>OX463865.1:11085471-11629399 GCA_949825065.1 Odontocerum albicorne
ACATTTTTCTATAATTTGCTCGATGTGTTCCACAAAGGCTCCCTTTTATACACAGATGTCATTAAAACTTCCGCCATCTTGTAAATTAACCAAAACGTCTGTTCGCTAGGAGATTTACTCGATGACTAATCGTCATGCAACGTGGCGCGAAGCGATGAGTGGAGCCACTGCGATAGTGTGTGTTACGTTGGTTCGCTATGATATATCGCCTAACTCGCAGCATAGCTCTAAGCATCAAGCGAGACTCCTTCCTGTGTGGCCGAGGCCTTAAAGTGTTGCCAAGATACCTGCCTACTAAAACCAAAAATTTTCTCATACAATTTCTGCTCTTTCCTATTTTTGACAATGCGGACGTCTGTTATTTGGATATTACGGAGGGACAGCTGGACAAATTACAGCGTCTTCAAAATGTTTGTCTTAAGATTTATTTTTAACCTGATAAAAGTACGATCACGTCAATTCATACTAGAAGGCGCTGAACTGGTCGAACGTGAGAAATATACGTCAAATTAACATACTATCTCTCTCTCTCTCTATATAGTGTATAATATCCTTACCTGTCCCGCCGCCCCCTCTTATCTCGCAAAATATCTTCGAAAATTTTCTGCATCTTTCCGAATCATTGACTTGCGCTATGCTTAAACAGAGATTGTCTATTGGCCTTCCCAGTTCGCCACTCTTTTTTTTATGTCGTCCTTTACTGTCCATGCAGTGAGACTTTGGAACCAATGTTACACTCGCTCCATCTTTGGCATGCTTTAAGAAGCGACTGAAAAAACTCTTAAATTTCTAGTCGGTAGATATAACGTGTTTTATTCCTGATTTCTCTTTCCTCTCCACCATCCCTTCCTTTTCCTTTCATTGATATTTCACTTTTACTTTTATTATGGTTACAAGTATGTTCATAAATTTCATAAAGATGAATAATAATTTGAATATTTTTTGCGACCATGTTTATTTGCGATATTTACTTTTGTCTGGTTAGTTGGAAGCGATTGTCGCCTGCCAATAAGCCCGCCAGATTATTTTTACAATGAAATGTTCAATATATGCGGGGATGTACCTAATCTAATAGTCGCAGCCACTACCTTCCTATCCTTTCACTTATATATTTTTATTTTGTATTTTTTTTTAATCTGTCAATAGTGGATTTGATTTCCGAGTTGGAGCGTTCCTGAGGAGAGTCTGATCTCTAAATGGCGCTATGTATAAAACGTCATTTTATTATTATTAAAAATGACGACCTGCGTGAACTAGTTGGCAAGACGCCTGTGTTTTACAACCTGGTTGTTACGGATTCGATTTCCATTGAAATCTAGATTTTTTTAAAAGGATCTTTCTAGTTGGATGGAAGATGTTGTCACATGGCAATAAATCCACCAGGTTTACCGTGTACAACGAAAGTGCAATACAAAACAAAAAATTAATCGGTGAATAATCAAATCAGATGCGTACATCCTCTTGCGCAAATCCGCCTTTTGAGAATGAATAACTGATAATCCGCACCGATGATAATATATGTCTGTCATTGTGTCGTTTGCAAATATGTCAATCAGGAAGTCTCCTTATATACGGTATTCCAGTGCTACTCAACTGTTATTGTGTCGTGGACCGGTATATACACATATATTTTCAGTGTGACCTTTAAACCTGTTTTAATTCTGAAGATGGAATGGGTGTTAAAAAAAGGTTTTGTAAAGATAATTCAAAGAAATACAATATGTAAATATTTAGACCTTATTAACATTACGGTTTACAGTTACCGCCGGCCTGCGGACTTACACCAGTCCGCGGATCACCATTTGAGTAGCACTGCCATACTCGACTATGCCCTTATGTATCACCGAATATCGTTATGACTATTTGATTAAATATTTATGAACCGATGACATATTATTAAAAATATGCAACTATAAAAGGTATTGCGTGGTGGTACCTTCACTGCGTGTAATTTAACCATGCAATGACGAGCTCCCTGGCTCGCTCCAGTGACTCGCTTGATTTCCACCCGGGGATTCGGTTTCGCTAGATGGTGATGATTGTTTATCAAATATTTATCTTCGAGATTATCAACGGTTGGTTTAAGTCAGTGTTTTTCCTAACATTTTTTTGGACCAATGTTCCCTTGGAGCAATTTAGCATAAGTCATAAAGCCCCCTTGTAACATTCGATATTTCTAATCCTTGCGACGGTAAAACAAAAACACGTTCAATAAAACTGAAATTTTTATTTATTTTGATAAAATTATAAATGATGTTAGTTATAAAACTATAATTGACTAAAACGATTATACGTATTTGATTTACTAAAAGCCATATCTTGACCGCGCCCAATGAATGTTGCGTTTCTTCTTTCTTCGTTGAACTTTTCCACTTGTAGATCGATTGTTAGATTTTTTAAGCTTAATCAGTTGAAACTTTAAATTGTCTAGAATTGTCATTTAAAAAAAATGCTTTTATTATATTGACTCATATAATTGCGTAATGGCTTGAACTTGGTGGCACAAATCCTAGTTTGTGTGTATTGCCAAATAAAAAAATAACGGTTATAAAATTTGCAATAAACATATTTATGTGAGCCTTGAACTTGATCTTTCGCGAGTTCTATTTTCAGCTGCTATAGAAAATAAAGAAACCGCCGACCATTTTTATTTCTCCGCGACTCTCAATTTCATTTGATTTCTATTTTTTTAAGTATCTGACTTGATTATGATTGTTAAAAGCTGGACGATTTAAAAGTGGGTCAATTTCTTCCTCAAGTTCATAATTTAAAAGTTTTTTTTTAATTCAACATAATAAAGAAGTTAATAAAACTTAACTTATCTTTGGTGTGAACATATCTTATTTCTGAAACACAGACATTGTAAGAGTTTGAATGTTTTACACAACATAAATAATGTTGTGTCATTTAATTTAATTTTCAGATAAATAATTGTTAACTTATTTTTTTTGTTAAATAAAGTAATATATAGTACAAACATTTGCCTAAGGCTATATCTATATACAAATTTATATCTTAAGAACTAACTTAATTTCCTACATTTTTCATAATTTAATATATAATTTATTTGAAATAGTAAATAACTACATACTTTTCTAAACTAGATAACAATTCTTACAACTAATTATTTAGTAAGTACATGTTCACATGTTCAGGCTACTTGCATTCCATCACATTCACTCAGACCTTGGCCCTCCCTGTTAATAAGGTAGGTCTTAATGTCAAAATTTTAATGATCGACCGTACTATCGTATGAACTAATTGTTGATAATCAACTTTAAGTTTGAAACGCGAATTTGCAATGTTTGAGTATGTTTAGTGCTAGGAAAATGTGATTTAACACATCTGCATCATGCATGCGTGCGTGCGTGTGTATACCTTTCAATTCCTCGTTGATTTTGTTTCCTATCGCTACACGCAGTTCGATATCCCTCGTAAGTCTAAGAAACTAATACATAAACAGCACGATTCTTCAACTTGATCAAATTTTTCATTGTTCGCCCATGAATCCAATTTACTTTTCCTTTCACACTATTTAATTTTTAGTAGCCCAGTACAATCGCTACTTTCTGCGCTCCGCAAATATTATCAACGTTTCCTTTTGATAAGTCCATTTCCGTCCCAGCCGCTATCGGTTGAATACTGTGCGAGGATGTAACCCTTTCCAACACCCGAACCCTATCAAGTAAGGTCGCTTTACGAATGTAATATAAAAACTTCGAAATATCCGATATCAAGATAACTAAAAGTATTCGTCTTGGGGTATTGTCTCCTGTTGGAAGTTTAGGCACAATCGCGTGGCAATGTCGTCGACCCCCGTGGCCTCGTTGAAAATATGTTGATCTTCCACCCGGCGATTTAGGGTTAGATTTCTGATCGTACCAAAAAAAATAATTAAAGATGATTACAAGTTTGATTAAAGGGTTCGCCTGACGACAATACTCGCTCACGCTTGACGTGTGCGAGTGTTGTTGCCTATCCACGTGCGGTAGTATTTCTAACTCGTATGATGGTGAACTGTGAGTTACTTGCCTGCTTCAGTGTTTCTTAACCCGAAATCCCGATAACTGTGGCGTAAAATAGTCTGCCTCTGAGTTTTACAGGTATAACTGGCGTGTGCAACTTTAGGAAGCACTTGACGGCAACGTTCTTTGGGACATCCTATCAAAATTTATGATTATATATAAATACCACATATGTTATATACTACACTTCACCAAAATCCTAATGTGTATGTTAGCAGAAGAGTAACAAATTTATGTGTAAATACGAGGAACTCGTGGTATAGGAAGACCAAAGAAACTATGATTGGATCAAGTGAATAACATTTTGGAAAAAATATGTAAAAAGTCGTAGAAGTTCTATAATGACGTAGATAAGGCGAAAGGTGTGTTGCGATAGAAAAGTCATCTGGGGCTCTATCCTCTATGTCTACCCCGACAGGGAAACAGCGTGATGATGTGTATGTATATTACACTATAAGGAAACTTAAATTGACTCGCACTAATAAATGAAAATAATGTTAACATAATTTTAATAATAAATAGATGGAATCATCTTAGTTCATTTTTGTATTGTATCTTCTTTCTAGTGTCATGTCAGGTCCCCCCAACGTTGAATACCACCTGAGAGTAGATATCTTTGTCCGCGGCAGCCCGAAAAAGATCCCCAACGCTCCTTATACCAGTCCAATCACGTATATTGCGGAGTCAGGAGATGTACCTCCTGCCAACACCTCTTCGACCCTCTATTTTGCCTTGGATGATCAGGTGCAGTGATTTGTACTTTGCTCCTCTAAGTACATGCCCCAAATAAGACACCTTTCGGATTTTAATATTAGTCAGCAACTCGATCAACTTAGGCTCTTTGTATTCTATATCAGCATTATTTTTTTGATAAAAAAGATTACAAAAAGAATAACAACAAATTCAACATTGACATGTAAGCAGTGTTGATACAATAGAAACACAAGTACAAGACGAACCCAACACAATAACAAAGCAAACCCATACAAATTACTCAATTCTACCTGGCAAGAACAATTTCAATCTACTTCTGTTACTAATTAAAGTCACATAAAAGTCCATACAATGGCCATACTGAGTGCACAATCTGTACAGTCTTATCATACAAGAGTTTTACAAATAATTTGTTTTAAATATTCCACTTTATTGTGGAATAAAATATTTTACTGGGTGGACCTACGAGGAACGTGTAACATGACAAGATGAATTAGTTCTAGACTATAATGCCACTTAATATTAAACGTTGACCGTAAATCGAAATTATGTACGAGTATATCGAAAAAAATCAACGACGAGAAATCTAGAGTATGTTCTGAAATACGAGTATGTACAACAGAAAACGTATACATATGAAATATATATTAAAATAATCATATGTCATGTATCTACTGCGAGCGCATGTTAATCTTATCTTCTTATCTCATTCACCCTCAATATATTATGCAAACCAATGTACCACTTATCTAAGAACCTATTAATATTGGCATTATCTGTAACACGGTATAATCACCAAAACCGATGTTATCTTATCCACATTCAAATAAATATTATAAGTTATATTATACCCTTGTCAAGCTTATCGATACTAACCATGTACTAGATCCTATAAATATTAGCGCTATCACATTAGTGTCAATTTAACTTCAATGCATTATATTTAAGTTATCCTCTCGTCTGCCCAAATCAATAAAGATTAAATATCACTAAATGGGTAAGCTGCGATGGATAAATCACCGATATCGATTTGACCTTAAAGGGCAAACATAACATGCTCGACGAATTCCTTCTTAATCTATTGAAGGGTCGTGGTATAGTTATCTTTGCTTTAAATAGGACGTCATATCTGAGGCAGCATCACTATTCTTAAAGCCGCTACTTTGTAAAGATCATAGCTGTTACTATTTATATAATACTGTTAATATTATACATCAATGTAATTCAACCTTCATACAAATAAAACTACACGTTGAAATTCTAAAAGTGTTTTCGTTGCAAAAGGCCATAACACATATTTCATATAATAATAATCATATACAATATAATAAAAAATAAGAAGATTCCATATCAGAAATTGTCGATTGTGAAGTAGGAACTTGGCGGAAATATCCATCAAGCTGTTTATAATGATAAAAATTTCATTAATTTTTCGATAAACTTTTTATCTTTCCCCTTCATAAGGATCACTTTCAATTAGGTTTTTAATATCCTTTTTATAATTTGAAAAAGCGTCGGCTAATTTCGTAAATGTTAATTCTGTTTTGTCTTGTGTTGTCTTCCGTGTCGCTTAAGAGTGTATCTTGGTCCATTTCGCGTCCATATTCATTTTATTTATAATTTTAAAATATTCCGTATCTTGAGCTTTTTCCGTAAAGCGAATTTGTTGATTGTTCTTATTTTTCAAATTCGTTAATAGGGGGGTTCCGTAAAGCGAGGTGTGTAATGTTGTATAATAAAAAATTGGAAAAAAATATCAATTCCATGTTATATTACCTCAATTAGATACATGCAACATCCTAGTTGACTGGAGACACGACAAATGAAAGGCAACAAACCCAGATTCATTAAAATTGTATGTCCACATTAAATAACCTGTTGTTTTTTTTCATAAATTATACACTTTATATGATTTGTTGCCATATAAATAAATAAAAATAATGGTTCATAAATTATACACTTATAATATTTGTTGCCATATGAATAAATAAAAATAATGGTTGCCATATAAATAAATAAATAAAAATAATGGTTTATAACATTTTATTTCCAGTTAAAGGGTTAATTTAAAGAGGATGTTTTACATTTTTTCAAGTGGAATGCGATAAAAGTTTATCAGGTCGGATGTTTTTATGCACTTTACTGTTTACATGCATACATGTATAATCACGTCATGCCCCTTTTTTGGTAGACGGGGAGGACACAACACATCGATCAATAAGTCGAGGGACTAACTACTAAAACAACATATGTTTGCCAAAATTCTTCTTTATTCATCAACATAGTCTCCAAGAGCGATACATTCATTCCAACGCTTTCCTAAATTTTCTATGCAGGCCGTGTAGAACGATTTATTTTTTATTTCAAAATAGGCGTTAGTTTCGGCAATCACTTCTTCATTGGAGCCAAATCTCTCCATGGAGCATCTTTTTGAGGTCTGCGAACAGCCAATAGTCGCTGGGGGCCAAATCTGGAGAATACGGTGGGTGCGGAAGCAATTCGAAGTTCAACTCATGCAATTTGGCCATCGTTACCATCGACTTGTGACACGGTGCATTGTCCTGGTGAAAGAGAACTTTTTTCTTCTTTATATGGGGCCGTTTTTTTTTTTGCAATTTCTGCCTTCAAACGCTCCAATAACGCTATGTAATATTCGCTTTTGATGGTTTTCCCTTTTCAAGGTGATCGATGAATATTATACCATGCGCATCCCAAAATAGGGAGGCCATAACCTTCCCGGCCGACTGTTGAGTTTTTGGTCGCTTCGGACGACTTTCACCAGCTGATCTCCACTCAGCTGACTGCCGATTTGATTCCCGAGTATAGTGGTGGATCCAAGTTTCATCCATTGTCACATACCGACGCAAACATCCTGTTTATTTCGCGTAAACAGTGCCAAACAGCGCTCTGAATCATCGATGCGTTATTGTTTCTGTTCTATTGTGAGCAAACGCGGCACCCATTTCGAAAAATGCTTTTTCATGGCCAAATGTTCATGCAAAATAGTGTAAACACTACCAAATGATATCTTCAGAATGTCACCTATCTCACGCAATTTTACTTTGCGATTTTCCATCACGATTTTGAGTTTTTTTTTAATGTTTTCTGGTGTAACAGCCTCATTTGGACGACCAGAGCGTTCAGCATCATTTGTGTCTGTACGACCGCGTTTGAAATCGACATACCACCGACAAATGGTTGTTTTCGACGGAGCAGAGCCCGGATAACACTTTTCAAGCCATCGCTGAGTTTGAACGGTATTTTTTCCCATTAAAAAGCAATGTTTTGTCAACACACGAAATTCGTTCTTTTTTCATTGTTTTAAAATAGCAAAAGTAGCGTCACTAAAACCTTTATAACTCAATGACACAATGTCGGTATGTCATGAAAGTTTGACACGTAACTTCTAAAGGCTGGGACTAACTGATAATGATATGGATTTGTTATTGTATTGCACTTTCGTTTTATACACTATAACCTGGCGGGATTATTGCCGCGTAGCAATATCTTCCAACCAACCAGAAATATATCAAAGAGATCTTGAGTGAAAACCCTTTTTAAAAGATCTGGGTTTTCTGCGGGGATCGGGAATTCAGGAATTCAGTAGAAAGAAGATTTTGAAAATAACATGATACATTAAAAACAATGGTTCAAGTTGTAACGATGTTTCAGGAATTCAATAGAAAGAAGGTTTTGAAAATAATATGATACAGAGTGGCGCAGAGGAAACGCATGTTTTTTGAATGGCTAGTATTTGGCAAAGAGAGGAAACTCACGTTTTTCATTTAAGCATAACATTGTTTATTTTCAAGATATTTTTTTATTAATACAGGTAAATGAAGTAATAATATTGCACCTTTAAATTAATTGGTAAAAATAATGTCAGGCAAGTGTTGCCCTTCTTCTGCCCCACTGAAAGTTTCTATTCGTCAAGAAATGGAAGGAATACCAGAAGAAATGTTTGTGAGAGTGATGCATAACTTTCAAGAGAGGCTGCAGATATGTGACCGCGAAGAAGGGCAACACTTGCCTGACATTATTTTTCACAATTAATTTAAAGGTGCAATATTATTACTTCATTTACCTGTATTAATCAAAAAATTATCTTGAAAATAAACAATGTTATGCTTAAATGAAAAACGTGCGTTTCCTCTCGGCAAAATACTAGCCATTCAAAAAACATACGAGTACGTTTCCTCTGCGCCACTCTATATAATAAAAACAATGGTTCAAGTTGTAACGGTGTTTCAGGAATTCAGTAGAAAGAAGGTTTTGACAATAACATGATACAATGAAAACAATGGTTCAAGTCGTAACAGTGTTTCAGGATTTCAGTTTTATTTTTACTTTTAAATTAAAAAAATCTATAGCTGTGTGATATAAAGTCAACCATGTATATTTATTAGAATGTAAAGAGATACAAAGAAAATATTTCACAGGATAAACACCAACAGCAATATTCATATTGCTGTTGGCGTTTATCCTGGAAAATAAATTTATTCCAACCTTTCATATTCATGAGTATTTTTTAATGTAGAGTAATAGCGTTTCGTATATTTTTTACTCAGTTTTTTTTTTAACAATCACGTGCCGCTGAAAAACACCTCGCTACAGTGTTATGATTCAAATATGAGCACATATTATGTACGAGTAGATAAGATATCTGAGAATATTTAGAACGGAAATCGACTCTGACCTTTGCAATAGTTCCATTCATAAAATGCTGCTTATCAATGGGTAGCGATAGCGCTCGCTATCTACGACTACTATTATTATTATTATTATTTCAATTCAGTAATATAACCTGTTTCATTCCTAATTTATCTTTCCTGTCCGCCATTCCTTCATTTTCCTTTCATTGATAATATCTCACTTTTAAATAAATAAATAAATAATAGGTTTATTGATAGCAACATAGTATGTACAGATTATATTTAAATAACACTTATAAAACACATAAATTGCAGATAATACATTAAATACTGAAGCTATCAAAATGTCTGGGCTCATCTAATGGCATCCCCTCGGCCAAGATACACCCCACCAATATAGGGCGAGCCCAGCCACGGGGACACCAGATGTTTTTCAGCCCACACCTTTGAACACGTAGAACAAGAATATATAAAAAAAACACAGAAAATAAATATATGACAAAAAAAATACACTCAAGAGAGAAGACACTAAAAGGTCCGGGCTCATCCCACAAACGTTCCCCCGGTCGAGATACACCTCACCAATGTAGGGCGAGCTCGACCGCAAGGGCATCAGGGGGCTTCCATCCCACACCCCCGCATATCTAGATTAAAGAATAAAATATGTATTTTAATATGTACTCGTATATTGTTCGTAAATTTGGTCAGTAGAATAATAATTTTAATTAATAATTTTTGAGGTGCATGGTCGTTGTACGCACTGGGACTGGGCTTCCGTGCGGAATGTCATTGATTCGAATCCCACGCTGTGCACTCCCTTCGAATGACACATGCATTGTTTCAGCCTATTATTCGAGAGTATAAAGACACCTACCTATTCGTTTAAAAAAATAACATTTTTGCGACCATGTTTACTTTTAGTTGGTTCGAAGAGATTGGCACCTGGCAATAAGTCCGTTTTTTTTTTGCTTCTTCAATGTAGTGTTAAATAATAATAAACATAGTTATATTACTGACTATCTTCAGAATATTTAATTTTATTTATGTTATATAGCACGTTAATATACACGTATTATATATAGGCTAAACCCAATGACGAACAAAACCCATAGAGAAATGTATACAATAACAAGAAGTAACAAATGATTGTTAGACTGAAATAACAAATTCCTATTACTAAGAAAGCTCAAAATAATCTTTCGTTAAAAACATTTTTTTGAAATGTTGAATATGTCAATATCCGAGACCCTATTAAAAGGGACAGCCCGTGAGACAAAGGAAGAGCACTTAGCAAGTAAGTTCTACCTTTTGCCAGTATAAATATAATAGATCAATATTTCTGTGCCTCGAATAGTTGTCAGGAACATAAAACTATATATTACCCAACTTAGTTGTGTTAGATGTTGCTCCCGTCAGCAACTTAAAGATATAAGAATATACCCTCACACTTAAAAGGATCTGGTTAGTGGAACGGGTGGTGGAACTACTAGAACGGGTTGTGGAAACTACCCAGGTAGTGGAACTACTCGTTCCAAGCCTTCACCCGGGAATTTCGTCATTTCCCATTATTGTGTAAAAATTCTATTCCATAAAACCTAATTAACAACAAATTTTTCTTTTCGTCACATGTCGCAAAATGTATTGAATGTTGATTACAACCTTTTTTGCAAATATATTGAATGTTGATTACAACCTTTTTTTGCAAATATATTGAACATTTTTTTGCAAATATATTGAATGTTGATTACAACCTTTTTTTGCAAATACTCGTATGATATAGGTACTTCTAATTATATTTGATCATCCATAATTTGTCTGAGTTTTCAAACCGGCTACCGGTTAATACAAATAAATAATAGGTTTTTCGATAACAAAATAGTATGTAAATATATATCCTGAAATTACAACTTCCGTGACCTAGTTGGTAAAACGCCTCTCCCAACCCGCAGGTTGCGAGTTCGAATCCCGCTGGAATCCAGGTCTTTAAAAAAAAAACTAGTCAGGTCTTCACTTAAGGTTTTTTTAACCACTTTCTGGTTGGTTGAAAGAGATTGCTACGTATTAATCAATCCGCCAGTTTATACTGTATACAACGAAAGTGTAATACAACACAATATAATATTTCTTAAGGCAATAGAAAATTAAATACATTTGGTAGAAAAGTCATCAAACAGTTGGGATCTGACGCTATGGTAGTTGTTCAGCCCCCATTATTTTGTGTAAATTGTAATAAAAACGATAATAAATAAACAGTCGAACGATAATAAATAAACTCGCGCCATCATTGACGTGTTTCAAAAAGAATATTACATCTCTTAAGTGACGAAACGTGTTTTTGCCTGGTTGTTGTTTTGCCATCATCCTCTTTCCCAATCTCCCTTTCCCTGTCCTGGTCATTCATAGCCTTGTTAAATTTGTATTATTATTTTTGATTTGCTACTTGTTTTTTTTCTTCTTTTTAATTATTTTTGTCATTTTGATATTGCGAAGTATTTTTCTCTCTGCGTCAATAATATAAATCCTCCACCTTTTACTTAATATTGTACTTTGTAAAAAAACATGTCTAGTTCGTTGGAAGAGATTTGTCGCTTGACAATAAACCCACTTTATTATACACTGTACAATGAAGTTTTCAATAAATAAATAATTTTTTTCTGAAGATAAAATTTTTTCTTTGTCCTGAAAATCAATACGCACGATGACGGCCTCGGGATTGAAGGTAAAGAAACTCGTGTTACGAAAACAAAGTGCTGTCAATGTAATCTCTGTTGTAACAAAATATTATAATATGTATTTTGCTTACAATCTGCAATTCCGTAACGTCAAAATTGAAAGTTAAATAAATTGGAAATGGGGAAAACGTGTCGAGGGAAAAGAAAACAAAGGTCGAATACAGCTTTTGATGTGATTGCCATAATGGCTCCTTTCTCTTTACTTCCCTACTTTTCTGGTTTTCCTTTTTATTCCCTCGTTGTGCAATCCATTACGTATTTAACAACGATGAAAACACAAAATTATTTTCCTTGTGTTTTCTTTGCCAATTCGTTCTGTCGTCGGGTCAAATCTGTCATTTATTTATTCATATACGGGCATTTATTTATTCATATAGTGCCCCTCAAAATGTTGAACGGCATGGCCGGGAGACAACATTGCCTTCGGCAACATAAATCGAATCACTGGCATTTCTATCACACCACCATCCAGGTTGTTATGAGGGACAAAATAATTCCTCATACAGCGCGATCTGCACTAGAAGATCGAAATCTTCTTTATTTATTTTTATATGAGCGCGACGTCACGTAGTGACGAAGAAGGAACTGTCCAAAGAGACTTCTCCGGTGGCGACACATCTGATTGTGAAAAGAATCACATCTGATTGTGAAAAGAATCACATTTGATCGTGAAAAGAATCACATCTGATTGTGAAAAGAAAAGTAACGACGGACTTGAAAGAAAATGACTCGCAGCGCAGTGAATTTTGTCTTCTAAATTGGCTTTAGGCCTGGAGTTCAAATAGCCCAGAAAGTTAGTAGTATTTTCACAGAAAATTTCAAATGCAACAAAACTATCCTTTGACGCCACTAGACCGGAGTAGCCAACCGGTCCGAAGATGTACCGATGTAAGGCTGAGTGGAGTTCCCTTCGGAAATTACTGACTCGATTATCATCGCAGTACCACAGAATATGGTCAACGGGTTGATCCGGATGGCCGCAAAAATTGCAACAGGGCAAAGGAACAAAATTGAAGCTAAAGAATTTGCCATTAAAGCTCCCATGGGCCACATAGAAATTGTGTTGTCCAATAGTTTTGGTGTACCCATGGGGCGCCGAGACGTGCCCTGATAGAAGGAAAGAATATAAATGTCTGTCATCTCACGAAGGACGACCAACGATGTTGCCAATTCGACAACTAGGTCTCTAGGCAGGTTTTAAAAGTCGCGTGACTGGTATAGGCAACGTCGATTTAACTTTGGGTTTTGTTTCACATGTCCTCTTGTCCGTTAAAGGGTAATAATCTGTTTGGGTTTTCGGAAATATTTTGCCGATAAATCTGGCCCGATAGTATTGTAAGACCCAAAGTCCCGGGATTTGGGTCGCATCTTCTACGAATTTAATTATGTGCGTTCAAAGAATCCGCTTCTGATAGTTTCCCCTTGTTCCTTCAAACTCACGCACCGCTTTTTCAGACATCCTCGCATTCCAGCTAATTGGCATTCAAGACTGGTAAACGGTACCTGCGTGTCGGAGTTGATCAGCACGCAGGTAATTATCCCCGGTGTACTGAAGACTTTGCAGGTAGGGCAGGCCTTCTGTCCTGAACGCCCTTTAAGGGTAAATAACACGTAAGCCAGAAATTTGACCTGATCGCTTTTAAATTACCACTAATTTATTTTTCTTAATTTTCTACCAAAAGTCTCGTAAGTGTCTGCGTGAAATTTTTTTTTCTTAGCGTGTTCCCTGTCCCTCCGATCTGAAGATGGTAACGCATCATACACCATTCTACTTGTCATCTTTTGCTGTTCACTCGGATCGACTTTGGAAAGATCTTCTCCGCTCAATGAGATGTGCTTCATCCTTTTTTTTAAACATCAAAAAAGCATTCTTCATATCAGAATATCCCTCCTCTCTAATTAATTCCCATTCTTCAAGTGCTCTTCTTCATCTTACACAACACATCAGTATTAAGTTCACATTCAGCTCTAAACACTTCATTCCGTATTCTGCCATACATTGTCATCCCACGTATCCTACTCAGTGTACGCATTTCAACGGCGACTCCTTTCAGTATTTTTCCACATCCACGTTTCACTTCCATGCATCAAATTTTATACTAAAATACTGTTGTGAACTATCTTAGCAGGTTTTGATACTGCCCGGTTGGAGTACATATTTTAGCCCTTATCTTGGCAAAGTTCAATTTGTCCAAATATTAACGTTTTTCTTTGGTGATTCCTTGTTATATGGTAAGTTGAGGGGAAAAAATCACAACTTTTCCTTATATTTTTTTTATATGTAACACCCACATTACATTGACAAAATATCAATTTTTATAAAACACAAAAAGGGATATAAAATGATTCTATAATCTAAAATATGAACAACATTAACGTAACTGAATTATCAACAAATAACATGATTTGAATAAAATTCAGAAGGGTTAAGAACCCCATTGATTTTGTTCGCTATCGCTACACACCGTTAGATATCACAAATCGCAAAAATACTCGTAATTAAACATAGATGTGCTAAAAATGTATTGACACCACCCGTCACACTGCGACGCCGCCGTGACAAGTGCGTGGCCCTCGATAGATAGCATTACGAACGATCATGATACTCGACAATGGCTGCGTGCGGTGTGTGAGCGATCATGTCGGCTGTGTGAGAGAATTCCCAGCCGTGCAGTGTCCCCGAGGTCCTTGGCATCGTTTCTTCACTGTGCTTTCTGCAGGCCATCGCTATTAGCTGGTCTTACGTGCTTTCCGTGTCGGACAACCATTTACTCCAGAAGTTTTCAAAGGTTGCGCCTCGGCGTTCTGGGACGCCGTGATTAATTCGTTTTTTTAATCATTTGGTGGTGCCACGTTTCCCTAGATTTTCCAAACTTGTTCCTACTTTTGTATTGCCGCATAGAAATAAATACAAATTACTTGTTTCCCTATGAAAATAAAACAAGTGACGATCTAGTTGGTAAGACGTCTGTTTTCCAACCCGGGGATTGCGGATTTGATTCCCGATGGAACCATTTTTTTAAAAAAGGGTATCGAACTCACAATCCCCTAGGTCGCAAGACAGACATCTTACTAACTATCCCACAGAGGCCGTTGTGTGGGCTTGGATGGAACAACAAACCTTTAAGACGTAATTTATCCATTAAATACCCATTTAACGGGCTTGATACTTAAACATATACAGGGTTGATGTATAGTTTTTCGATATTTCTAATAAACCGGAGAAATCGACCAGTTTAAAATGCTTTTCGGATATGTTGCCGTGTTGAAGCTTAATTGATGACATACATTTCGAAGGAGTTGTAGCTTTCATTTTCAGGGGTGTGGGGTGTCAAAAACATTACCAAATATATTTTTATATAATCTTTCACACAACACTGGCAACAAGACCACAAAATCGCACATTGTACAATTAAGTGTTGAAATAAATTTGGTAGCTAAACAATGTGGTTTCCATTGCAAATATTACTCGCATTCGATAGTTTTTACTTTTAACGAACATGTCATCATCATCCTGTCGTGTAGCTCATGACTGAGCATCGTGACTCCCATGATAACCTATGACGACTCCTCTCCATCCACACTTGCACTACGCGGCTCGAAGGGCAGTTGTCAAGGGTAGTCCAGTTGTGTTTCTTACTTGATCAGTCAAACGCATTGCGATTCTTCCTTTTGTGCGTCGTCTTTCCACGCCTCCAGTAACCACGAACCTCTCCGAACTGTCTCATTGGCCACGAGCAATGTGCCCAAAGAATCGAAGGACATATTGTCGGTGATTCTCAGTTCTTCGAGAATGAAGGCGTTTGTTCTCCTTGATGTCCGTGGAATTCGTTACATCCTTTTCCAGCACCACATTACGAATGTGTGAACGAACATTTAAATAATTACCAATTATTATTAGTAACGATGTAATATTGACTGCTGTCTCCTGTCAAGTTTTTTGATTCCAGATAATTTTTTCGTTTAACCTGTACACCGCATTAAAAATCAAATTCCACGAATCCTGTGCGCGGCACAATTTCGGCGGTTTTTTAATTTCTAAGTTTAAACGCTTATTTTGTTTAGAACCACTGATATTTGATTACAACACCAAGTAAACATGACATTCAAGTAATTTTCTGATAATAAATAATAGTCATTACTCTTAAGGAGATTTGAAACTTGGATTGTCGTCAGATCACAGGCGTTTGTGCTTCCTGCGAGGAACACGTTAAATTAAACTCTTTAACAAAAATAACATGTGAAAATAATGTTCCATTATATTCGATAGAAACGCTACTTTTGTGTTTTTTTTTCGTTCTGGCAATAACAGTGTACACCACTTATTTCGTTTAGTGTAATATAATTAAGTATAATACTACTTAATACTTTCCGGAAAACATCCAGTGTTATTCGAGGAGAGTAATTCAACACAGAGTTTGAACAACCGACGAGTGGAAAACAGCTCCGAAAATCTTCGAACATATCCAAAAAGAAGAAAGGGAAGAAACATGATAGATAGATATATGTATGTACTTTGGGCGAAATTGCGAGGGGGTCCTTGACTACGAGGCCTAGCAACGATGACGATATTGCTCGAAAGAAATATGAGTGTAGAAAGGAAGGCTAGCAAGAAGGTGTCTTATGAGATGGACGGGCCAAATAACGGAGTTTACAGGATCGTCTTTTATAAGCGCTCCATTCAGCATGATGAACCCAGGGTCGTGAAGGATGGAGACAGGTGGTGCGTCGCGTTCAAAACATATCTGAATACCATGACGCTGAGCACGCGATGAAGATATTCAGAAAAAGTATTTTTGTGTTGGGTCCTCTTTGCATAATTACACCCATTTGAACTTTACATAAAACATGGAATAGGGACAGCGGGGAGAAATGTCTATGTTGACGGTCTCCGATCCTTCCACATAAACTATATACTTCGTTCACCGATAATAATTTCCAAGTCCAACAAGACTAACAGGTCGTGTAAACAGAATAATTGGACCTCCAGTCCCCTTGGAATATTAAATTGTAGGCACGGCCACATCTCTACATCTCCCTATACTCTTAGTTCGGCCCTAATTGCCTTGCCCTGTGACACTTTGACAGGGAAATACTTTTTGTTTAATTATTTAGATGAAAATTATTATTAACTAATTTTAACCTAATTAACATAACTTGACCAGCTTAATCAGTTGAACCTTTAAATTGTCTAGATTTTTAAAAAAAATTAGTTTTCTTATATATTGACTCGTATAATTTATTGCATGGTGACTTTATTTGACGACACACATCATCATATTTTGGGTGGATTGTGCCTATTATGAAAAAAACATGTATCATTTTATTATATATGCGAGAATTTTTTTTATTCAAGTAAAACTTGATAATAATTTATCGTTAATAATAATAAAAATATAATTTATATAGCGCCGTATAGAGAGCAAACTCTCCCCAAGGGCGCTCTAACTCGGGATTCGAACCCACTTTTATTGGCAATTGGAAAAATATTACAAAATCAATATTTATAAGTTGAGTGTTAGGTGACTGCGGCCATTGGATTGGGTGTTTTTCCTGCATCTGTTTAGAAAATCATATTTGGTAAGAAAATTGCAGAAAATTTACCAATAGAAGACGAACTACGAGTAACAAATTAACCTTTGTAGATCTTCCGATATGTGATAGTAACTCATTCGGCCTTAGGTGTAATGTAGTGCATTATAAATATATTGACAACAAAAAGTTCGGCTTCTGTAATTTATTTTGGCATTTCGTTAATTGTTTGTTGAAACCTTTGTTTTAAAGGTTATTTTGACTTATATTTTAAATAATTTTGATTTTTTAAATTACATTTTGTGAAATATGGACCTCCCTGTACATCGTACCTTTTCCAATATACTTTGGCATAAAATAATATTAGTTACATACACATTAATAATTATAAATTGTTTTACCGTGAATATATCTAATTATCCAAGAACATCCTTAATTGTAGTGTATTTACTTAATTATAAAATATTCTTCATTCCTTATTCTGCACTGGTTTGAAAGTACCCTTCATTTTATTGAAAAATAACAGTTATTTAGATGTCTCCCTATGGACGTAGGCAGAAAAGAGAGAACGCCAGACTAGCATATACACCTCATACAGTTCCTACGATTCCTCTGTTTTTTTATATTTCCGTTTTATAAAATATCATACATTTGATCTAACCATACTTTCCTTGGTCTTTCTCGGTCACGCCTCACATGAACTGTATATTTGTTTTGTAAGTATTTCTTCATTCATTCGTTCTACGTGCCCAAAACATCTCATCGTGAACTTCTTTATCTTCCTCAACACATCAACCTTAAGTTCACATTCAAATTTAATCACTTCATTCCGTATTCAGTCATATATTATCACTCAATGCATACTTAAAAGTGCACGCATTACTACAGCGTTTATTCAGCTCTTTTCAGTATTGTTTCACATCCTCGTTTCATTTCCATACATCAAAGATAGAACTAAAATACTGTCGTATACTATCATTTTGTCAGATTTTGATACTGTTCGATTCGAGTGTGTGTTTTAGTGCCCCATTTACTTTGTTTCTTATGGCTACGTGCTGTTAAATATCCCTCGTAACTCTTTCATTATCTGAAAAAATACTACCTAAATAGCAGAATTCTGCAACTTGCTTTAATCAACAATATGTGTGGTGCTATAATTGTATGATATATGAGAGTGAAACGTGGAAGTGGAAATAACTGATAGGAGCCGAATAAATATTGTAGAAATACGTGCATTGAGAAGAATATATTGGGTAACAATGTATGACAGAATACGGAATGAGGTGATTAGATATGAATCTGATATTAAGGCTGATGTGTTGAGTAAGATGAAGAAGGGCACTCTGAGATGGTTCGGGCACGTGCAACGAATGAAAAAAGAAATATTAACAAAACAAATATAGTGCCAATATCAGTGGAAAGCGTGTAAGAGGAAGCCTAAGGAAAGAATTGTTGAATCAATTGAATTATATGTTGAAAGTCAGAGAAATCGTCAAAGTTGCATTGGTAGAACATGTGTGTCGTTATAGTAAAGTCCTCTATTCTCTCTGCCTACCCTGACAGGGACGTGACGTAGTTTTATGTATGTATTAACGGGACAGTAAAAAATCCGATTTTTTATACCGTTTTAAATAATATTTCGAAATATTAAATAAATAATTTTTTTTTTCTGCCCAGTTAATGCGATCTCGGATAATCAAGAGTCTTCTGTTATTGTGTTGGTATAGTAATGGGGTACATCCCTTACAAAATGAATTTCGATATATAACCCATATAGAATAAAGCTTAATTATATTATTGTGCTTTACGTTTCTTGAAAGTGTAATACAACGAAATTATAATAACAATTTGATAATAAATAGGACATCCTGTGTATTCTTACGTCGGAGATTACTTATTCGGCGGCATTTTCCAATAAAACCCAGATAGCAAGGAAGTCACCAGCAGGGATTAGGGTCCAGATCAAAGGAAATCCGGCCCGGATTAGATAGGTCCGTAATTATTGTTTTTAGTCCTGTGCGGGTTGTCGTGTGGGGGTGCTTTAACACCTTCATTATGGCTTTAACAACGTGTTTGGGGGGTGGGGAATGACGTATCATGTATAACGAAAGAAAACCATGAAATTCTTAAAATCACCGTCAATAGGAACAAATAATGATCATTTTATTTATTTATGTATGACAAGAAATCTTTGAGAACGGATTGCAAGGTACGTATTTATAAGACCTGTGTGCGACCTATCCTCACATATGGCATCGAAGCGAGGGCGGACACTGTCAGGACAAAAAGTATGCTAAGGACAACGGAAATGAGAACTCTACGTGCTATTGCTGAGAAGACTTTGCGTGATCGTGTAAGCAACACCACAATCCGAGAGGTCTGTGAGGTCCAAGATGTGGTCAAATGGGGACGACAGCGTCGACGATACTGGTACCAACATGTACAGAGAATGAATTCCACAAGAATTCCATACATAGCTCTGCATGGGGTGCCGGATAGACGGCGTCCACCAGGAAGACCCCCGAAACGATGGAGAGATAGCTGGAGCTCAGCATCACAGGAGGACAATCATGCAGTAACAGACTCTTGAGTCTATAGAAAGTTTAAGAAGAAGAAATCTTTAAAATATTGTAGATCATTTGTGAAAGAACAACAGGTAATTTAATGTGGACACAATTTTAATAGATCTTGGTTTGTTGTATTTCATTTGTTGTGTCTCCAGTAAACTAGGCTTTGGCCTTATCTTACTAATGATAAAATTACAATTTATATAGCTGACTATCTCGGGATTTAAATATACTGATTAAAAATATTTACAAAATAAGTCGAATAAGGCGAGTCTAAGAATAGTAAGTAATAAGAGACCAGATTCTTCTCGAGGGTGTTCTAACTCAGGAATCAAATTCACTGTTATTGACGGATTAAAAATATTTACAAAATGAATTCATTAAGGATATGAAGGTGATGGCTGCGACGTTTAGATTGGCCACTTCCCCACATTAAAATATGCTTTGAAAAATATATTTGGTAATGAAACCGCAGAGACCTTACCGCAGGAAGACGCAGTACGAGGAAACCTTTGTAGATATTCCGATATGTGATAGTGACAGTTTTATACTTTCCTATCTCGACACTTATTTCGTATCTTTCACATCCATAAAGCTTTTACAATTTACTTCTTACATTCTTCTTTCAAAATATCATTAATTCAAACAACGATACTTTCCTTGGTCTTTCACTACCACGCCTTCCACTAATATTTGCTCTATATATTTGTTTTGTCAGTCTTCATTAATTCGTTCCACATGCCCAAACAATATCAGAGTGCCCTCCTTCATCTTCCTCAATACATCAGCCTTAAGCTCATATTCATCCCTAATCGCTTCATTCTGCAGTGTCATAAATTGTCACCCCGTGTATTCTCAGTGCACGCATTTCTACAGTATTTATTCGACTTTTTTCAGTATTTTTCCACCTTCACGTTTCACTCCCATACATCAAAAGTTGGCACTAAAATACTGTTGTGGATTATCGTCTCAACAAATGTTGATACTGTTATGTATAATATACTCACTCGTTCCAAATGACCCATAATTCCACATCCACGTTTCACTCCAATACATAAGTTGAACTCTTAACCTATCATTTATTCCTCTTGCTTCAATAATTGCTTGTTCCATTTTGAAGAATATATAAAAAAAATCGGATTAATATCCTGAAATACTCGTTCTTACCAGTTCATCTAAATCGATGGGACCATTCCCTGGTTTGGTGAATGCGCCGCGGTGCTGCACGTCCACCTGATCAGGTATTCCGCGGAGATCGGCGCCCATTCGACCCGAGAACAACGGCACGTTGGGTGCTTAACACTTGACATGGATGTTTCCATTAGAGCGAAGGCTCCCAAAGTGTTCGCCCCGGCTTTGTGGCGCCGCGACTAATGCCCATGGACGCCGCAGTATGGCGCTACATGCTCAATGAATGGTACGGAGCTACATGCAACTGGAACTGGTTAAATATTGGATATCAGTACGTCGAGGTAGGCAGAGATGACAAAGCGTCAGACTTTCCAATCTCGACACACATCATTTGCCTCTTTCACTTCCATATACCTCATACAACGATTTATCTATTTTCTTTTTTCCAAGATATTCATTCACTCAACCCAACCGTAATTTTCCTTTCAGTCGTGAAGCAAGTAGCAAATTTTAGGGAGGGTAGAGCGCTAGACTTTCCTATCTTGACACACATATGTTTATATACCCTCTTCCACATCCATACACCTTTTCACCCAACTTTAGCGATTTCTTTGACTTTCTGCGTTTCCATCTTTGAAAATATAATTCACTATATCCAACCGTACTTTCCTTGGTTTTCCTCTACCACGCCTTCCACTCACACTAGCACTAAATATTTATTTGGTCAATCTTTCTTCATTTACTCGTTTTACACGCCTTAACCATTTCTTACTCCCCAGATTCATCTTAACACAATCAGACTTTTATATTAGCAGAGTTTAAAACTGTCCGGTTCGATTATATGTTTTAGTGCCCCATTGACTTTGTTTCCCATCGTTTAACGCCGTTCGACACCCCTCTTTAACTCCTCCATAATCTGGTAAAATACTACACAGATGGTAGAAATGCTCAACTGGTGCCAATTCTTCATTGTTCACCCATTTATCGCATTTACTTCTTTCATACTTTTCTATCACCATTACTTATTTCGCAACATTATTTATCTTCGTATCTCTCATTCACTTAAAACTCTGTAATTCATCTTCATCCTCCACTATCACAGCCATGTCACCAATCCTCACACGTTCTCGTTCGACATCTGTATGCCACACCACACATTGGCCTATGTATTTTCTTCACACATGATCTATAAAAATATTGAACAACCAGGGTGACGTAACTAATATTTGCGTTATCCCTTTTAAAATATGAAACTGCCAGGGCACCTATTCTATTCTCCTCTAATACACTATATTCTATCTAATACATAAATATTCTTTGCTGAGTGTTCAACAAGTTCAACATAGAACAGGAAATGAGGGTTGCTGTGTCAAGTTTATCTCCGAGATTCGATCTCAATTGTTGTGAATAACAACAAGCTCTCGTATTCCACTAATTGGCAAGTTTTAAAAGCACTTTAATAAAGTGCTTTTAAAGGTTTTTAAGAGTATTTGCAACTATGATAAATTTCTTAGAAGTGTATAAATTTATTTCAAGACTCAATATCGATGATTTAATTGAGAAGCGCGTATTCTGGTTAGTCGAACGTTACCACGTACATAAACAGTTTATATAAGTTTATATTCGGTGTTTGTATTTTACGAGTTTTCAGATCTCAGAATTGTATTTGATTATAATATATAAATTTCACCAGTGTAAATTGGAACATTCTAGTAAGAACCGATTCCGTGTACTGTATCCGGTCCTCCAGACGTTGGAGGTAACTACTGAGGAAACATCTGTCTTTGGCTCATCTGCCTGGAAATTACCTGTACATTATCTAACGTTACGCAACTAAAACGAGTGCCTTCTACCGTTTATGTGTTGACTGTCGATTTTGGCCATTAATATTAATTTAACCTCTTCAGATCTCGCATCCATTATAATGGGCACATAGTTCATATGGACTTACTTTTGTCAACAACTTTGTGGTATATATTTTTATTCCCAATGATAACAAATGAAGTGTAGAGTATTATCAAACGTTTTGGGCGCCATCTATCTAAACTAATACGACACAATGTTTGTTGCATTTAGTGTAAATAATACACTTACAAGCAAGAATATATTTTTAAAACCTACGAATTTATTCAGGTCTGAAGAGGTTGAGAAGGTGGTAATTTTCTCCTCTTAATATGTTACCCAGATAAGGCGACATTTTGTAGTTTTTAAAAATTATTTATATCATATAAACTATTGCCTTATAAAAAGTATGTTTACATTTCAATAAGAAAAAAATAATGGTTCAATCTGTTAGTTATGTATAAAGATTCACTTGACACCAGTAGTAGGGAAGAAGGGGTGTAATTACCTCCGTATATCTCTTTTGATAAAGTGGTGTTGAAGATCAGGTGAGGACAGGTTAGGGGATGCACGGTGAGGAGGGTGATTGTATACAAACATTGTAAAAATATAAACTCCCAATTGAGATCAGACCCACCCCTTAACGTAAGGGGGAAATGTTTACACGTTAACCCTGACATTTATTTATTTATCAATGGCACGGTGTATCTATTGCAAAATTACAGTTTTAAGTAATGAGATTTTATATGATAAAAAAAATCAACATGCAATATTTGAACAATAATATATTATAATTATGCAGATCTATCTGGAACGCTCTGAGTTCCGTCCGATTTATTCGTTAAACGAATGTTGATCAAAATTAAAGATCATCGATTCGTTAAATATAACGCAATAATATGTATGATTGTTACAATAACAAAATAAACACTGGAATATTACGAAAAGAACGTTGGTATCGGTTAAAACCAATCTCCAATATATTATACAGATATATTGGAGATTGAGCACGGCTTCAGCAATACCCAAATAGCTTAAAATCTAATAAATCACAATTTACTTTAAAAATTCAAACAGATAATAATAAATTACGTCTGGCAGCTACAGAAAGCACCTGAGCGTGTCATCCTTAATGAAAAATCCTTGATTAAAGGAGTATCATGAACGTAAAATGTCAATTAAATCCTCATTTACACTTTATAGCTAGCTATCAATTGATCTATTCTGAAAAGGACTGCTTCGGATATTTCATATCAGATTAAAAAAATATATTTTGTTCTAAGACTGTGAGCGTTGGAAAGCACTCAACTTTTTTAGAACATATTTTTTTAACATGTAAATGATTGTGTTCGCCAATTAATTTTATATGTTTATGTCCAATTCAAACGTAAAATTACATCATACGCTCGTGGACCATCGTTTTTGATATGTTCAGTATCTCAGTAATCTCTCGTGTCGTAGAGGGCTGGTTATTCTCGATCGACGAAGCCTTGATTTAGTCGTCATTAGTGGTAATCGGCCTTTTAGAGTTTAACCTCATTTTCGAGTTTCGTATCATTACTGAATTAATTAAACCACATTTGATACATATATTTTTTTCTTTGTGTCATTACGGAATTAATTTAACCACATTTGATACATATATTTTTTTTCTTTGTGTCATTACGGAATTAATTAAACCACATTTGATACATATACCTTTTTTCTTTGTGTCAATACAGAATTAATTAAACCACATTTGATACATATATTTTTTCTCTTTGTGTCATTACGGAATTAATTAAACCACATTTGATACATATATTTTTTTCTTTGTGTCATTACGGAATGAATTAAACCACATTTGATACATATATATTTTTTCTTTGTGTCATTACGGAATTAATTTAACCACATTTGATACATATACCTTTTTTCTTTGTGTCAATACAGAATTATTAGGTGTACAAATAAGTTTCCGCCGTTTTTTATCAAAAATTAGGCATTTATTGTGAAAGAACGGAACCTCATGTTTTATTCGAAGTATTGCCCATCGCTTGCCACTACCTTTTCCCATCTTTCTGGCAGCATACGGATACAGCGTCGGAAGAATGCTTCATCTTTTGAGGCTATCCACGAATCGACCCAATTTTTGGTATCTTCATATGATGTGAAGTGCTGCTCAGACAGGTCATGCGTCATCGATCGAAACAAGTGAAAATCAGAAGGAGCAATGTCTGGTGAATACAGCGGGTGGGGTAAAACTTCCCAATTGATTGTTTCCAAAAAGGTTTTGACCGGCGCCGCAACATGTGGACGAGCATTATCATGCAGGAGAATAATTTTGTCGTGTCTGGAGTAGCAGTGGGCGCGCTTTTCCTCGAGTGCTCGACTCAATCTCATCAATTGTGCTCGGTAGACAGCCCCAGCAATGGTTTCGTTCGGTTTGAGCAACTCATAATACACGACACCAAGCTGATCCCACCAAATACACAACAAGAGTTTTTTTCCATGAATATTTGGCTTAGCTGTAGATGTTGAAGCATGGCCAGGGGTTCCCCATGATTTCTTCCTTTTTGGATTATCATAGTGGATCCATTTTTCATCACCAGTGACTATACGGTGCAGAAAACCCTTTCGTTTATGCCTGGCAAGCAGCATTTCACATGTGGAAAATCGGCGTTCAACGTTTCTCGGTGTCAGTTCATATGGAACCCAATTTCCTTGTTTTTGAATCATTCCCAATGATTTCAACCTATGTGAAATTGCTTGTTGAGTCACTCCTAATGTAAGTGCAAGTTCTTCTTGCGTTTGGCACGAATCTTGATCCAATAATACTTCCAATTCCGCGTCTTCGTACACTTTCGGCCTTCCGCTACGTTCTTTGTCTTCGATGTCAAATTCACCGTTCTTAAACTTTTGAAACCACTCACGACAACTTCTCTCACTTAAGGCAGCCTCACCATACGCTTCTACAAGCAATCGATGCGCCTCAGCTGCAGATTTCTTCAAATTGAAGAAGTAAATCAAAAGTTCCCGCAAATGACGCTTATTCGGCTCAAAACTTGACATTTTCGAACACAAAAAAATATGTTATACTGATAAAAATTCACTAATATTTCAAGGTCATGTTGTTGACAGTGTCCAACCTTACGATAATGACATTTTACATCTGACAATTTTAACCATAACTTACTGGTGGCGCCAACTTTTGTCAAACGGCGGTGACTTATTTGTACACCCAATAATTAAACCACATTTGATACATATATTTTTTCTTTGAGTCAATACGGAATTAATTAAACCACATTTGATACATATGTTTTTTTCTTTGTGTCGCTATTTTTTCTTTCCGGTAGTAAAACATTAATGATCAGATTTTTCTCTTCAAATCTGTTATGCAATTAATTCATTTATAAACATCGCAGTTTTTTTCTTTCCTGTAGTAAAAAAACATCAAGCACTGGAAAAGCTACTTATTTTATTCCATCTTCAAAATTACACAAAAAAACTTGTATAAACGGTGGATAATGCGATAAACTATTACTTTTTTTATAATAATATGCATTCAGCACTTTGGGAATGAAACGTGGAATGAAACGAAATTTTTTGTCCTGACGGCATTTATCCGAGAAATACGAAACTACTTTCCGGACAGCGTATTTTATTTTTTGAAATTGAAAATTCCAATATAATTAAGCTTAGCCTATATTGTGGCATAACAATAAATAATTAAATAAAATACTTCTGTGTGATCTCTTTCTGAGGCAGTAGATGCTACTTTATATATAAAAAAAAATTCAATTGTACCGGATTTTCTAAAATAAAAATTCTATGAAACATTCAATACATATTTCCAGTGGTTTTATTTAAGTAAAAAATAGATGATATTGAGATTGGAGTTGGATAAAACACTGAATTGGGTTTTGATAAAACATTGAATTGGGCTTTAATAAGATATGTTACGTTGCAGAGCTGAGCTAGTGGGAAGTACCAACAGATAGAATGGACGAGCTACGTATCTAAAAAGAGGACAAAATATGTTAGTTGGTCACTCTGCGGGTGTGTGTGGAGGTCGCACAGAACAGTTTTCCCGGTGAGTTAATGTAGCTGGTGAAGAATGAGGGTTGTTGGGGGTTAGGTTGGTGTCTGTAGGTGTGTGGGTCGGCGTTCGCCACGTCATTAGAAACTTTCTCGTGACGAGAAAAACTCGTTTGAAAGTACCGTTGGCCAGGTTCACGTCGTTTCCAGATAACTTTTATATTAATTCCCGAGACTGAAATGGTTACAGATATACGACTATATAAGAGTACCCGTGTACCCAAAATTGTGGGGTATTATTATATAACGGGGGTGGATAATTCAGGGTGCGTGAACTTTAGGTATTAGGACATTCGATAATATTTTTTAACGATAACTAGAAGTTTACTTTTACAGCTATACTTTAAAAAAGTCCTAGTGTATCCACGTTATTAATGTGTTATCTAACTTGTATGTTTTTGTAGTGGATTACTCTTCCGTTGTATATAGTACAACCTGGAGGGCTTAATGTTACACGGCAATCTCTTCCAACCGACCAGAAATACATTAAAGAGGCTTTAGGTGATAACCAGACTAGAATTATGTTTTCTAATCTAAGTTTCAACGAGAATTTAATCCTTAACCCCCCCCCCCAACCCCGTTTTGGCAGCCGTCTTACTAACTAGGAACGGATGAGGAATTTAATATTTTTCCCGTCCTGGAGGAGCTTTGTGAATTTGCAGCTGTCAGATTCCGTCCTTTATATTAGGTCCCCACATACGAAACCGGCGTTTTGCCGTACTGGCAACTTTGATCTCAAATATCTTCTCTTTGGTTAGGAATTTCAAATTCAAATTTATACAGCTATTTACTCAAGTATTTGTGTTTCGAAAATTATAATTCATTTGTTTTTTCCTCAATTGTTTTTTTTCTTTGCGTCACTCAGTTTACAAAATGGAAAACTTGAAATATCGCGTTATTTACGAGTACGAGTTCCACCGTGGCACCAGTGCTGCAGAAACGGCTCGAAGGATTAATGATGTGTATGGCGACGGTGCCGCAAAAGAAAACACAGTGCGTTTTTGGTTCCAACGTTTTCGTTCTGGAAATTTCGACCTGCAGAACAAGCCCCGTGGAGAAAGTTGATAATGAAGAATTGAAGGCTATTGTGGAAGCGGATCCATCGCAAACCACGTCCGAGTTAGCTGCAGGCTGCGGTGTTAGTGATAAAACTGTTTTAATCCACTTGAAGCAAATTGGGAAGGTGAAAAAGCTTGAAAGGTGGGTACCTCACGAATTGAGTGAAGCAAATCAACAAACGCGCGTTGACTGCTGCGTTGCATTACTCAACCGGCACAATAATGAAGGGATTTTGAATCGAATCATTACCTGTGATGAAAAGTGGATCCTGTATGATAATCGGAAGCGCTCATCGCAATGGCTGAACCCTGCCGAACCAGCCAAACCATGCCCCAAGCGAAAATTGACTCCAAAAAAGTTACTTGTGAGCGTTTGGTGGACTAGTGCTGGTGTCGTTCACTACAGCTTTCTTAAATCTGGCCAGACGATTACGGCAGATGTCTATTGTCAGCAACTGCAAACCATGATGGAAAAGCTAGCTGCTAAACAACCGAGGCTGGTTAATCGCTCTAGGCCACTGCTGCTTCATGATAACGCTAGACCACACACTGCACAACAGACGGCTACCAAATTAGAAGAGCTTCAATTGGAATGTCTAAGACATCCACCGTACTCTCCGGACCTTGCCCCAACAGATTACTATTTTTTTCGAAATTTGGATAACTTCTTGCAAGGGAAAAAATTCAACTCCGATGGGGCAGTCCAAACCGACTTCAAAGATTTTATTGATTCCCGTCCGAATGGTTTTTTTAGTAAAGGGATCGATGAACTACCTATGAGATGGCAAAAGTGCATAGATAGCAATGGTACATACTTTGATTAAATAAAATATTATATTAAAAAAAAATCAACTTTATGTTCCTCCCAAACAAAACGCCAATTTCACATGTAAGGACCCAATATTTTGTTTTCATTTTTTGTTTGAACATCAGTCTTTTGTGCCACTATTTTTTTTCTTAATTATATTACCATCTTGAGACATCAAGTGTTGTGAGAACGATTTTGACTTTTGATTGCGCTTGTGGTATGCGTATGTTGATTTTGGTCCTGTGACTTGAAATGGTCTCTTTCTAAGAGTTAGATAATATGTGAGTGCAGTGTTTAGCTTTAGGATTAGGATTCACTTCGAGACAAGCTTTTTTGAAAGGTCTTATCAAAATGTATGATTTTACATAAACAATAAACACATATACTCTTACTCTACACCTAAAGCCGAATGTGTCACTATCACATATATGAAGATTTACATAGATTTTCTTGTAGTTCGTCTTTCATTGGTAATTTCTCTGCGGTTTTCTTACCACATCTGTTTTTCTAAATATATGTGATGCGGGGATGTACCTGATCTAATGGCCGCAGCCACCACTTTCCTTTATTTAGACTCAACTTATATATTTATTTTGCAATATTTTTAATCTCAATAATAGTAGGTCCGACTCCCGAGCTAGATCGGCCGTCGGGAGACTCTTCTATGTAATCGGCAATATATAAATTGTCTTCTTTTTACTATAAATAATTTAATATTTAAAATGTTTTAATCTCAATAATAGTAGGTTCGACTCCCGAGCTAGATCGGCCGTCGGGAGACTCTTCTATGTAATCGGCAATATATAAATTGTCTTCTTTTTATTATAAATAATTTAATATTTAAAATGTTTCTTTCTCCTGTACTATATTACAAAATGTGTTTGAGATTAAAATTCTCGGAAGGTGCTGATAGAAAAGCGGGAGGGAAACTTGAAACACAGCGAGAGGGGAACACGAACAAAGCTTTGTTTTCAGTTATTTATAAAATGATTTTTAACCAGAATTGTCGATTTAGGAGGTCTAGTGGTAGGACGCCATTAATGAGAGAACGACCAGTGCTGATAAATACGGCCTAGAGACTGATTTTAATACGTGTTACTCGTATATGTTTAACTATTTAGTTTAAAAACTAATATACCTATATGGCGACTTCCGTGGCCTAGTTGCTAAAACGGTTGTTTCCGGGGGCTACGGGTTCGTTACCCGTTGGAACCCATATTTCTAAAATGGAATTGGCTGGTTTTCACTTGAGGCATCTTTAACATCATTCTAGTTGGTTGGGAAAGATTGTCACATTGAAATAAACCCGCCAGGTTTTACTTTGTACAACGAAAGTGTAATATACAATACAATAATACGTACTATTACGCTGTTTCCCTGTATGTGAACGCAGAGAGGACAGAGCGCAAAACTTATCACGACACACTTATTTCGCTTACTTCACATCCATACATTTTCTCATACAACACCTACGATTTCTATGACTTGACTCCTCTCTCGCTTTTACTTACATTCACGCTGTGTATTTGTTTAGATAGTCTTTCTTAATTTATTCGTTCTACATGCTCAAACCGTCACGAAGTGCTCTTCTTCATCTTAAGAGAAACATTAATACAACAGATAGAATCAGTTTACATTCAAGTTAAGAGAAACATTAATACAACAGATAAAATCAGTTTACATTCAAAATATTACATTTACATATATTGTAATATATATCCTTCATTCTACTCAACAATATTTGACTATATTATATTGTTATCAGACCGACTCTTTTACCGGACTGAAACTCCCATTTTTGGGTACCATCGGGAATTGAAACCGAAGTCCTGGGTGGAAGTCAAGCGTCTTGCGAACGAGGCCTTGTAGTCATCGATATTTTTAAAATCAAGATTTCAAAATCATATATATATATCTCAAGATAAATAGCAGAATACATTTAGAAGTGAAGCTAGTCACAGGTCTGGACTCATCTCATGACATCCCCCCCATCCGAGATACACCCCACCAATATAGGGCGAGCTCGACCGCGAGGACACCAGATGTTTTTCAGCCCACACCTTTATTAGTAAACTGATGAAATGTTAACAGAACTCGATAGAACAAGATAAGTAGTTTCTAGAAAACTATAAATTACAAAAGAAGTGAAAATTAAATAAAACCTCGTACTTAATCTGTTTAACAGTCCAATTTGACGGCATATCTGATCTGTTTATCGTCTATTGTATGGGTGGCGCAACAAGAACTGCAATTTGACGATATGTGATCTATTAATCGTGCATTGTATGGGGTGCGCAACAAGAACTGCAATTTAACGACATGCTCTATTTAGCGTCCATTGTATGGGGTGGCGCAACAAGAACTGCAATTTTAAAGTTAAATTAAGTTCTGTAATCGTATACCGCTGCATGATTAATTTATAGGTTATGTAGGTAACGTCTGTCCATTATTAATATAATATACGTTTGACAACTGAAAAGTCAAATTTAAAATTGTAGTTTTTGTTGCGCAACTATGTAATAAAACCTTCGGTCAATGGAAATCGATATCGTGACATGATTCAATTTTTTACGCATCAATTGAACGATTTGGACTTGAAGAACATGTGGTTGCAGCAGGTCACACTGCTGATGAAACAATGGCTTTATTGCGGGAAAATATCTCTGACCGTGTAATTTCTCGTCGTGGAATTGTGAATTGGCCGCCACGATCGTGTGATTTAACCCCTTAAAATGTTTTTCTTTGAGGTTATGTTAAATCTCAAGTGTACGCCAAGAATCCAAAAACCATTGATGACCTTAAATCCAACATCACTCGTGTCATTGCAGATATACCATACACATCCATTTGTGTGAATTCGTTATTGAAAATTTTGCTCAGACCCCTCATCTGTAACAGAAGCCGAGGTGGCCATTTGGCCGATATCATTTTCCACACATAATTTCCATGTGGATTAATTACATCGATATCAGTAAACATAAACATTTGAAGAAAAAAACTTGTTTTTTTTTCACTATCTGTATAGAATTTAACCAGGATTAAAACCTTCCTTTTCCCCCGTCAATCATCATCACTCAACACTCCAAGTATTTCCTCTTCCTCCTCTTTTGTGAGCTCTCCCTCCTGAAACGAGGGTGTTCGAGTGGCCCATCCCTCCTATTAACGGAGAGGATGTCGAGCGAATCAGGGCTATTCAGCCAGTCACTCCGCATCATGATTTAGAGCCATCTCTGCCCCTCTGTCATACTCGTATGCTGTCACCTAAATTATTGTAATCTGCGTACCTACGTTTTTTTTTATTTATTTCATATATCATACATACATATACCGTCACGCCATTTCCCTGTCGCGGTAGACAGATAGAACAGAGCGTCATCCTTTCCTAACTTGACACATCCTTAACCTCTTCCTCATCCATACACCTTCGCATACAATCTCTTCGATTTCTCTGACTTTCTACTTTTTCTTTCTGAATATCATTCACTTGATCCATCTTTACTTTCCTTGATCCTTCTTTCATACGCCTTCCACTCACATCTGCAATGTATATATGTTTTGTTAGTCTTCATGCATTCGTTCTAAATGCTCAAACCATCTCAACGTGCTCTTATTCATCTTACTTAACACATCAGACTTAATTTCACATTCATCCCTTATCACTTCATTCCGTATTCTGTCATACATTGTCACTATATGTATTCTTCTCAATACACACACCTGTTAAGCATTTATTCGGCTCTTAGTATTTTTCCACGTTTAACTTCCATATATCAAATTTGGTACCAAAATAACAGATTTTGATAGTTTCAATTCCCATATGTACATCAAAGTTGGAACTAAAATACTGTCGTGTACATTTGCAACTTATGATACTGTCTGGTTCGAGTATATATGTTTTAGTGCCCCCATTGGCTTTGTTTCCTATCGCTACACACTTCCATTGTCTGAGAATATACTACACAAGTAGCAGAATTATTTTACTTATCTCTCTCTCTCTCTTTTCCCCCATATGTCGCATTTAATTTATACCCCTTTAACATAATTTCAAGCGATCGGGGCGTGATTGTTGTCGCAGTACACTCACTTGTAGGAGAGATTTTGAGAGATAAATAAATGATATCTTAATATTTTGGAAGTATTCATTTACATTACATAAATTAAAATCCCGTCTATTTTCATATGACAATTTCTTTCAACCAACCAGATAGATTTCTAAATACCTCTCGTGGACTCGAACCCAAAATCCCTGAACTGAAAATCAAACACTTCTACATGTGCCGTGCCCGGTGCCCCTGACGATGGCGATCACTCTTGAGAAAATAGGTCGACCTTTGGCGGCACGAGACAGCTCCTTAACTGCTTGAGTACCTGTCCATCTGAGATAACACACCCATAGATTGTTCTATCAACCTATAAGTCGAATTAGCCTTCCTTTAGAAATCCCGGTAGGTAGAGCAATCACACTTTTAACCGGTGTGTGTCCTCATATATACGTGTTTCATCTGTCGCTCACCTCCTTCAGGAAAATCTCTTAAATTTAGTGTAATACTTGAATTTTTTAACATTATCCATTTTTTCGTAATGTTTTAGTGTAATATATACATTTTGACTTTTGTTTTTATCAAATAATACATTTTTTAATTGTTTTATATAGGGTCTTTCAAATTGAGCGGTTGTTTTTATAATTTTTGAATAAAACACACAATTTGCTTTGATTTCAAAAAACTTTTTGTTGGTCATTGAAGTATAATGTATAACATTTAAACACAAAAAACAGTATCCGCCAAATGTCCACCTCTTGCAGTTCCACAGATGTCCACTCTTTTGTCAAAAATTTTCGATGACGTTTTGGCATAATTGCGGTTCTAACTCATCAATAACGCGAATAATTTCGTCCTTAAGCTCAGGAATTGATCGGGGGTCATTATTATAGACCTGGCTTTTCACGTAACCCCAGATAAAATAGTCCAACGGTGTCAGATCACATAATCTCCGTGCCCAATTAACATCACCGTTACCGGAGATTACAATACACAAAACAATTCAACAATTTGAACACGTTGTTGTATTGTATACGACTCTATTTTTATAAATGCCATACATTACACTTCTTAAATGTCACAAGACCCAGACAAGTTCGCGACGCCATCTGTGTTTTATCCAAGAATAAAAAAAAACGCTCAATTTGAAAGATCCTACATGTTTTTTTATACTTTTTATGTTTGGTCTTTGTACGAATTAGGGAAACTGTAATATGTAAATGCCCTGGAAAAATGAATAAATGTCACGAATGTTCACGGTCACCGATTAGCGCTACGCTCAAACAGAGATTGTTCATTGGGCTTTCCAGTTCACCGCTCCTCTTTTTTTACGTCGTCCTTTACTGTCCATGCAGTGAGACTCTGTAATTAGTTACAAACCAATATATGGTAAGACTCGCTCCGTCCTCGGCATGCTTTAAGAAGCGACTGAAAGAACTCTTAATTTATAGTCAGTAAAATAACGTGTTTCATTCCCGATTTTTATTTTCCTTTCCTCTCCACCATCCCTTCCTTTTCTTTTGATTGATGATATCTCACTTTATATGAAAAATAATGTTCGGGTGATTGTCCGTCTTTGTGGGGTTCGTGGGCATATGCTCACGTATGTGTTTATGGATTTCGTGGGGATGGATAGTCATTTGAATGATTTATGCGAACATGTAACTTGCTTCATTTACTTTTGTCTGGTTGGCTGGAAGAGATTTCCGCCTGGTAATAATCCCGCCAGATTGTATTTGCAATAAAAGTGTTAAATAAATAAATAAATGTTGCTTAACCAAGACCGGCAACTTCTACCGATTCCTCGTCGACCCTCAATTTTGCCCGTCAATATTAATTTCAGGAAGTACTATTTTTCTCTTCAATATATGGCCCAGATAGGCAATCTTTCGGCGTTTTGTGATATTTAAGACAGATATCACGCAAACGGCGTGAATATATGATTCCATATTGAAAAAGAGCACTCTGAGGTTGATGTCAAGTGGGAGTATAACGCGAACTTAATTGGGAAGCGTGTGAGAGAGGAATTCCAAGAAAATTACGTCTGTACCAAGTGAATGAATTATTGAATGAAAGACATGTGTTATGACTCAGAAAAAAACCAGAACGGAGCTGTATGAAAAGGTGTATGGGTATGAAAGAAGCAAAAAATACATTTCGTAATAATAAAGTTTGGCGCTTTGCCCCCTTTGACTTTCTTGACATTGAAATGGCATGATGGTAGTAACGCAATGTTTAATTCCAGCAACCAATTCTTCCTTAGATATTTTAGCAGATACCTAGCTCTAATAATAATTTTATTGTACGTATAAGAGTATATCAGTGGTTGGTTGGAAGATATTGCCGCTTGGCAATAAGCTCGCCAGATTGGTTTTTCCAATGATGTGTTTATAAATATAACGCTTTCGTTTTATACAGTAGAACTTGGCAGGTTTATTGCGATGTGACAATCTCTTCTAACTAACCAGAATGGTGTTAATGTGTCCTTAAATCTTCTTTTGAATGGTCCCCTTCAACATGATCGAATTGGTGGTTCGAACGTATTGAAGAGCGTGGCCGGGAGACAAGATTGTCTTCGTTTCCAGTAATTGAACCTTCAGATTTAATCTCGCGGATTCTTATTGAACGTGTTCTCAACGCTACCGCTCGGCACATGAAGATATTGTTACCAGACTGGAACCGATTCATCGGTTATCGAATATTATTATTTTAGTGAAAACCCACTCGATTTGGTTTGACGTCCTCTTTGCAGCTGTCAAAGAAAAACCCGACCCCGGCATATCTGGTGTGCGGCGAAAATGTATATATTATTTTTGCGAAAAACCACTCGATTCGGTTTGACGTCACCCCAGCATATTTGCTAATGATTTGGGCGCGTCTGACGTATGAAATTAATGACCGTATAATGTTGCCACTAATTGCTTCCAAATAGCTCTCGGATATTGCCCATAATGATCAATTATACTAACCGATATAGGTTTTCACGGTTGTGTGAGAGAATAAGAAATAAATTGGGGCAGATAAAAATATACCATCGATCGGGTACTTCCTCCTCCTTACACACCAGATGCGGGGCTGGACGTTAAGGCGATACTGGTATGGCCATGTCAAAAAAATGGACGAAATTAGAATCCAAAGAGTTGTACTTTTATCCTTGTTAGTGTAATAATACTGTATTGTTATGTATTAATATTTCATTGTATGTTATACAACCTGACGGGCGTATTGCTAAATGGCAATTATATCCAGCCAATCAGAAATACGTTCGAGTGACAACCTACAGGTTTGAAGGCAGGCGTTGTTCCAACTAAGCTGCGGTATACTAGTTAGTAGTTCACTTTCCAGGAACCCAGGTATGGGTGTAGAAAAGACGAAAGATATGTGTTGCGATAGGAAAGTCGGGCGCTCTCTCTTCTCTGCCTATCACGACACAGGGAAACGGCATGATGGTGTGTTTGTATGTTCTTAATTGTAGTTATTTATAAAATATTATTTATCCCATTATTTGTATTTAAGGTGTTAACATTGTGGAGGTTTCAAGACATTGTCATTGGTTTTATCAAACGCTGTTTATTCCACTTTATGTAACGGTATAACCCTACCGGTTTCAAGGTTTTTACCTCATCATCAGGGGAGCACAAACAAGACTTGTCAAGGCAAGAGTATTTTTTGTGCTCCCCTGATGATGAGGTGAAAGCCTTGAAACCGGTAGGGTTATACCGTTACATAAAGTGGAATAAACAGTGTTTGATAAAACACATAACAAATTCTTTATCCCTTTATTCTGCTTAATTTGAAATTTCTTCGATTGAGTTTCATTGCTTCGAATTTTTTTCATTGGTCTGTAATTTTGGCTACTTTTGGGAATCGATCCTGAATCCTTTAGTTAGAATATAAGAGTTTTTACTAACTGGACTACGGAGTTGATTTTTTCCTTTTTAAAGTGTTCATACGCAACCACAATTGTAGAATATTGTTTATAGCACCCAAAGTTCATATGCTTAGAAAACATGATTTGTGCGTTTACGCTTCAGCACTAATACACAAGTTTGCGTTTACGCTTCAGCACTAATACACAAGTTTGAGTGCTACGTAACATAGTATGCTGGGCGTCCTTGGTGTTACTTTGGTCATTAATATGTGCTTTATAAATCATTATTTCCCATTACAATTTTATTATCATTGTAATTTAATGGAGTATTATAAATGTAATAATGGGAGAGTTGCTATAAAGTGTACGTTGCTAAAATTATATTCTGTTCAGAACCAATAAAAGAGTAAAATCCGCCCGACGATAATTACCGTGTCGCCGTCGAATCACTTCAGTCCTGGTCCGGCTTTAGGAAAAGGGATGTCGCTGCTAGGTAAACGAACGCCTAACGTTAGTGAACGCATTAATGCAAACAATTTTCTGAAGTGGAAATAAAAAAAAAGACTGAATACTAGATAGAGCTCTCGGATACGTTAACTCTTGGATACCAACTGCCTTAACCTGTTTGGAGACACTATATCGTATAGGGGTGACTAGATTGCAAGATAGGGGTTTTTGAACGAAAGTAGTGTTGAATGTGATTTTGGAACTTCTTCTTCAGCCGTCTCTCCACTGCTGGATGTAGGCCTCTTCTAAAACCTTCCACGCTTCCCTATCTTGGGCTTCTCTCGTTCATTTTCTACCGGCGACAGGGATAATGTCGTCAGCCCACCTCTTCTGGGGCCGTCCCATCGGTCTTCTCGTATCCCACGGCCTCCATTTCAGGACTCTGGGTGGCCATCTTTCATTTCGTTGTCTTGCAACGTGACCCGCCCATTGTCATTTCATGCCAGTAACACGGTTCATTATGTCGACAACCCTAGTCCGTCGCCTGATTTCTTCATTTCTGACTTGGTCTATCAGACTTATGCCCAACATTCGTCGTTCCATGGACCGTTGTGCGCATTTTAGTCTGTGAATGGTATTGGCAGTTAATGTCATCGTTTCCAAGCCACACGTTTGCACAGGGAGGACGCATGCATTGAAGACTTTTCTTTTTAGATTGGTTGGAACTTCCTTGTTCTTGAGAACATGGTCGAGCTTTCCGAATGCTGCCCATGATTTTGGAACTATACAGAACTTACTACATACACTTGTTTTTCCGAATATCGAAACTACATGCTCGGGGCTAGACCTGGTTGATCCAGATTTCTTGCCTCCTACTGGCACCACGTGTCATAATTAATAATTTATAGTCAGGACACGGTAATGAATTAATGCAAACAATCGGATGGCTCGTGTTTGTTTCTTTCTTTGTGTATTTATTTAGATAAATAAGTTAACTAAGAACTTATTTTAATCTTATTGATTTTTACACCTATCATTTTATATTCGAAAACTTCATTTAATATTTTTATCACTTCAACAATAATTAAATATATCCTTAACATTTAAAACACATACCCAACGAAAAGTCCAGATGCTCTCGGCTTCATTAATACTTATTGGCGTTTTGTCAAATAATTTAAAATATTTTATTTGGATTTTTTTAATCCAAAAATCAACGCGACTTCACGTGTGACCATTATAGACTTCCTTATTGTACATAATGCGTTTTCGGTTATACTCTGGCATAAAATTATGTAACTTTAAAAAATATATACGAATAAAAACATTCCACCTTATAGATTGTTTTACAAAGCGTATTATTAATTCTACTATATTAATTTCATTTTTTAAATATTCCTCATAGCTCTATTTAAAATATTCTGTCCTAAATTGAATTTTATTACTCGGAAAAATAACACTTTAATACTCGTAATAATTTAGATTTGACGGTATAATTGTATTATATAACATTTTGGTTAAGTTTCGACCTAATTTATTTCTAATTCTACTGAGTCTTGTCTTTTTTAGTCTACTCTATTCAAAGGAAAGAAGAAACCACTAAAATACTAAGAATATTTTATACCAGGGACGCTCCCCTCCACCTCGCATTCTTTACACGATCATTTGGTGAAATCTCTTTAAAACCTCTTAGGATTAATGTTTGACTCACAAAGAACTCGGATATGCTCGAAACTTGAATCTCGAGAATAATGTATTAGTGATATTTCTAAAAGAAATGTTATTGTGTATCAATATTATCACTATAAACATCTAGATCTATCCGCAACACTCTGAAGTTCGTCCGAAATGGAAAAAAGTTCTAAAATTTAAAAAGAGATGTCGCCCAAATACCACATTACTGTCGATAATAATTTAGATAGTTCTGATATTTAATAACATACGTCGCTCTATTTTCACTTTTATAAATTAAATAATTCGCGTGCTGTAATAATTCAATTATAAAACTGAAATAATTTATTTTTATTCACATCCTGATATGTTGAATAAAAAATATTTGCGAATGAAGATTCTATAGTCTTGACATTCAGCTGTCCTTTGATGTTTCGACGTGGTATTCTTGTGTTTAATGCGGTATTTTACTTGGAAAATTAATATAAAATGTGTTTTAAGTAAGTAAATAGTTAATCACGTGAATGCTTCATATAAAAGCTCCGTTTTCGACATAACAGTTCAGAAACGCTATAATAAAACTCTAATACATATCTTCGCACATGTTATTCGTTTAGTTACCTAATGAAAAGAATATAAAATTTGATCTTATGGTGAAACTAGCCCTCAAAGCTGGCCCTATTAGCACCGGATGCAGTTTTCATATCCCGCCTTGGTCCATCAATCTGCACATTGATGGCGCGATGACTCATGTCCTCATGTGACACCACTACGGCTGCCCCCTTAACCAATGCTCTTTCATTTTGACCAAATATTTATTTATTGAAATAATATACACTTGACTGTCCTTCGCATATCACAGTCATGTTTATAAAACAAGAGATGAAATATCAACATCTTCAACATAAAAAAAATATTCATAATATCGTTTGAAATATTGTGTGTAGGACAAAAACACAGAAAGTAAAAAATATTCAAATAATCGAAAATACAATACTTGAGTAGGAAAAATATACTTCAGATAAAATATAAATGGAATAATCAGTTTCCCAGCTTCCCCCTTCGATGGAAGTCGCAGTCTCGAAAAAGGGTGCGCAGCGCCAATATGAGGTTGGGTCGCGGAGCGGCCAGGGGTGGAACCCCCGGTACTGGTTATGATATGGCGGCACAGTTTGAATAAATTTATTTTTCTCCGAGATGTGTTTTCTGATTAGGGATAGAGGTGGAAGTTGGACCATATCAGGTGAATACGGCAGGTAGATAGCTCATAAAATGAAAGCCAGTGGCATACAACGCGGGCATTGCAACAGCCGCTGTGTTACCGGCGCACTATTCCGATGAAAAAATACGCCTTTTGTGAGGATTTCGTGCCTTTTTCTTCTTGAGTGACATCTCCAAAACGCCTCCTGAACGTCAAACCTAAATGAAGGAAGACGGCCAGCCGGTACGCCAAGATTGAGATGGGAGTAATTCTCAAGAGAAACCAAACAAATAGAGGACTAGCTATCCAGAGCCGAAGTCGCTGGAGGAGAATTCTAATGGAGGCCAACAAGGAGATTAAAGCCTCAAAGTTGATGGTGAAATATCAGACAAACTAGATTCAATAGTTGTTCAAACTGTACAGTGTTCTATAACTCTTTAGAAGCCAGAGGAGAGAAAACACGACCTACATAATTTAAATAAACCTTTGAGACTTCAAGAAACATCTGCAATGATAGAAGACTAAACTTGCATAATCCGGGTAAATGAAGCGATGTTAATACTGCCTCTAAAATACTTTCAAAAACATGTTTTTGTCCGTGATCTAGAGGAAGAGGAATTGAATACAGATTTGTGAAGGTCAGCACAGCGGATAGAACCCCACCAAGTACAAGAAACCGCGCCCAGGTTACCGTAAAACTACTTTCAAATCTCATGATGACCGCCGAATGTTATATCGTGACATGGTTACGAGTATTATTTGAAACGCAGTTTCTACCACAAGACGATGTGTATCATACCTTCATCTTCATAGCTCTTTACCACTTTGTGGGGTCAGCTTTTCGAGTCCTCGCTTCCAATGTATGGATTAAACCAACTTTCGTTTCGTTCGACCAGCCAAGAGAAAATAAATTACCGTAATTGATTGGCACTCAACATACGAGGGTTGCTACTTAAGTTTTGAGACAGACAAGTGAAAACAAATATTTATCATCGAAAATGGCTTTATTGTTTTTCAAAATACTCTCCATGAAGATCAATACACTTTTGCATGCGTTTGAACCGATTTTCGAAGCACTTTTTCCACTCCGAATGAGGTAACTTCAAAATATGCGTTTTGAACGCATCAACCGCTTCTTCAGGCGTCGAAAAACGTTGACCTCACAATTTATTTTTGATGTTCGAGAATAAAAGGAAGTCATTGGGTGCCAAATCAGGGCTGTACGGCGGATGACCCATCAATTCGATGTTTTGAGTGCTCAAAAAGTCACTTGTTTGAGCCGATGTGTGAGAGCTCGCATTGTCGTGGTGGAGAATGGTCCGTCTTCGGCGGTTGGTTTTCCTCATTTCTCCGAACACTTCTGGCAAACAAATGGTGGTGTACCATTCAGAATTGACCGTACGACGTTCCACTAAAGGCACTGTTGCGACATGACCATTTATACCGAAGAAACAAGTCACCATTTGCTTCGAAGTGCTTCGTGCGCGAACAACTTGTGTTGGATTTGGCTCGTCTTGAAAGACCCATACAGTCGAATGCTGTTTAGTTTCTGGCTCATATGCATATATCCATGATTCGTCGCCTGTCACGATCTTATAGACGTATTTTGAAGTACCGCGATCGAGTTTTTTCAACATGTATTTGAACCATTGATACGAGCCTTTTTTTGAGCGATTGTCAAATTATGCTGTATCCAATGCGAACAAATAATTTTGACGGCCAAATGTGCATGCAATATTGAATGTATGCGAGTGGAACTAATGCCTAAACATGCCTCAATCTCACGATAAGTCACATGACGATCTTGCAATATCAGTTCACGCACATCATCGATGTTTTCTGGCACAACAACCGATTTTGGACGACCTTCACGAAATTCTTCCTGGAGCGAACTACGACCACGATTGAATTCGGAAAACCAGCGAAACACAGTGGCCCGGGATGGTGCTTCATCACCAAAAGTCGAAGCGAGTGGATCGGCACACTGTTGTTGAGTTAGTCCACGTCGAGAATCATAAAAAATCATCGCACGAAAATGTTCATGATTTTATTCCACTTTTGGCAGAGATGAATTTTTCAAGTCACTAAACAACGTGACGTATCTACACTGGTGTTGCTATATCTCAAAACTTAAGTAGCAACCCTCGTATAGACAACAGCTAAATATCACCATTACAAGATGATAATGTTAGCTCTAAACAAAAGTTGTAACTTTGAGGTCGCTATCTTTTCACAAATCCATACACACTTAATACCACAATTTCCCTGTCGGGGTAGGTAGTGAGTACAGCGCCAGACGTTCATATCTCGACACACACTCTTTCATCCATATACCTTCTTATAAGACAAGACTCCCACGATTTTTCTTACTTTTTATGTTTCCTTCTTTCAAAACATCATTCACTCGATCCATCAATACTTTCCTTGGTCTTTCTCTACCACGCATTCCACTCACATCTGCACTATATATTTGTTTTGTTAGTCTTTCTCAGCGTGCTCTTTAAGACTTACTTGATTTACATTTACACTGTATATTTGTAAGTTCTTCTTCGTTTATTTATTGCACATGTCTAAACCAACTCAGAGTTATCTACTTGATCTTACTTAATACATCAGCCTTAAGTTCACATTCATCCCTAATACTTTCATTCCGTATTCTGACATACATTGTCGTCACCCCATGTATTCTTCTAAGTGCACACGCATTTATTCAACAACAATTTTTTCACCACTTGTTCACGTCCACATTTCACAGCATTTATTCGTCTCCTTTCAATATTTTTCCACGTCCACATTTCTCTTCCACGCATCAAAGTTGATGCTAGTATACTGTTGTGAACTATCATCTTAACAGATTTTTATAATATTCGGTTCAAATATACATTGACCGAATATTATAAAAATCTGTTGAAAAATCTCGAGTATTCCATTGACTTCGTTTCATTTGGTTTCACTCCTTTCGATATTTCTCGAAACTCTTCCATGAACTGAGAAAATACTACTTAATTAGCGGAATTCCTTAACGCTCTTCGTTAACTTATACATCGCACCTACTTTTTCTTTACACGCATTATTTTATATAACAATGACATTGAATTTCGCAACATTAATTTATTTTATCAACAAAAGTAATCCCCGGCAAATTTCGAAATAATCAAACTATTTAAGTATTTTCTCTAGTGTTAAAATTTAATTTATTTATCGACAAAGGAAACGGCACTTAAGTGTATTTTACATTCACAATAACAATTATAAATAAAAGATAACGTATCAACATATTTAGAAAAAAATAACAATTCAGAACATACGAGTATGTTACTTATCTTCAAAATTAGATGAATGAAAATACCTAGTATTACACGAGGATTAACCATATGAATTATAGTATTACACGAGGATTGACCCTTATGATGGCATTTAAACACAGGTGTAACACTAATTTAGGGATTTTTTTTTAAATCCAGAAACTGTACCGTAATTTCAAATATGGCAACACATTCAAATACTATACATGCACTATTGTGTGCGGTGGTATCATCTGGTGATAAACATTGACAACGCTACAAGCTGGCAATTCTCTCACACAGCCGACATGATCGCTCACACACCGCACGCAGCCATTGTCGAGTATCGTGATCGTTCGTAATGCTATCTATCGAGGGCCACGCACTTGTCACGGCGGCGTCGCAGTGTGACGGGTGGTGTCAATACATTTTTAGCACATCTATGTTAACTTACGAGTATTTTTGCGATTTGTGATGTCTAACGGTGTGTAGCGATAGCAAAAAAAATCAACGGGGTTCTTAACCCTTATCGCGGCATTGTAACACAGGTGTTACACTAATTTAGGGATTTTTAAAAAAATCCAGAAACTGTACCGTAATTTCAAATATGGCAACACATTCAAATACTATACATGCACTATTGTGTGCAGTGGTATCATCTGGTGATAAATATTGACAACGCTACAACCTTTCAAACGACATCGGGTCAACGTGTCTGGACAGCGTGGGCGCGTTTTGATAATTGGGGTAAATAATCTTTAAATATCTTATTAATCACTACATGTAGAGAAAAATTATTCAAACCATTTTATTCGTTGATAATTCAGCTATGTAAATGTTGTTCTTGTTTTAGATTATAGAATCATTTTATAGCCCCTTTTGTGTTTTATAAAAATTAATATTTTGGTAATGTTACGTGGGTGTTACATATAAAAAAAAACTATAAGGAAAAGTTGTAAAAAAAATCCTCAATTTTTCTTCATAACTTACCATATAACAAGGAATCACCAAAGAAACACGTTAATATTTGGATAAATTGAACTTTGCCAAGATAAGAGTTAAGAAATATCAAATTAAAGTAAAATATAAAGAGAAAGAGATCGTCAGTTCTGACGCTCTCTTTAAAATTATTCTCGGATTTTAATCTCGATATTGCTGATTGTATTTATATAATAATAAGAACAGTCAAATTATTCTCGGATTTTAATCTCGACATTGCTGATTGTATTTTTATAATAATAAGAACAATAAAATGACAATGTATGCATTGTGCTTATTATTATTATTATTATAAGTCTCAAGGTCGCTCCAACTCAGGATTCGAACTCACTACTATTGACAGATTTAAAATATAACAAAATAAATATTCACACACATAAGTTGAGTATAAGGATGGGATGTACAGTACCCGGCGGTAAATAATACACATCGTTTGTAGAGCGTCGTCTCTGTCGCACGATGCGCTAACCGCATCGTGACTACGATACCGGACTATTAGCTCATCGTGCGACAGAGACGACGCTCTACAAAATATGTGTTTTACTTACCGCCGGGTACTGCAATTGTACTTACCGGCATCTGCATATGTTCTGAAAGTTCTGTTATCATCTGTCTACGTCCCGTTCTACACCGGAAGATGATTTTGCAGTTTTCCAATAAAATACCTCTGAATAACTTATTGCCAAAACTTTCTGTTGTATATTTGATTGTAACTTAGTAAAATGTTGAATCTCAAGTTAGTTAATGTTAATTCTCAGTTAATGTTGAATCTCAAAAGAAAATACTCCCGTAACCTAGTTGGTAGAAGAGGACGCCAGCCCGGAGATTGCGGGTTCAACACCCGTTGGTGCCCTAACTTTTTATAAACAGTCAACCAGTCTTGATTTTCACTTAAGGCTTATTAAAACATCTTTTCCGATTGGTTTGAAGAAATTGCATGTTCTACTGTGTACAACGAAAGTGTATTACAATAATATAACATTAAATTGCTTTTGAGTTAAACCAGTATCAACATTACAACCTGGGGGTTGCGGGTTCGGTTCCCGTTAGTACCCGATTTTTTTTAAAAAGGATTCCAGTCTATATACAATTAATGTCTTTAAAATAAATCGGGTTGATTGGAAGAGATTAACACATGGCAATAAACTCCACAAGTTGTAGTATTTTATAACATAGAAGAAGATACCATATTTTATAATAGTGTATAATACGTGGTTATTATCTAATAATAAAGGACGAATTATATCGCCGCTTAGAGAGCAGAGGGCTCTCTCGTCAAGGGTGCTCTAAGTTGAGATTCGAACCGACTATTATTGACAGATTAAAAATATTATAAATAATAAATCAAGCCAATAGATAAGGAACTTTCCCACATCTGAATATTATTAGAAATAACATTTTTGGTAAGAAAACCACTGAAACTTACCAAGGGAAGACGAACTATAAAGAAACCTTTGTATATCTTCCGATATGTGATAGAAACGCATTCGGCTTTAGGTTTAGTGTATTGTGTTGTATAGTGTTCATATAACATAATACATTTTGATAAGACCTTCCAAAAAGGGTTGTCTTTAAGTGTTTCCTAAAGCTGCACACTCTCCATATCTGTAATACAAAGAGACAGGCAGAATTTCACGCTACAGGACCATCAACAACAAGAGCTCTATCATAACACTCCGTCCTGTTGGATCGATTTGGTGCCAGTTTATTTGATTGTGAAGAAATCAACCCTAAAGTTCTACTTCTCTTTGAAGAAACATCTCTTCGACACAGATTTGAAGGTACAATGGAGACATCTTTCAAAATATGATGAATGGAAATATTAATTATAGTAAGTGTACTGGACAGGTACAAAGACTGTACGATAGGTTGTTGGTCGCTGCGCAATCTCGAAGAATTCAGCCCGCGCTTAAAATCGTCAATAACCAAAATATTAATTGGTGGCGATTTATTCCGTTCGCGCTACGCCACTGTCTAGGGGCGGGGCTTGGTCACTGCTCTGGGCGGAGCCTATACGTGGTATCCAAGATGGCCGCTCGAGGTAGCTCCAGTGGTGTAACGGTGACGATGGTTCCGGAGAAGTGAAGATGGTCGAGAGAGATTCCTCTGTAGAAGATCGAAGGAGTTCAGGAGAAGTCAAACACAGTTGTAGATTCGTAGAGAAGTATTGGAGAAATATATTTTCGGTATAATTTAAGGCTCTATATTAGCGGAAAGTCGGTCAGAGTAAGCGCCCGTTGCCCGCTAGGTAAACCCATGTTCGGGGCTCGGGGGGCCGCTTAGACTGACCGCCTTTTGCCTTGGTCTCGATGGCCCGGCCGCAGCACATTTTTCTGCGCGGTTGCGAGTTCATTCGGATTCAAAGTGACATAAAATATTACAGTGTTTGCTTACATAATATACAGATTTACATATAGAATCATATACATTTCACATAGATTTTAGACATAAATAAACAACACACTACTATGAGCAAAACGGCACAGCTTCATGACATACATGAAGTTTATATTATTAGAGTTCAAAAAAAGTTAATTTCCCTCCAGATCTACACACAACCTTGTCTGTCTCATCATACCACATACACACACAAGGGTGACGGCATACGTCCGATACAGTAAGACACGGAAATTAAAAAATACCAAATTAAATTAACTATACGAGACATTAATATCTATCTTAAGGACAACAATCATACGAAATAATAGGGAAAATTACAAAAACATACTTAAATAAAATGAAAATGAAATAATCAGTCTTCGAGTCAAAAGTTAAGATTGAAGAAATCCCAGAGAGTATCCTCCTGAAATCGCCTCATCTAAACTAAGCCAAACTGTCTGATAAATTGCTATTGACGTATTTGAATTGTAATATGTTCCGTGTGTTTCTAGCAGGAGTGCGGAAACCAATTTAAGCCAATATATCGGGACTATCAACGATATTGTGAATATATAAAAACCTGACACGGAGTTACCCAAATGTTGGCATTTTCGAATTACAAAGTACAACACTTGTGTAAATTTGGTAAAGATGAACAAAATACATTACAAACTATTTTGTAATGTGTTTGACTAAACATGTTTGTATAACGGTCGTCGTCGTTGCTGGACCTCATAGTCGATGATCCCCTCGCCACTCCAACGTCAATCTTGAGCTGATATTCCACGTCGATCATGTGATATGTGAGAAAACAGCCCTATCCTAGATGCGCACTCCCCGCAGATGTCAAAGATGTGGATTCTGCTGAGTCGCCTGGCAACGCTGACGCATGTTTGCAGTACGCTGACTGTTTCTCACGCGTCTAGCCGTTAAGACGTCATCAACCCAAGAACAGATGGCGCTCCATTCTCCACTGTCCTGAGCCACCTGTTCTCAGTATATAACGGTATAATCCTACCGATTTCAAGGTTTTCATCATTACTGGAACACAAGCAATACTTAATTATGTTCGAACTGGTACCGGCATAACGCGTCTAACGGTCAAATTTCGGGTTGGGGATTGTGGGTGTAGGGAGGCACGAGACAACTTCAGCACGCAGCGGTGAGATCCTGGGAATGTATATATTTACCAGATGTTCGTTCCAATGCACTGACTTGGATATTTCTAGGGCCTCTAATATGACTAATTTATTTTCGTCACTATTGAAATGTAAGAATTTAGCATAATCGATAGAAAATGTATGGTTTTCTCGGTGACGATGATTAGCCATTTCAGAATAAATTCGAGGATTCGTTAAAACGAATTTATGTTCACGAAGTCTCTTCAAAGGATCTTCCTGTCTTTCATACGAGTATATAGACATTATTGAAGTCAGCACATAAAAGTTTATACACGCCACTGTTGCTAAGTATTCCATTTTTGTCTTGCTCGTTAAAAAGGAATTTTCTGAGAATTAAATTAATGAAAAAAAGCTGGCTTTATATGACTTGAAATTATTTTTTTATTACGTATGTTGTTTTTTATAAATATTTTTTTCACCCTTCGCATTACAGAGTTTCGGGAATGTAAGGGTCTTTCAAATTGAGCGGTTTTTTTTATTCTAATTTTTTTTAAATTCTTGAAACACACAATTTGTTTTGATTTAAAAAAAAACGTTTTATCGGTCATTGAAGTATAATGTATGACATTTAAACACAAAAAAACAATATCCGCCAAATGTCCACATCTTGCAGGCCCACAGATGTCCACTCTTTTGTCAAAATTTTCGATGACATTTTGGCATAATCGCGGTTCAAACTCACCAATAACGCGAATAATTTCGTCCTTCAGCTCAGGAATTGATCGGGGGTCATTCTTATAGACCTGGCTTTTCACGTAACCCCAGAGAAAATAGTTCATCGGTGTCAGATCACATGATCTTGGTGGCCAATTAACGTCACCGTTTCCGGTGCATAAAATAATTTTCATTACAATTATTACAATGCATAAAATATATTTCAATCTGAACGCGTTGTTGTATTGTATACGGCGCCATTTTTATAAATGTCATATGTACATTACACTTTTAAATGTCACAAGACCCAGGCAAGTTCGCGACGCCATCTGTGTTTTATCCAAGAATTAAAAAACCGCTCAATTTGAAAAACCCTATAGTATTTAAACCGAGCTAATGTTTTTTTTTCTTTTTTGTTACAGGTAAGCCCTTTCTGCTTCATCTACTCCTAAGCAAGGAAATCTTCAAGAATAAATTCCAAATTGTGTGTAAGAAATTCAAGTAATGGTGATAGACATGTGTGAAAGGAAAAGTAAATGTGATATATGGGTGAGTAATGAAATATTGGAGCAGGTTGAGGAATTCTGCTATTTGGGTAGTATTTTCTCAGGTGATCGAAGTATTACGAAATATATTGAACATCGTGTAGCGATAGGAAACAAAGTCAACAACAATACACTAAAACAATACAAACAGACTTGTGCAATATCGAAATCTATTAAGATGATAATCTACAACAGTATTTTTGTACCATCGTTGATATGTGAAAGAGAAATGTGGACGTCGAAAGGACGTCGATCGAATGCTGTAGAAAGGCGTGCACAGAGAAGAAAACATTGGCTAACAATGTATGACAGAATACGGAGTAAAATGGTTAGGGATGAATGTGAACTTAAGGCAAGATGAAGAGCACTCTGGGATGGTTTGGGTATGTAGAACGAATGAATAAAGGTAGTCTAACAAAACAAATTTTCATTACAATTGTGAAGTGGAAGGCGTGGTATATAAAGACCAAGGAGCGTGTGGTTGGATCAAGTGAACGATATCTTGAAAGAATGGAATGTAGGAAGAAAGATAAATCGTATGTTAAGAGCTGTATAAAAAGGTGAAGGGACGTGGAAGAAGCAAAATATATATGTCGATATAAGTCTGGCGCTCTGTCCTTTTACCTGTCTTCAGCAGAGAAACGGCGTAATGGTATGTAATACATTATTATAACAATACCATTATTGTATTGTATTGTAGTCGTAGCGACCTTCCAGGTCCAGTTTTTAGGATACTATTTATAAACTATTTGAGTAACAGAATTTTATAGACCTGTTTATACTGGAAATAAGTAAAACTTACTTGTCAAACGCTTTTCATCTGTCCCGTGGGCTGTTCCTTTTGACTAGGGCCCCTGATACAGGCATCTCCAAAATTTTAGAAAATGTTTTTAATTAAAGCATTGGAGCTTACTTAGTATTGGAGTTTTTTCTGCTAAACAGTTTTTTTAATTAAATTGTTTTTATTTCTTTTCAATTTTCTGTGTAATGAGGTTGAACCAATTAAAATAACAATTCTTTATAACATTTCGTTTATTCTCCTCAAGGGCGCTCTAAGTCAGGACTCGAACCCACTAATACTAAACAAATCACGTATGGCTGCTATAGCAACGCCCGGACGAATCATATATAACATTTTATTTATATACTGTACAATTTTTTGATATTATTGCCATGCGGCAATTTCCTCCAACCAACCAGAAAGATGTTTATGAGGCCTTAAGTGAAAACCAGACAATACTTTTTCTTGTAACTTCCGAATCGGAAGACAGTCGTATTGCCAACTAGACCACGGAGGTCGTTTAACCTGTATATCTAAGGTGTATAAAATAAAATAAATTTATCAACCAGGCTTGATTGCCACCCGAGAGTTTCTGGTTCGAATCCCGATGGTACTCGGAGTAAAAAAAAATCTCAATCTGCTTAAAGAGTTCGCCTGGTAATAATACTCACGTGCGCTAGATGTGTGTGTGTTGTTGCCTCTTCACGTGCGGAGTAGTATTTTAAACACGTGCGATGATGAACCGCGAGCTTCGTGCCTAATCAAGTGGTTTTAAGCCCGTAGGCTCGATTAATGTGACTGAAGACAACGTTGCCTCTAGACAACGCATTTTAACATGTCCGAATCACCACCTCGGATTGGTTGATTTTTATCTAATTGCTTTTTTATAAATTCTAATTAATTTGACAATAAGTTTTGAGACAAATAACCAGTTTATACCGCGTGAGTCTTGTCGAAGCATAATAAGTCTTCTCCGACCTTTATGGACCAGTTGGTAAGACGCTTGTATCGATTCCCGTCGAAACCCAGATTTTGTAAAAAGTATTGAAATCTAGTTTTTACTTAAGGCCCTTTGGTAGGACACCGATCCAACCAAGATACCTTTCGTTGGATCGGCCAGAACAATAGGACGTTACCAACTCCACTCTATGCGAAGCTTCACATCTGGTCAGAGACATACAATTACTGCAAAAATATTGTGCAGCCCTCATCACGATCCTCGGCTGTGAGGATGATTATTGGAGAGAAACCCTTAGCGTACTGCATCAATTCGAAGGAATTAATAAACCACTTTACAATCTCCTTCATACATTTATCAAGCATATATTATATTTAAGGGTTGATACAAATATTCATTACCATTAACTCCTGCAAGCTGCAGTTAACCCTGTTCGGTTTTTGGACAAAAATCAATATAACTTCTCACGTAACAATATGTCTTTTTCAACTCCATTGATGTTGTTTCCTATAGCAACTTGGATACTCCATTCCATAGATAATCAATGAAATTAATATACGTTTTTCTAATAGCTAGTCTAGAATAACCATTTAAGCTACCTCAAAATACCCATTCGGAAAATTATTCTACTATCATTCATTGATAATATCAGATACTCGAGTTCCCATTCAAGCCCGTGCCGTGTTATCAGATATACTGATAAGGCGGAATTACTGTAATCCCTCCATTTACGCGAATTCACTTCAACGCGGTTTATTCTGTTTGTAAACGGCAGGACAGTAGACAGCAGTCAAGCAGAATATACTAGATAGAGTTTTATTCAGTCAACATCGAAAATTGAAATATCCACAACTGTTAACATGACAACAGTAACAATGGTAGATTTATCCAGCGTGGTGTTTTAACCTTTCCTTCCGTGTTGGGTATCTTCTACACGTTGCTTCTAATAACCATCAATATCTCTATAAATATAATAAATACAAGGTTAAGATTTTAGGTATTCCTCCATAATATATTTACGCATTGATTTAAAAAATAATATTAATAATAATCAGAATTTATCGACTACATCGACGTGTTTTGTAAAGATCGAAAACAAATTCGCATTTAAACGCTGCGAGTGCCTCGTCTTGACGATAGGTGAATAGTATGCGGGAAGCGCGACACTATATTCGCATCTCACTCTTGCATACTAGACTGAATTGCGAGGAGCTGAATTGTCTCAACGTCGCAAGCATAAGCGTAAGCGCCGGGGTATGCGACTGACGTTCCGCGCCACTAGTAGCTTCTAAGCTTGCAAATAGGTTAGACGTACGCCCGTTCCGTGAGCGTTGCCAGATGGTTTTTTAATGTTTTCAGCAAATAAATCTCAATTATTATAATTTTTAACTTCAATTATAATTAATTAAGGGGATTATCTATGAATGTTCTTATTTTTCCGATTTAAAATCGCTAATTTTTTATTGCGTACTCACTACCCTACACCGGAGCACGCGTATTATTTTTATCACCGTAAGGGAAGGGTTAATAAATGAAAATAAGACTGGTGGACCGTTTAAAAAAGTCAGGGTACCAACGGGTCTCGAACCCGCAATCTCCGGGCTGGCGTCCTGTTCTACCCTACTAGGTTACGGAAGTATTTTCTTTTGAGATTCAACATTGACTTGATGTTTTACCAAATTTCAATTAAATATACAACAGGAAGTTTTGGGAAAAAGTTATTTAGAGGTATTTTATTAGAAAACTGCAAAATCATCTTCCGTTCTAGAACGGGACGCAGACAGATGAGAACAGACCATCCGTAGTTTACAACAGTGGTCTCGAAACTTTTCGGGCGGGGAGGGCCACGCAACATTTTGATAATTACAATTTAAGGGAAAGGATGGAGTGTACAAATACATGGAAAACTTTTCTAGTATTAAATATTTAAGGAGTCTCAGACTATAAATTCACATACGTGACTTATAAATTAGCGGAGAATTTAGTGCGATTAGGTGGGACGTGTTGAACGTCAGAATACAGTTATACCTCTGTAAAGGTCGTACTAATAAAACGACAATTTATATAGCGCCATTTAAAGAGCACTCTCCACAACTCGGGAATCTAAGCCACTTTTATAAGTGATTTTAAAATATTACAAAATAAATGTATATGTAAGTTGGTTGGATGTATAGCAAAGTGGTGACTGTGGTTATTAGATTAGTTTCTTCCTCGCATCTAAATATATTTTGTAAGAAAACCGCAGAAAACTTACCAAGGGAAAACCAACTACAATACAAAGAAACCTTTGTAGAACTTCCGATATGTGATAGTAACACATTCGGCTTTAAGTGTAGTGTATGTGTTGAGTGTTCGTTTAGAATCATGAATTAATCCTCCCAAAAAGGTTTGTTTTCAAGTGCTTCCTAAAGCTGCACACGCCACTCATGTCTCTAACACTGAGGCAAACAATTCTACGCCACAGGAACAGCAACTGAAAAACTACCCTACACTCTTGAATCAATTCGGAACAATATTTTTTTTTAGTTGAAGTCGAAATCGACTTCAAAGTTCTGCGCCTCTCCAAAGAAACACATCTTAGATACATACGAGTACATCTTACTTTTTGATCTTTCAAAATGTCATACATTTGATCCAATCAAACTTTACTTATGGATAATATCAAAATCTGATACGGTGATATATAGTCCACAATAGTATTTTAGTACGAACTTTGATCTATGGGAGTAAAAAGTGGGCGTGGAAAAATACTGAAAGAACCCAATAAATGCTGACACAAATAGCACTCGTATGACAAAACTTTCTGAGCACGTATACCATTAAAAACGTCAAACTTTACGATGCGGATGTCAGATTTGACGTGTCTACACTGGTGTTGCCATATTTCAAAATTTAAGTAGCAACCCTCGTATACGAAATATACAAGAGCGATACCCCTTGAAGGGACTTAAATACGAAGAAATATACGGTGGGTGCTTAAAGCTCAAATAAAATGAGGTCGATGGTATCCTCTTCCGTCTCACACACGGCTTTCGTTGATATGGATTTTATAAAGGTGGCTTTCTATCAGACAGTGACCTATTCTCACTTGCATATTTTAGTGTTAGATGCGCTGAATTGAAAAAGAGACTATTTAAGCAACATATTTGATATATGGGAGTGAAACGTGGATGTAGAAAAAAACTTAAAAGAGCCGAATAAATGCTTTAAAAATGCGTGCACTGAGAAGAATACGTGGGTGACAATGTATAACAGAATAAGGGACGAAGTGATTCGGGATGAATGTGAACTTAATAGGTTTATGTGTTGAGTAAGATGGAGAAGAGCACTCTGTAATGGTTTGAGCACGTGTAACGAATGAATGAAGATAGACTAACAAAACAAATATACTCGTGCAGTGCAAATGAGTGGACGGCGTGGTAGAGGAAGATCAAAGAAAGTATTGTTGGATCAAGTGAATTGTATTCTGAAAGAAGGAAACGTAGATAGTCAAAGAACTCGTAGAAGTTGCACAGATGTAGAAAAGTCTAAGGATGTGTGTCGGGATGAGAACGTCTGACGCTCTGTCCTCTCCCTACCCCGACAGGGAGATGGCGAGATGGTCTGTATATGTCTTTGATTTGTGTTTGTATTTATGGCAAGCGAACCGTAGTTTGAGGGCCTCTAGTTTATAATGTAACATACTAATAGCGGACGGGCGTAACAAATATAACCCGTAGTATCGGTGCCGAGCAGCGAGTACGCGCTTTGGCCCGACCTTCTGAGCGTCCCTCGGCTATTTCCGTATCTCTCTAGTTCCATTCATTCATCCATTCATTTTGTGCCAACACGGGTATACATACGTCTCTACACGCGTACATAGCTAGTTCTCTGCCTACACTCGACCCCCGCAAAAGCGGGTGTTTCTACAATATATGTTCTGGTTATTTCGATAAAAGGAAGGTGGAACGTATATTAAAGATATGGGTGGCATGTACAGCTTTAGGAAGCACTCAAAGACAACTTTTTTTGGGAGGTCTTATCAAAATTTATTATGTTATATAAACACTACACGATACACTAAATCTAAAGACGAATGTGTTACTATCACGTATCGGAAGATCTACAAAGGTTCCTTGTAGTTCGTCTACCCTTGGTAAGTTTTCAGCGGTTTTCTTACCAAATATGTTTTTATGGACATATTCAGATCCGTAAGTACACTTGCATCCTATCCTTATACTCAACTTACGTGTGGATATATTTATTTTATTATTTTTAAAATTTCAATAATAGTGGGTTCGAATCCTGAGTTAGAGCGCCCTTGAGGAGAAGTTGCTCTCTTAATAATGTTACATAAATTGTCATTTTATTATTCTAAATTTTATAAAAATACGGTCAGCATATCGAGATTAAAATACAGGAATAATTTCATAAAGAGAGCGCCAGAGCTGACAATCTCTCCTGATAACGCGTGTTTTTTGAAGTGGAAAGAAAAAAACACTTGGCGACTAGATTGAGCTCTAATAAAGATGGCACCTGAAGACCAACAGTCTACCTGATTAGACTGAGAAGGGATGGCAAGATGCAAGGTGACTATGCAGAGATGGGAAGATTCTGCCCATGTTTGCAATAAATGTCGGAGGAGATACTCTAGCATTGGATTGGACTCGACATCCACAGTCAGAGATGAGTCGGAAGTTGCTGCGATATTTTATTGTCTCTGTAGACGGAAGAAGGTCATCATTACCATAATCGTCGTTGCCGGGCCTCGCAGTCGAGAATCCCCTCGCCACTCCAACGTCAGTCTTGAACCGTTCTCCCACGTCGATCGTGTAATCTTCTGTGAGAGAACACCCCGATCCTGGATGCGCACTCCCTCCCGTAAATGCCACAGATGTATGGACCCTGCTGAGTCGCCTGGCCATGTTGACGCATGTTCGCAGCGCACAGACTGTTTCTCACACGTCTAAACATACGGCTCTCCACCCCTCACGGTCCCGAGCCACCCGTTCCCAGTCCTAAGGCGCCCCGCACAAAGTAAGCGACTCTCGCAGACTGTCCTTATAGTGCTTCCTCTGCCCACCAACTCTTCCGTTTGCCCACCACTTCCCCGTACAAGACGCGTTTTGGGAGTCTGTGATCGCCCATGCGTATCACATGCCCGGTCCACCGCAATTTCGCCTTTACAACCATATCCTCTATAGGTTTACAGTTGGAGCGTTGCAGGGGTCATTACCATCAACATTATGCATGATTATGTCTCATCTACATGCAAATAACACATAAAACAGTTGTTCAGGCATATGTCAATGTTAATTATTATTATGATTGTCCTGAACTTGAATTGAAGTTGGATGTTTTTCGGAGTGTTTTACCGCGTGGTTTGGCTTATGTTCTCGACGTTTCGAAAATGCTGCAGTTTTCATCTTCAGGATTTGAACGTAAGCCAAACCACGCGATAAATCACTCCGAAAACTGTTATCCAACTGATACGAAGAGTCGTGAAAGGCTCACAATATATTTGTCCTGAACTTGATTGATTAATTTGCTGGCGAACTCTCTCGAGGCCAATGCGGCAACATCAATTGTTCTATTGTGGTTATTCAGCAACCAACTATTAATACAATTCCTCAATCTTAGGCTGCATAGGGTGGGAAATCAATATGGACACTTGATAGCGATGTGTTGAAGGCTCAATAATATCTACAGTGCAAAAGTGAGTGGAAGGCGTGGCCGAGACCGAGGAAAGTATGGTTAGGTTAAGTGAATGATATTTTGAAAGAAGGAAATGTAAGAAATAAGAAAAAAATCATTGCCGCTGTATGGATAGTGAATAAGGGGAAAATGTGTGTTCAGGTAGAAACATCTAGCATTCTGCCCTCTCTACTACTCGAGTATTTCCGCAATTGTATGAACAAGGAGAATGCAGGAATATAAAGAGGTTTGAATCTCTGCTAATTTAAATAAGGACATGTGAGTCGTTTAATATTAAAAACGGCAATCTGTCGAATTTGCGTGAATTGAGTTAAAACCGAGGAAAATTTTATTTTATTTTATTTTATTTAATTAACGACACAACAGTGTCTTTATATACAAATGAACATGTGACAGGTTATACAAGTACTTCAAATTATTGACAAATAATACAAAACTTTATCTTAAACTAACATGAAGATACAAAAAGCAGTAGTTATAATAAATTACAGTCATCGTTTTAAAATTATTTAATAATCTTTGAGAATTTTGTGGGAATTTTATGGATATATATTGAGATATAGAAAACACATGGCCTCATTAGTAGAACGAGATGCAAGTTGCTTTGCAGAATTAAAAGCTTCATACATGTTGATGCAGGGTTACTCAACTCCAGAGGCAAAATATTGTCCTTAATATTTGGTTTATATTACGTTATTTATATTAATAAAGGAGAGCACAAAGTTAGTAGCTATTTCTAAATATTGTTGTGATATTCTGGCGAATACTATATATACTTATATTAAAAATATCTAAATTGTTGCAAAACTCGTTTCCAAGTCTTTGCATACGAATTATAGAGGAGTTGAAATGTTCCTATTGTAAAACAACACATTTTTAAATATTTACATGGTAACAAAAACAACAATAACCCTTATATTGTTGTTTTTGTTACCATCTAAACATTTAAAAATGTGTAGTTTTACAATAGGAACATTTCCTCGGTTTTAACTCAATTCACGCAAAATCGACAGATTACTGTTTTTTATAATAAACGACTCATGTGATGGTGATAATGAAAACACCAGTTTTACTACTTTTCAAGAAAATTTGATATCATGCGAATAAAAGAGGCATTTGTCCATCTTGTAGGATATAGCATATGCAAATATCTATTCGGTATATTTAATAGCAAAAGTTAACCGTTAAAAGTCGTATATAAAGTATTAAAATTATTCAAACGGTCGTAAATCTTGGTTAGCCAGTATATCTCGCTATTCGCATCGTCCATCTCTGTCCTACGCCGGATATCAAAGAGAGACAGAACATTTAAGTTTTGCATTCAATATGCGACTAGTTCCAACAAACTGCGCTATTCGCGTCTCTTTTAATCGCGATGGCGTAGAAAAGGAAAGCTACATTACTCGGTTCTGATTTATATCAGCACGTCTTTCGTTCATCACTTAGTTTATGAATTAAATGATCATGTCATAGAGATGGGAATTGTTGAGCTTTTATTTTCAAGTTCAAATTTGAGTTAGCTCCATATTTTTTAAATCTATAGGTGGTAGATTTTACATGTAGACTATAATCTATATCGAGGGATTGCCTGAATTAATGTAGCACCTCAAATGTTGACCTGTCTGCTAGCGCGTGTTTGCCGTAGTGCTGTGTGCTGCATGCACACATTAGAAATACACACGCATAAACGTCATCCACCCACAGGATGGACTGGCAATATTATGCTATAGCGAGATATTGCATGTATGAATGTAGCACCTCAAGTGTTGATCTATTTGGGAGCGCGTGCTTGATGTAGTGCTGTGTACATACATACAACAGAGATACGCACGCACAAGTGCCAGGCCATCCACAGTATGGGCGTACTGAAAATCTTATATAGCGAGGAATTGCCTGTATGAATGTAGCACCTCAAGTGTTGATCTATTTGGGAGCGCGTGCTTGATGTAGTACTGTGTACATACATACAACAGAGATACGCACGCACAAGTGCCAAGCCATCCACAGTATGGACGTACAGACTATCTTATATAGCGAGGAATTGCCTGTATGAATGTAGCACCTCAAGTGTTGATCTATTTGGGGGCGCGTGCTTGATGTAGTGCTGTGTACATACATACAACAGAGATACGCACGCACAAGTGCCAGGCCATCCACAGTACGGGCGTACTGACAATCTTATATAGCGAGGAATTGCCTGTATGAATGTTGCACCCCAAGTGCTGATCTTTCGTGTAATGCGTGCTAGCTGCAATGCTGTTTGCATGTGTTATCGTCATTGCTCGCCATCGCTGGGCCTCGTAGTCGAGGATCCCCTCGCCATTCCGACGTCAATTCAGTTGGAAAACGAAGCTATGCCGTGGATTTTTTTAAGGGCGCTGACAGTTTAAAAATATTACACAATAAATATGTATAAGTTAAGTGTAAGGATAGGAAGGTAGCTTCCTTTAAGTGAGTGAGCCGTTGCACACCAGCAAACTCACCGACCACGCCGCTGTACTGGATCCGATGGCACACCAAAGTGAGACGATCGACGCACATCGGCATGTTTCCTTATTTCCAATTTTTAAAGAATAGATTTGACGGAAGTTATAGCTTAATACTCTCAAATACCCGGCGAAAAAAATGCCTGTACCGTTCGGAGGGAGTAGCACAACGCGAGGTTCGAACCGGCGACCTGCATGGAAGTCTGCGTTACCGCATGACCATGCACCTGTGTGTGTGGATACAATGAAGATACATACACAAGCGACACTCGATATATTTCTGCGAAAGATTAACTGTAATTTATAAGTCTCAGTATTTCCATTTCCCTTGTATGAATAATTCTTTAAATGGAATTTTCATGTGAATTTAATAATATTTTTAATATTCAGATAAGTAACATAAATGATAAAATATATTTATATATTTCTAAGGTGAATTATATATCACTCGGATTAATATTAAATGTGTTATCTGTCTTCATTCATAAATATTTTATCACATTATATTGGGTTGATGCAAAAGTAATGATCGTTTTTTATGATCCCAGGTAAGAAATGATTAATAGTATATTCTTTTAAATGATTCCATTGTATAAAGGATGCTTTCCCCCTACTTTCTATTCAGTTTTGGCCTGGCCAGAGTACAGTGAAAAGCCCTTGTATTTTTTCAAAATGTCGGTCGATAAAGTGCATTTACGTCATTGTTTACTTTATGAATTCCGTAAAGACAATACCGCGAGTGTGGCAACCAAAAACATTTGCGACGTGTATGGAGCAGATGTCATCAAAGTTCGACAGGTACGAAGATGGTTTACAAAATTCCGATCTGAGGATTTTTCACTATTTGATAAACCACGTACCGGGCGGCCATTGAAGTCTGATGATAACAAGTTAAAAGTCATAATTGACACAAATCCACGTCTAACCACCAGGGAGATCGCGTCGATGATGGGAGTCAACCAAACAACCGTATTAAAACATTTGAAGCGTATGGGGATGGTTTCGCGCTACAACGTTTGGATACCTCGTCAATTGTCGGCTGCCAATTTATTGGATCATGTTTCAACGTGCTTTGCTTTGAGTGCGAGACAAAAACATGAACCTTTTTTGCATCGTTTGGTAACAGGAGATGAGAAATGGGTCGTGTACAACAACGTGACAAGAAAAAGACATTGGGCTATACCTGAACAAGCCCCATTAACAACTTCGAAGGCCGAAATCCATAAAAAAAAGTAATGTCTTGTGTTTGGTGGAATTGTAAGGGTATTGTGTATTTTGAACTCTTGGAACGCAATCAGACAATTACAACAGAACGATATTGTCAGCAATTATCCAAATTGAACATCGCCCTTCAAAAGGATAGACCAGAATTGGTAAACAGAAAAGGGGTAGTGTTTCATCCCGACAACGCGTGACCACATGTGGCTTTGATGACCCAATACAAGCTAAATGAGTTGAATTGGGATGTTATCAAGCATCCACCGTATTGTCCAGATCTTGCTCCGTCCGATTTTCATTTATTACGATCACTGCAAAAATTTTAAATGATAAAAAATTTGATACAATAGAGCAGGTAAAAACATCCCTTACTACATTTTTCGCATCAAAATCCACGGAATTTTACACTAATGGTATTAATAAGTTGATAGAAAGATGGGAGAAGGTTATAAGAACTGATGGAAATTATATAATTGATTAAATAAATATTACAAATCTAAAAAAAAATGTTTAATTGTATATGTAAAAAACGATCATTACTTTTGCATCAACCCAATATTAGGGTTTTCATAAGGTAGATATGATTATCATTAAATTTTAATGCATAGCTATTTATAATTATTTTAAACTTGCCTTGGATGAGTAATTGGGAGTTTATTTATTTTTTATCGCTGTATACTATTCGATTGCCTTAAAAACGGGCACAACCCTCCAAACTTTGATTCCCCAAAAGAAACCCGGCGGAAAGTAATACACATCGGGCTTAAGAAAGAGACTGTCGGCCATAATCGACTAACTTCAGCTTTGTAGAGCGTCGTCTCTGTCCCTAGGAGGCTTCACAACGACTGACAAATCGCGACGAAACACTTGTATGCATGACAGAGACGACGCTCTACAAAGCCGAAGTTAGCCGATTATGACCGACAGTTTCTTTCTTAAGTCCGATGTGTATTACTTACCGCCGGGTACTGTAGCTGTGTATACTATAGCTTATTATTCGTCGTGTCGGAATTGTAGAAATTCACTAAAGGACGTCTCCCTAATGCATGGTGAAGGTAACACCGCTTTCGCTCGCCTGTAGGATGTCGTCGAACGTGACGGGGTGGTCGATTTTTTGCAGTTCGTCACAGGTGCATGTAGGGTTGTTCGAGACCTCCCATTTGTGACTAGGTTGTCCCGGGTCCAACCCTGCCTTGTGCGTAATCTGTTCAGGCTCTTCCTTAATCGAGGTTTCCTCCAGGATGTAGGCACTCCACAGGCATCCGCCATTCCTCAGCTATTATTGTGGCTAGTACAGCTCTCGCGCTCATTTTCTGACAACAGTCAGAGCTACGGTGGTAGCCATGAAGCCCCTCCTGCAAATCAGGACTGTCTAAATTATATCGACAATAATATACGTGCTATTTGAGCAACATCTGTTTTTAGATTTTACTTTTTTTCCACCTTGAACGAAATTCAAAGCGTTTCGGATAGTTATGTTGCTATAACGTCGTAAATCTTTTCAACAAATAAAAAACCTCAACTACATCAAAGTCATGGGCAACAACACCGCCTCGTCACGTACTCTATATCCGCATCAGTCATTCTCTCATGTGCCTATGTGTAGATCTTTATAAATCGGTTATGTGCAAAGAAATTTCGCATTCCTCGATAGATATCGTAAGGGCAATATTTCCAACTTCATTCGAAACCTGTTAAATATATATTATTATAAAAGGTAATAGTTGAGCGCATTTTTCGGGCGTTGATTACCCAAATTGTTAGTTTTTTGGCGTAATTTAGAAAATGGAACAAAATAAGTTGTTTTTTTCGGTGCTTGGTGTTTTTTTTACTACTGTTCTATTCTAACGGTAAAAAATCGGGTTGGGGATTGTGGGGGGAGGGAGGCTGAAGACAACCTCAGCAAGCAGCAGCGAGATCCTGGAAGTATAGTAGATGTGTTTGCCAGATGATCATCCCGATGCACCGACTTGGATATTTCTAGGGCCTCTATCTAGTCTGTCCAATTTATTTCCGTTACTATTTATGTGCAAGAATTTGGCATCATCGAGAGAAAATGTGTGATTTTAAATAATATAAAGAACATATAAATTCTATATACGAGGCATATCCAGAAACTAAGTGTACTGAATTTTTGTAGGTTACAATTTTTTTTATTTGAACAAAAAAATTACGTGGTTACCGTAGTACATATGTAAGCTATTTTTCGACATAGTCGCCATTCCTCTCAATGCAGGTGGTGAAGCGGGGTATCAACTTTTTGATGCCTTCCTCGAAGTAGTTTCCCGCCAACCCCTCCGTCCACTTCTCCCCCTCCTTTACCTCCTCGTCGGTTGAAAACCTTTTTCCACCCATGTGCAGCTTCAGGGAGGTAAAGAGATAGTAATCTGAAGGTGCTAGGTCAGGGGAATGCGCGGGATGGTTCAGGACATTCCATTTAAACGAGGCGAGCAGTTCCTTCGTGGCGTTGGCCGTGTGTGGTCTGGCATTGTCGTGCAGCAGGCAGACTCCCTTTGTCAGCATGCCTCTCCTCTTGTTCTGAATCGCCCTCCGCAATTTTTTTAGGGTCTCACAGTATCTTGCAGAGTTGATGGTCTCCCCTTGAGGCATATATTCAATTAAAATTATGCCTTGACAGTCCCAAAACACGGATCCATGATTTTCTTGGCTGAAATTGTGGTTTTGAACTTTTTGGCGGAGGGTGAAGAGGTGTGACGCCACTGTTGAGACTGCCTTTTGGTTTCAGGCGTGTAGTGTGCAACCCAAGTTGCATCTCCAGTAACGACGGAGCGGAGAAATTCATCTCCATGGAGTTTACAGCGCCTCAAAAACTCTTGCCCGGCCTCCACTCGATTCAACTTGGCGGGATATTGGATTGACATTTTTCACGAAACGTGTTGTCGCGTCGACACTTCTCAACGTACTGACTTCGAACCGGTCTCGTTGCGGAGGGGAAGGGTCAGGCTACACGGAAGTGTAGCCAACATGTCGAAAATAAAATCCATCCGGTCGTGAGAGCCTCAGTACACTTACTTTGTGGACACGCCTCGTATAATTCCTAGTGTTTACACCATTTTTTATATTTGATGTCTGTCAACCAAACCCAATCGTGCGTTTGATCAACCTGTTATATTCGTACAATCTATAATAAAATAATATACGAGATTAGATACCCGTTTCTTGGTATTGCGATATTATAAAATATTTATATTTCTCCATTAATAAATTTGAAATGTTATCTTGTTTACTAGTCAATGTGTGATAATTTGATAAAAATAATCTCTTACTTATCAATGGATTGAAGACTCGTAAATGGACGGAAATTGTATCATATATAGACTTATTTTGTATTTTCGGTAAATTGCGATAATTCTTAGATTACAATTTAAAATTTACGTACACACCATCACGCCATTTCTCTGTACGGCTAGGGAGTCAGGCTTTCCTGTCGTGACACACATCCTTCGCCTCTTTAACAGCCATACACCTTCTCATACAATGCCTACGATTTTCGTGACTTTTTCTTTTCCTTCTTTCAAAATATCATTCACTTATTCCAACCATACTTTCCTTGATTTTTTTCCAGTCGCATTTGTACTGTATATTTGTTTTGTTAGTCTTTCTTGATTCATTCGTTGCACGTGCCTAAACCATCTCAGAGTGCTCTTCTTCGTCTTATTTAATATTTACTTCATTCCGTTTTCTGTCATACATTATCACCGCATGCATTCTCAGTACAAGCATTTCTACAGCGCTTATTCGGCTCCATTTAGTCTTACCACGTCTATTAATTTACATCAAAGTTGGTACTAAAATACTATTGTGGAATATCATCATCGTAACAGATTTTGATACAGTCCTGTTCGAGTATATAAAGAGTCAAATTGAGCGGTTGTTTTTTAATTCTATTTTTTATTAATTCTTTAATAAAACACAATTTGCTTTGATTTCAAAAAACTTTTTATTGGTCATTGAAGTATAATAATGTATGACATTTAAACACAAAAAAAACAATATCCGCCAAATGTCCACCTCTTGCAGCTCCACAAAGGTCCACCCTTTTGTCAAAAATTTCGATGACATTTTGTCATAATTGCGGTTCTTACTCACCAATAACGTGAATAATTTCGTCCTCCAGCTCAGGAATTGATCGGGGGTCATTCTTATAGACCTGACTTTTCACGTAACCCCAGAGAAAATAGTCCAACGGTGTCAGATCACATGATCTTAGTGGCCAATTAACGTCACCGTTTCCGGAGATTACAATACGTAAAATAATTCTCAATTTGAACGCGTTGTTGTATTGTATACGACTCCGTTTTTATAAATATCATACATTACACTTCTCAAATGTCACAAGCTCCAGACAAGTTCGCTACGCCATCTGTCTTTTTTTTAAGAATTAAAAAAAACTGTTCAATTTGAAAGACCCTTTATATATTTTAGTGCTCCCATTGACTTTGTTTTCTATCGCTGCACATCGTTCAATATTCCTCGTAACTCTCCAATCACCTGAAATACTACTTAATTAGCAGAATTCCTTAATCTTTCATTACTGACCCATTTATCACATTTACTTTTTCCTTTCACACTTTTCTATCGCCATGACTACATATCGTTATAATTATTCTCAGATATTCCTCTTCACATCTCCCACACAATTTGCTCATCAGTATCTAATATTTGTCAATATAGAAACCTTTTTTCCTAGAGTAACCTTTGAAACAACTTATTTTCCAGTACCGTAAGGGAAACGGCATGATGGTATCAAAACATCCTTGGATAAGTCCTCCAACATGACATTGGCCTTTCATCTAAAAATTCATGAATGAGACACAAACCCACCCTCTCGGGATTATTAAAGACTGAACAAAACAGAATCTAATCAAAATTCATATATCCCCATTTGGCAAACTGCCATGGATTTTTTTTCTATTCTCCCATTTTTACGAGTAAAAGTACATATCGTCTAATTTTGGAGTTGCGTTGTTTTCCCGTCGATATTCCGAAGGTCGTCCTGTTATATAAATACAGAAAAGAGACAAACAAATAAAGAAAATGTGTAGGTATTTGAATCAGCCATTTTAAACACTGCATGAGTAATTATTATTCTTGAGTATTGTACAAGGGACACTTTTTTTTAAACTGTATCAAGAGTTTTTGATTCATGCATCTTACCGATCCTCACAAAAACGATTAGTGACACAGAGAGCCACGGAGAGGAGGATGCTGGGAGTTTCACTGCGAGATAGAAAGACCAACAAATGGATAAGAGAGAGAACCAAAATCTCGGACGTAGTTGACAGAGCAGCTGCCTTAAATTGGAGCTGGGCAGGACATATTGCCAGATGCTCTGAATCTCGATGGACGAAAAAGGTCCTGGAATGGCAGCCTAGAACGGGCAAGTGAGGTGTGGGCAGACCACAGGCTAGATGGTCGGACGATATAAGACGGGCCGCAGGGGTGAAGTGGATGCAGTGTGCCCGAGATAGGGAGTTGTGGAAGACCGAAGGGGAGGTCTATATCCAGGGATGGATCCAGAACGGCTGAAGAAGAAGAATAAGAAACATCAAAGACTGCTAATATTGGAGCAAATTGAGGAGTTAAACGAGGGATATTGAACGGCATGTAGCAATAAAAAATAAAGTCAATGGGGCACTGAAACATATACTCGAACCGGACAGTATCAAAATCTGCTAAGATGATAGTCCACAATAGTATTTTAGTTCCAACTCTATTGTATCATATGTTAAGTGAAACGTGGACGTGGAAAAAGACCGGGAGGGCCCAAATGAATGCTGAGAAGAATACACGGGTTAACAGAATACAAAATGAAATTATAAGGGATGAATGTGAACTTAATGCTGGTGTGTTTAGTAAGATGAACAAGGATATTTCTACATTTATTTTCCCTGTCTTCCATCTTAATATCCAATTTCTTAGAAAAATTTAACACCTACACACTGCTTATAACCAGATGATTTGTTTTTACTTCCCATTTTACACGGATTTCTCCTGTTACACAAAAAAGGTCTGCTTCTAGCTTTAGCTCATTCGTTAGGAAGAATATCAGCCAGGATTGTTCTTATAATGCTAGGCGGTTCCGAGAATATATCAAGTTGTTTCATTCAGTCGGTTAAATATCTCTATACCACGCGTGCCTGTGTTTAGCCATGATATTCGTCCTGTTAGTTGGTATGTAGAACAGAGAGGGTGATTCCTTACACGGCTATATTTATTAAGTACATAACTTGGTGCTTCTAAAATCACGAGACAGTTAAAGCAACCTTGAAAAATAATAATTCTTACAACTAATTATTTTTATATAATATTAATTATTTAACACGTATGTACATGCCCACTAGTTCAGGCTACTTGCATTTCATCAATTCAGTTAGACCTTGATTGCTCCCAGCTAATACTGTGAACTAGTCAGGCAACAGATGATGGTGAACTAGTCAGGCAACAGATGATGCTTCGGAAGCCTGTGCTTATAACGGAAAGGTAGATCGGACTTACTCTCGTAAGCCTCCAGGGCAGCGATTGCTGTGGTTCTGTCCGCTTTAATAGAACTTCACAGTCCAAGCGAGGATGTGACGTTTGTGGATTTCTTTTTGCTGTTAGGCGTGAAGTCGGTAGAGGTTTGTTCTGGGATAGGTGTTGAAAGAGATCTTGAATACCTTGTTCTGCTAACGACTGACAAATCGCGACGGAACACGTGTATGAATGACAGAGACGACGCTCTACAAACGATGTGTATTACTTAGCGCCGGGTACTTGTATATATGAAGATTGCCAACAGGAAATAGTAAACTCTTGTTTAATGTACCTAACAAATATTTACGCAATCGTTAATTAGGTTTATTTCGGTGCCGTATTCACGAATTGAGATATTAACAGTCTCACCACTCGCACACATAATGACCCTGTTGAATGACTTTTCGCATATCGATATCTTCCACATCTCGGTGAATAAATTTACGATTGAGCTTCAGGATAGTGATGATACGCAAATTTGTCATTTATTGGGTTATAAATAAATGATTATTCGTTGCTTAACCGTCGTTCTTCAAGACTCGAAACTTCATGTCGTGAAAACTTACGAAGAAATACGTTTTCAATTTTATTTTCTCTGAATTGTATTTTTATTTCTTCCGACTTCATTCAGAAGTGCATAATGAATTCGCACCATACACGTATTTCATTCCCCCGTATTTTAATGCAGTATCGAATCTTTGTTCGAGGTATAGGAAGGGGCGAATCGAATTTTAGCGTGCAGTTATGAATGAAATGCGATAAAAATTACATAACTTTTCCCTCGTCCCTCTTTATACTCCGCTCGCTCCACCTGTCTAGGTTGTTTACCTCACTCCCAAGTGCATTTTTGCGACGCAAGCCGGCGCATTTCCGCGACAGGCAATGCACATACGTACATCGGGCGACAACCGTTTGTCGGCCTGGTGTTGTTTACGTCATTCAGGGATTCGTAACCTTTGAAAACTGGAAAGGTTTATATGTGAGCTCGTGAGTGTGGGTTTCTTGTTGTTTTAATTTTGGTTGTTTTTGTATTTGTGTTTCTGTGTATTTTTTTTTGTTTTAATTTTTATTCTTATGGTTGTGTGCGGTATATTGTGGGATGAATATTTTTGGTGTTTCTGGAGTGATGATGTGTGAGGAGTTGTATTTCGCAAGATGTTTCCAGTTGTAGTTGAGTGTTGTCACTGTTTGTCAGGTTGATGAGAGCGTGCAACGGGGTTTTGTTTTTTGTGTAATCAAAATCGGAAAGAAGTATCGATTTATTTTTTCATGCTAAATATCCTCAGTGATATACAGGCAAAAGCCTAGTTTACTGGGGATACGACAAATGAAAGGCAACAAACCCAGATCCATTAAAATTGTATGTCCAAATCAAATTACCTGTTGGTTTTTCGCAAATTGTGTATATTTCTTGTCATGTGTAATAATAAATAAATAAATAAAATAAAAAATGATGTTTAGTAACAGCTGTCACAAAAAAAAGACAGCCAGTTAATAAAACGTCTCCTAGCGTCTTATCAACAGTGCCACGGAGTTTGCGGGTTTGATTTTCGTTTGTTACAATTTGTTTTCTTATAAATGATTATAGTTTGATTTTCATTTAAGACTTCGTTAGAGTCTTTCTGGTTGAGTGAAAGAGAATGCTTCATGGCAATGCACTCGGTAGGTTGCATTGTACACAATACTACTGTAATACAATAAAGCACTTCCGAGAATTGATCGTATATATTCGTCGTTACTCATTTTCTCAGTCGGACGATTTCCGTGGCCTAGTTAGTAAGACGCCTGTCTCCCAACCCGGAGGTTGCGGATTCAAATTCCGCAGGAACCTAGATTTAAAAAAAATGATTCTAGTATGGTTTTCATTGAAGGGCTTTTTAACATATCTCTGGTTAGTTGAAAGAGATTGCCACATGGCAATAACCCCGCCAAATTGTACTGTATACAACGAAAGTGTAACATAATACAATAGGTATAGATGATTTTCGAACATTCTTATAGATTATTTATTTTGCCCCTTTTGCATTCATACAGCTCATACAGCTGTGATATTTCATTCATATGTATCCCCTGAACATCCTTATTGGTAATATAACACTAAGATCCAAAAGTTTGCGCCCTAAATAGGTTCGAGTGTGTAAAGACAGATACCGCGCCACGCCGTTACAGTTAAAATATGATATTTATACCCTCAGTAACATGTCGACTAGACCTGATAGGAGGCGTGTTGTTCCGTTATATTCTCAAATGCTGTATATTAAATATTGCACGATATTAAAAGAAGGGAAAATCCCTACAAATTTTACGACGTTTACATGCTGAGTTATTTTCAACGGACAAAAGACCTTTTTGATACAAAAGATTGCAAAAAAACATTGACCTGTTAGTAATGTTTTACCAACAGTGTAAGATGAACCTCACACAATGACAATACAAACCCATATAATTTGCTCAATTTATCCCGGCAACAATTTCTTCACTTTCCACTTGAAAGTACGAGTAAGTCGGTCAAATGCAAGTCCAAAGACTTGATTGCAAAGAAACAATACATTTTGCTGGAAATGTACATAAAATAACAGTATTAATATGTCTGGGGGTGCGATGGAGACATGTCGCATTCTGGGTGTAATCGATTGGAGGAGGAATGCTGCTGATAGAAACAAGTGGCAAAGTGGGTTGTAATTTTGATGATGATAGTGATTAAAACAAATTCAAACGAAACAATAAAATCCTGAACCTTGAGCGGTAGAACACCCTTCATATTTGCAACAGATTTAACACGGTTCGGCCACCGATCTTGGCATCCCCTAACCCCGTACACACCTGTCCCTCGCGCCAAGCAGGCAGCGCATTCCCGTTTCCGTTCCCGGATGCGCCGCGTCGCTTCCTTCTTTTACTTTTTTGCAACCCGCTCCGCAATAATGGGCCGCGGGGCGTGCTCTAGGAAGAGTGCCGCCAACATTCTAAGATATTTCGCAATTATGATATATTGTAACGACACAAAGGCTCGTGCGTTATGTTGATTGTTTTGGACAATCGGTAATCGAACCCGGAACTCCATAGTATAAATCAAGGGTCTTATCAACTAGGCCATGGAGGTCGTCTGATAGACTGCACAAATCATAATACGAGTATAAATAGGCAAAAACCCCTACGGCGGTTGTCGTCAAAGAAAGAATACGAGAATTGAATTTTGAATACAAGAGAGCGAGAGAGGAATACTTGGATTCTCTCCGAAAGTAATTCGAAATTTGAATCTCGGTGGGTCCGTGATAAATTAACAGATCGAAACTATACTGAACGAATTTTAAATACCTAGCTAACAATTTTTGAACCTGTACAAAAGGGGACGATGTATAAATGATATATATAAACAAATTTTACATTGATGAATATATATTTTCATAAATGTAGAATTTGTTTTACTTCCGTGAATATTTCACGGGCTGCAACTAGTTAACTATTAATCAAAGCGTTGGACGGTAGATTTGGAATGTATCGAATATATTCTTAAGCAATTAAACCCTTATTTATGTATTTATTTTTCATGAACCTTATTTATGTTACAACCGCTTCCTGTATTGTCTAGTCTCACATGAAGTGTATTTTGAATAAAATATAATGTAAACTAAAAATAAACAATGTCTTGTATTTCATTTTCCGTCAGTCACCTTTCACATTGGACAGATCGTGTATACATATCTAGTTGTTTTTAAAAAATAATCTTTTCAACGTAAAGGTTTTATTTCATTTCCAAAAATGTTTTTAAAGAAAGCATTTTGAGCTTTCGTAGTAATGGAAATTAGTTATTTGGGCTAAAATCTTGTTTACTATTTTTTTATATTTTATCTAAAAGCTTTGTATTAAATTTTTCTTTTCTTGTTAATGTATATACTTTCTCTTAAGCTTTGTATGTACGAATAATTGGATTTAACCTGTATATATTAGCTGTATGAAAAATAAATGAAGATGGGTTTAATTTCTTGAAAATATTTTCGATAAATTCTAAATCTATTGTCCGACGCTTTGCAATTTTTCGAGGTCAGTTTTGTTGTAATATTTTCGATATTCTCGAGTTGAAGGGCTTATTTCGACTTGCCACGAATAATATCTCGATTGAGGAAGATCGGTTCGCGTCGGTGCGCGTTAAACTGTGAACCGGAAGTAGACAGAAAGCTACCGGAATAAGGATCTATTTCAGAGGTTCTCAAACTGCAGACAAATTATCATTGTCTCTCATTTTAGAATATATAATTTGCTACAAATCAAACGTGATGAATTTGAAAAAGTTTTCAAAATGTAGGATCTTCTCAGCAATAAGGATTTTCATATCGACTTCCTTGTGTGAATGTCACTATTGTTTTGAAAGATGGACAATTACTCAGGATACCGTAAAGCAACTAGAAGCATTTAATACGATATGCTATCGAAGTATGCTGAAAGTCTTATTAAATAAATAAATATAGGTTTATTGATAGCAACATAGTATGTACATAATACATTTAAATATACTTCAAGAAGACATAAATTGCAGAGAATACATTAAAGACAGAAGCTATCAAAAGGTCTGGGCTCATCTAATACCATCCTCCCGGCCAAGATACACCCCACCAATATAGGACGAGCCTAGCCACGGGGACACCAGATGTTTTTCAACCCACACCCTTAACATTCACATAACCTTATGGTTGGACAAAGTCCTTAATAATGACATTTCAAAAAATATATAAAGAAAGGCAGAGAAGTATTATCCGCCATCAAAAGGAGAATATTCGAATACTTTATAATGCGAGGAGACTGATATTGCAAGAGGAAAATTCTCCTGGTTGAATAACTTAAGGGTGGGGGTTATTGTGGTGCCATATCTTTGTTCAGAGCTGCTGCATCAAAGGTGAAGATAGCCATGATGACCGCCAACCTTCAAAGAGGAAAAAATTTTTAAAAAAAATAAACTATGTCACGGAGGTCATCAAACATGCCAATGACGGAGCGAGTCGTACATTTGTTTAAGATAAAAAAGATAGTCAAGACTTCATTTCTCAACTCTGGCATAGAGCACGAAGCACCCTTTGACTGAACGCCGCCCCTGATCTAGAGCACAGACCATGCATCTCGTGACAGCTACAAGTTGACAGGACAGGGGGTTGATGACCGCGGGCTGTTACAAGCAATAAGGATACATACAGCTACGCGCGACAGGCTCGGTGCGGGCTTCCCGTTTCGCAGCGTGCCTGGCGAGTTCTTCAGCGATGTCCTAACATTGAATTTCCACGAAGATGCTTCTTGGATTAGCTGTTTCTTGTGGATACCATATTGTAACATAACACTTTATTTTATAATCCACTGTATAACATTTATACCATCAGTTCAAATGGAAAGGCAAATCGTATATGTTACATAAATAACAATCCACAAAACCCCGCGTTTGTGGATATAACATAGAGAACCACCACTCGCTGAAAAAAAAGATTGTATACGATTTGATTTTTCTATTTGCAATATCGTTGATAGGTCCAATATATAGTACTCGTACGTGCATTGCCTCAAATTGATTTCCACACTCCTGCTAGAATAATGATGTTGAAGAGGGTAAACTGATCTCGTGGATCCGGGCTTAAAATTTCAACCAACTTTATCTAGTACGTGCATATCATCACGCCGTGTTCCCTGCAGAGTAGGCAGAGAGAACATACCTCCAAATGTTTATATCCAAGTACACAACTTTCGCCTCATCCACATTCATACATCTCGTCATGATCAGTCTTTTGTTATTCACACTTCTCACTTTACCTTTTATCAAAATCTAGTCCATTTGGTTCAGTCACGTTTTCCTCGGTATACCTCTTCCACGCACACGTGCATTTCTGAGTTTGATATTCGCTTAGTCATTCTCTTATCATTCATTCTCTCCACATGTCCATTCTCTCATCATTCATTCTCTCCACATGTCCATAATATCTTAAAGCTCCTTTCTTCATCTTACTTACTAGTTAAATGTCTATTTCATCGATGCATTCTAATATCTTCATTCCGCCTTCTTTCAAACATTGACACTCCATAAATTTTCCTAAGTGTACGCATATTCACAGCATTAATCTATATTCTTCTGCCAAGTCCAAATTTTGCTTCCATGCATCAAGGTGGGCACCAACAAGTTATAATATTTTGGTCATTTTTGCTACTGTTGATATACCGTGGTTATTGTATGTAACATTAAGTGATCCGTTTACCTTGTTCCCTGTTGCTACACATCTTATAAATTGTTTTACCATGGATATTATCTAATTCACCGAAAAAATCTTTAATTGCAGTGTATTTACTTAATTTTAAAATACTCCTTATCTCTTTGTTCTGTTGTCTTGGAAATTTCCTTAATTGCTTTGAAGAAAAAAAACATTCGAACAGTAATTTAGACGTACATACATACCATCACACCGTCTCCGTATCGGAGTAGGCAGAAAGGAGGGAGTCCCAAACCCCTATCGCGACACCATCTTGCGCCTCTTGTATTATACATCCATACACCTCAGACAGCTTCTATGATTTCTCTGACTTTATATTTCCTTCTTAAAAATATCATACGCTTGATTCAACCATACTTTCTTTGGACTTCCTCGGCCACACCTTCCACTCATATTTGCACGGTGTGTTTGTCTAGTTAAGTATTTCTTCTTTCATTCGTTCCACGTGCCCAAACCATCTCGGAGTTCTCATCTTTATTTTACTCAACACATCAATCAGCCTTAAGTTGACATTCATATCTAATTACTTCATTCCGTATTGTATCATACATTGTCACGCCATGTATTTTTCTTCTAAGTGCACGCATTTCTACAATATTTATTCAACTCTTTTCAGTCTTGTTCGACGTCCACGTTTTACTCCCAAACATCAAAATTGATATTAAAATACTATTGTGGATTATCGGGTTTTAATACTGTTCGGATCGAGTATGTATATTTTAGTGATCAGTAGTCAGTTGTATCGTAGTCAGAATTAAAATAGTCAATCATATGTAAAACTGAATTAAATAACTCAATGTTATCTAAATCAGAATTAAAATAGTCCTTTATATTTAAAATAATAAAATAGTCGCTGTTATCTAAATCAGAATTAAAATAATCAATCATATGTAAAACAGAATAAAACAGTCAATGTTATCTAAATCAGAATTAAAATTGTCAATTATATCTAAAACAATAAAATAGTCACTTATCTGTATCAAAATTAAAATAGTCAATCATATGTAAAACAGAACTAAAATAGTCAATCATATGTAAAACAGAATTAAAATAGTCAATCATATGTAAAACAGAATTAAAATACTTCTATCTAAATCAGAATTTGTCATAAATTGTGTCTAAATTAGAGGTAGTTAATTATACTCGTATGCGAAACAATTAAAATAGTCAATTGTGTATAAACAGAATAGTCGATTGTATCTAAAATCGATACAAACGTTTCCGATACCGTCTAAATAATACACCGAAAGAGAGAGGAGAGTACATGATATAATTTATCGGCGAACTTTATGACAAATCGATGTTACCTATTGGAATTCTCTCCGGGCGAGATTTGGACAATATATATTGAATTGCTCTGGCAAAAGTTTTGCGCCCCATTGAACGGGGTGGGGTGCGATGTATGAATTATTGCCAAATAATAACGTCGATTGATGCTGCCTCTGCGGAGATCTCGTTTTGAAATGATACATACTTGAAAAGAAAGCGAAGGAAAATATATGTATTTGCACGTAACGTATATACAATCACGCCATGTCTCTTTGAGAACAGATCTCTATTTTTTTTAGGTACATAAACATACATCAACGAGGAGGAGTAAATAAATTCGGGAAATGAAGGGGAAAATTTTGTTTTTCCTTTTCAATATATTCACCATTAACTCGAATACATTTTTGAGATCTTTCAATAAGCTTATTTACGCTCACGAAAAGAAAAAAGATTTGCTTTTGCCTTCAAAAGAAGACAAAATTGCACTTTTAACTTCTTCATCGTCCGTAAATTTCTTCCCTAGAAGTTCTTTTTTCATATTTGGGAACAAATAATAGTCAGACGGAACCAGGTCTCGGATGTAGGGAGGGTGATTTAATGTTTGGAAGTCACATTTGTGAAGAGCAGCCAACTTTTCTCCTTCACAGCTTATTTTAACTGCCTAAGCAGACCAGAGTAATACTCACCAGTTATTGTGATGCCCTTATCTTTGTAATCTATCAGCAGTGTGTCTTCCCCATCCGAAAAAATTGTAGCCATAATTTTTCCAGACGATTCCGACACTTCGAACATCTTAGAGGGCTGTGTACCCTTTTTATGGCACTGCATGGACTCCCGCTTCGATTCAGGCTCATAATGATGAACACAAGTTTAATTTACAGTAACAATTCTGCTCAAAATCTCATCTTTGTTGTTTCTGCAGAGGTCCAGAAACTGTCGTGAACATTGGTCGCGTTGTTTTTGAAGTGGCGTTAGCATTCTGGGTACCCACCTTGCACTGATTTTTGACATCTCTAGATGCTGATGGAGGATATTCGAAATGGTTGAACGAGTACGTGATACTCCAACCATCTCTAAAAGACGATACATCCATATCGTCGTGCCAAAGCGTCACCAACATGTGCACCACGCATTTCTACAGCATATATTCGACCCTTTTCAGTCTTTCTCTACGTCCACATTTCACTCCCATACATCAAAGTTAGTACTAAAATACTTTCATTTTTATCATCTTAGCAGATTTTGATACTGTTCGGTTCGAGTATTTATATTTTTAGTGAACCGTTAACTTTGTTTCCAATCGCTACACGTCGTTCGATATTTTTCGTAACTGTTTCATCAATCTTTCACTACTCACGGATATATCGTGTGTACTTTTCCTTTCACCATTTTTTTATCACCATGACTGCATTGCTCTCAAATCTTTCTCTTCACATCTTGTATGAGATACAATTTCCTTGATTGTTAGTGTATTTAATTTAAAATATTTCCTTTATTCTGAACAATTGAAAGTTTGCTGTATTTTGAGGAACTTATATTACGAATGATAGCCAAATAATATCGCGATGAGATGAGTCTGCTGGGAGTCGCCGTGGTAAGGGAAAGACTATTCCAAAAGGCAGAGAAACAAATGGAATGACAGTAGAGATGGTGTACCGCAGGGCTAGAACGGTTGGGCTGAGTTATGTATACATGAATGGATATTTGTAGGTCTCGGCTGTTCGATTTATTCTTATTATACGTGACATTTTCTTATATCTCTTGTTTATTTATTCGGATTTTGGTCAGCTCGACAATCTACTTTTTCATACGAAATGAGTTTACTTAAAGCTGAATGTGTTACTAGCACATACATACGTAATATATATATATAAAGGTGTCTCTATAGAATGCGTCTTCTGTTGCTAAATTATCTGCAGTTTTTTTACCGTATATGTTTTTTTCAACATATGCTTCGGAAAAGTAGCCAATCTGATGGCAACAGTTGAAACTTGAATATAAACTCAAGTCTTCTTCCACTGAAATCATTGTATTTTCTGTATTAGTTTTGAGTTAGAGCCTTAATGCGAGTTTGCCCTCAAAAAAATATATGTACGATATCTCAATATGAGTGAGTTTGTTGTCAACCCATGGCTTTATCCTACTCAGTTTCTACTGGGCATGCTCGGGTATAACTCCTTGAGCGTAAGGAGAGATCTGCGTCTCCTGGTATACGTTGTCAGACTCGTTCGAGGAGTTGTGAGCTGTCCAGCATTACTACAAAGATTAGCGTTAAATGTTCCTAACAATTACACTAGACTGCGCCGGCAATAACTGTTCTCAATAACATACGCAAGAACGGGTCTTCCAGCCGCTATGCCTGTTGGAAGGGCCTTAACTCTTCTGAACGGGACTGCTTCGGATATTGACATATTTCATATCACATTACCAAAAGCAAAAGTAAATTTTCTTCTAAGATTGAGCGCGCTAGAAAGCACTCATCAACATACTTAAGTGACTGTGAATATATGTGTATCATATGTTTGTGTGTATATACTCGTATGTATGCATATACAGCATTTTTTATTTTATATAATTTTTTTGTGGAGGAGAAAGTTGTGTTTGGACAAATACAAATTGGAGATCTGTTCTCTTTGCCTACCCCGCAAGGGACACCGGTATGATGATATGTATGTATGTATTTGAAAGAATATATAATATTTGACCTCATGGGCCTTTATTAAATTACACTTTGGTTGTGTACAGTACAATCTGGCGAGATTTATGGTCTGTTATGTAGGAATCTCCTCCAAGCAACCAGAATTGTGTTAAACAACCCTTAAGTTAAAACCACACTGGAAACTTTTTTTTTAAATGGATACAAACGGGAATCGAATCCGGCGATAGTTTTAGTTGGATAAATCACATTTACTTGGCTCAAGTAGATTTTGAGGTGTAATGTTGTCATAACATTTTGCCGAAAAATCATCATTAGATATTTTTATGCGCAAATGTGTAAATTTATTTTGTTCTTACCGCCCTTTAATTTTCAGACCTGTTTATTCTTTTAACTTTTATAAGGGTAGTTAAAATTTGATTAACCAGTGGCGTACCGGCTACCACCTCCCCCCACAGTGAAATAATTCATTTTTTCACGGGACAGGAGCGCAATACTAGAGCTATGAATCTTCGTTAAACGGGACACAGGCGTCACATTAATATTCACTACGGGGAACTCGAGATTGCCGCCGCACAGTGTTTCACAGTTAGGTGAATGTCACATACAGCTTTATGCATAGTCAATCAGTAGAATAACTGAGGGACACGGGGGTACTATTTGAAGTTTAATTTTAATGTAATTAACTTTTTATAGGTTACCAAAATTAAAATTATATTGAATAAATCGTTTTCATTTAGTTTTTTATATTCATACATACCATCATGCGCGCAATATTCGTGTATGGCGCCGCGCGATCCCAAAAAATGCATTCCACAAACATGAAAAAAAACGTTGGCAAATGTGTATTTTTTTAAATAAATAAATACAGCTTTATTGATAGCAACATACTCGTAGTATGTACATAATACATTTAGATATATTTCAAGAACACATCAAGAAAAGATAATACATTAAAAAACAGAAGCTATCAAAAGGTCTGGGCTCATCTAATAACATCCCCCAAGAGACACCCCACCAATACAGGGCGAGCCCAGCCACGGGGACATCAGATGTTTTCAGCCCACACCCTTGACCATGTAGAATAAGAAGAGAAAAAAAAACACAGAAAATAAATAGATAACAAAAAAAATACACTCAAAGGAGAAGACATTAAAAGGTCCGGGCTCATCCCACAAACATTCCCCCGGCCGAGATACACCCCACCAATGTAGGGCGGGCCCGACTAAGGGCATTGGAGGGCTTCCAGCCCACACCCCCGCATATCTAGATTAAAAAACAAAAAACGTATGGCAGAAAACAAAATAAAAAGTAAACCCACATATACCACCTCAGGTTAACTGTCAGTCATATTAACTCTTGCCACCCTGTGATGGATAGCGAGTGACCAAGACTTATAATTTATTTGATTATGTGACGTTTTAATACATAATAAAATTATTTTTATAGCTGATTACAAAAAATAACCTAGCAGATTTTGCATAATTTTAATTTAAAACATACATTTTTCACTGGACGCTTAGCGTCCAGCACCGTGGCTGGCGGATTTTTTTAGCACAGTAAGGCAAGTGTTAATATTAATGATTAAATAAATACTTTACCATCCCTAGTATGTGTGTGAAGTTCGTATGTAATCATAAATTTTGGTAAAACTAAAAAAGTTGCATACCCCATCATGTAACACTTAAAAGGCAAACTATTCCACGCAACGGGACCGTCAGTTAGTGTGATTCAAATAATATCTTAAATGGAGTTGGAAAGGATATGTTCGCAGTATGTACGAGTGGGCACAACGACCCCAAAATAGAAGAGAGTGTAAGGCTTTGCGGGAGTCCTATATCCAGAAATGGATAGTCGACACACCCCTAGCTCGACACACTCCTTAGTAGTGCTGTGTTGTGGCGTCACACCATTCAGGGATTTCAACACCGTAAGACATTTATACCATCACGCCATTTTCCTGTTGGAATAAGCAGATAGAAAAGAGCGTTAAGCATTCCTATCACGGCATACCTCCTTCGCCATATCCACGTACATACATACATTTTCTCATACAGCTCTTTCTGTTTCTCTTACTCCTCCTCACCTTTCAACATTTTATTAATTTGATCGATTCATACTTTTTTCGACCGTCCTCTACTACGATTCCCTTATGCTTGAAGTTATTTTATTTTATTTTACATATTTAATACAGGTTGAACCTATTTCGTCAAGTAAAATGTATAGTACAAACAAAATAATACATACTCTCACACCGTTTCCCTGTCGGTATAGGTAGAGGACAGAGTGCCAGACTTTCATATCACGACACACATGCTTCTCCTTTTCTACACCCTACGATTTCTCTGATTTTCTGCGTTTATTTTTTTTCAAAATATTCACTTGATCGAGTTCGAGTATATACACATATGTTTTACTGCCCCATTAACTTTGTTTCTTATCGCTACACAATTTATTTTTAATAAACGTCAAAATATAATAACTACATGGACAATGTCACTTATGTTTCCTCTTCATATAACTCAATTATGCCTACAAAGTTTATATCCTCAATTTATCCACCGAGATATGAAAGATATCGATATCGGAAAATTCATTCAACAAGATCATTCCGCGTGCGAGTGGTGACGTTCTTTGGCTCAGTTCGTGAATGCGGGATCGAAAACAATCGTAAATAACTGTTCGGTACATAAAATAAAAGTGTATTTATTTATTTATTTAACACTTTTATTGCAATACAATCTGGCAGCTTATTGCCAGGTGGCAATCTCTTCCAACCAACCAGACAAAAGTAAATGAAGCAAGTTACGTGGTCGCATAAATCATTCAAATGACTATCCATCCCCACGAAATCCATAAACATATACGCGAGAACTTGCCCACGAACCCCACAAAGACGGACAATCACCCGAACATTATTTTTCATATAAAGTGAGATATAATCGATCAAAAGGAAAGGAAATGATGGTGGAGAGGAAAGGAAAAGAAAAATCAGGAATGAAACACGTTATTTTACTGACTAGAAATTAAGAATTCTTTCAGTCGCTTCTTAAAGCATGCCAAGGACGAAGCGAGTCTTATATTGGTTTGTAACTGATTCCAGAGTCTCACTGCATGAACAGTAAAGGACGACGTAAAGAAAGAGGAGCGGTGAACTGGAAAGGCCAATAAAACAAAAGTTTGCCTCAAGAAGATTTTTCTATTTTTCTCTTAGCAATTTGAATATGCATAAACAGGTGCGTGAATTTCTTCTAACGGAGCAGTATCCGAGCATAGCCAATAAAAAATGTGAGATAGAGCCATGAATTAGTTATAGCTATAAATTATCAATTTGTTTAGTCAGTGATTCGTCACCCATCCGTTCAACATGTCCTAACCACATCATCGTGTTCTTTTTATATTAAGCTTTTAGCTCACATTCATCCTTAAACATTTTTTTATTATACCATACACCGACACACCACATATTCTACTCCGTGCACGCATCCCTGCTGTATTAACTTAGCTCCTTTCATAAATTTTCCTCGTCCACGTTTCACTTTCATACATCAATCAACATTGACACTAATCGTCGTCGTTGCTGGGCCTCGTAGTCGAGGATCCCCTCGCCATTCCGACGTCAATTCAGTTGGAAAGCGAAGCTGTGCAGTGGAGTTTTTGTTTTTGTTTCTTTTTGTGAATGAGCCGTTGCTAACCGGCAAACTCACCGGGCACCCCACTGTACTGAATCCGATGGCGCACCGAAGTGGGACGATCGGAGCACACCGGCATGTTTTCTTTTTCTTTTGTTTTAAAAAATAGATATGACCGAAGTCAAAGGTATCCTAATACACTTGTAAACCATGATTTTATTAGGATTTAATATTTCTCGGTTTAAATTTACACACATCCCTCGATTTACGCGGTAGATATAGAGTCCAGGTTTTTTGCGTATCATGGGTAATCGAACCCGATACTCCCGGGTAAAAGTCGAGCTTCTTACCAACTAGGCCTCTAGTGAAGTTCCTTCAACAATAATATAATACTAATTAATACAGGATTTTGAGTACTTGGGCTTTCAGGGTGAATGACGAGTGGAAAGGATTTGTGTGAGTGTGGGTTTCTTCTTGTTTTAATTTTGGTTGTTTTTGTATTTGTGTTTATGTATATAGTATTTTTTGTTTTAATTTTTATTTTTATTCTTATGATTGTGTGCGGCATATTGTGGAATGAATATTTTTGGTCTTTCTGGAGTGATGATGTGTGAGGAGTTGAATTTCGCAAGATGTTTCCAGTTGTAGTTGAGTGTCACTGTTTGTCAGGTTGATGAGAGCGTGCGACGTCCAAAGAAGTATCGATTTATTTTTTACGATACTAAATATCCTCAGTGAGATACAGGCAAAAGCCTAGTTTACTGGGGACACGACAAATGAAAGGCAACAAACCCAGATTCATTAAAATTGTATGTCCAAATCAAATTACCTGTCGTTTTTTCGCAAATTGTGTATATTTCTTGTCATGTGTTATAATAAATAAATAAATAAATAAATTAATTAAAGGACAATTTGTGTAGCACCGTTTATAAAACAGATTCTCCTCAAGGGCAGTTTTAACTCGGAATTCAAACCCAGTATTATTGACGGAGAAATTTCTTAAAAGAGGAGCGATTCGTCGGAATTTGCCAACATAAAAATTCCCAAGTGTTCTGAAGACTTCACACAGATTCAACTGTCTGACCCTGATACGTAACAGAATATTCGGGAAATGTCCGACGGCGGAATGCACTTGCGAAACAGAACAATAAATGTTTTAAGTGCAACCTGTACGCTATTGCAGTTATCTCTTCCGCCCGGCGCCGTTATTATCCAACGACACCAGCGCGAATTCCAGCGGAGGAATTCCGCCTCGGCCGTTACGTTACTCGAATTACGTCGGGTTACGCAATTAAGTCGCTTCTTTAAATGACGCGAAACGGGGTTTGATTGTTATCGGTTGCATACCAATCTTAAGAGGAAAGCTCCATTATTGTACGAGGCATATCCAGAAACTAAGTGTACTGAATTTTTGTAGGTTACAATTTTTTTTATTTAAACAAAAAAATTACGTGGTTACCGAAGTACATATGTAAGCTATTTTTCGACATAGTCGCCATTCCTCTCAATGCAGGTGGTGAAGCGGGGTATCAGCTTTTTGATGCCTTCCTCGAAGTAGTTTCCCGCCAACCCCTCCGTCCACTTCTCCACCTCCTCCTTTACCTCCTCGTCGGTTGAAAACCTTTTCCACCCATGTGCAGCTTCAGGGAGGTAAAGAGATAGTAATCTGAAGGTGCTAGGTCAGGGGAATGCGCAGGATGGTTCAGGACATCCCATTTAAACCAGGCGAGCAGTTCCTTCGTGGCGTTGGCCGTGTGTGGTCTGGCATTGTCGTGCAGCAGGCAGACTCCCTTTGTCAGCATGCCTCTCTTGTTCTGAATCGCCCTCTGCAATTTTTTTAGGGTCTCACAGTATCTTGCAGAGTTGATGGTCTCCCCTTGAGGCATATATTCAATTAAAATTATGCTTTGACAGTCCCAAAACACGGATGCCATGATTTTCTTGGTTGAAATTGTGGTTTTGAACTTTTTGGCGGAGGGTGAAGAGGTGTGACGTGACCGTTTTTAAACTCGCGACACCACTTGTACACAGTCGTACGATTCATAGCTTTATCACCATATACAGTTTTCACCTCATTATAAACCTCAACCGGAGGTTTTCCCTTCCAAACGAGATAACGGATGACGCCGCGTATTTCGCACTTGGCGGGAGATTGGATTTACATTTTTCACGAAACGTGTTGTCGCGTCGACACTTCTCAACGTACTGACCTCGAACCGGTTTCGTTGCGGAGGGGAAGGGTCAGGCTACACGGAAGTGTAGCCAACATGTCGAAAATAAAATCCATCCGGTCGTGAGAGCCTCAGTACACTTACTTTTTGGATACGCATAGTATATTAGTGTTTTTTATATGCTGGTGTGAGTGGAAGACGTGGTAAAGGAAGGAACCGAAGAAAGTGGAAGGAACCAAAGAATCGCAACTTTCTAAGTTCCAGCCTCTTTTCAATGCGGTGCTAGGCTGATCTATGGTAGTCAAAAATATTGTCATATTGGTCCGCCTCGAAAAAGTCTACACTGTCGTGTCCATTTGCTTTTAATTTAGGTTAAAATTAACAAGAACCATTTTACCTGATGCTGTACGAGAGCTTTATACTATAAGCTTTATGCTTTATGTAAACTTGATAATCCTCACCGTGAGTTTGTTTATAATCATATTGAGTCTGTTCTTCAGTTCCGTTCAATAAATAAGGATGTATACAATACTTTCGTAATTCCATCATCGTATTCATTAAATTTAGAATGTTTGCTGCTGATGCAGTTGCCTTGGAAAGGAAAGAGAAGTCACGTTCCATAATACCCCTATAATATTTCTTTTGTATGTTAGCGAGTTCTAATTCAATATTGTTTAGGTGCCAGTGATTTTTCAACATATTTCAATCTCCTTAGCATCATTGGTTTTAGAAGTGCTTGTAACTTGACCACTTCAGGTTCGGTCTTTAGTTGACCACATTATGTCAAGAATGCTTCACTACTAGAGAACTGCGAAGGTTCCAAAAAAATTAATAATGAAAAGAGTTTATTCACATTATTTTGTAATGGAGTGCCCGACAAGAGAACTCTGTGTTCCAAGTGAAGTTGGCGAAGGCCCTCGAATAATTTATATTGTAGTTCCGATTCTTCAGTCTATGTATGTGCTTCATATATTATGCGCAGGCTCCAGTTAAAAATACTTAGATCTTGAAAATCAGTAACTATCACTTCAAATGTAACATTAAATTTAGTTATTTCTCGAATATATAACCTCCTTTTTCATTTTTATAAAAAAAAGTACATTCTTGTAGCATGATTTTACTTTGTTTAGACCTATGATACGAGGGTTGCTACTTAAGTTTTGAGATATGACAACACCAGTGTAGATACGTCAAGTCTGACATCAGCATCGTAAAGTTTGACGTTTTTAATGGTATACATGCTCAGAAAGTTTTTTCATACGAGTGATATTTATGTTGTTTACAGTGACTTGAAAAATTCGTCTCGGTCAAAAATGGAATTAAATCGTGAACATTTTCGTGCGATGATTTTTTTATGATTTTCGACGTGGACTAACTCAACAACAGTGTGCCGATCAACTCGCTTCGACTTTTGGTGATAAAGCACCATCCCGGGCCACTGTGTTTCGCTGGTTTTCCGAATTCAATCGTTCGTGAAGGTCGTCCAAAATCGGTTGCTGTGCCAGAAAATATCGATGCTGTTCGTGAACTGATATTGCAAGATCATCATGTGACTTATCGTGAGATTGAGGCATGTTTGGGCATTAGTTCGCATACATTCAATATTGCATGAATATTTGGCCGTCAAAAAGATTTGTTCGCGTTGGATACCGCATAATTTGACAATCGCTCAAAAAAAAGGCTCGTATCAATTGGTCTAAAGAAATGTTGAAAAAAATCGATCGTGGTGCTTTGTCGGCTCAAACAAGTGACTTTTTGAGCACTCAAACCATCGAATTGATGGGTCATCCGCCGTACAACCCTGATTTGGCACCCAATGACTTCTTTTTATTCCCGAACATCAAAAATAAATTGAGAGATCAACGTTTTTCGACGCCTGAAGAAGCGGTTAATGCGTTCAAAACGCATGTTTTGAAGTTACCTCATTCTTGGAGTGGAAAAAGTGCTTCGAAAATTGGTTCAAACGCATGCAAAAGTATATTGATCTTCATGGAGAGTATTTTGAAAAACAATAAAGCCATTTTCGATGATAAATATTTGTTTTTACTTGTATGTCTCAAAACCAACCAACCTACGAGGGTAGCAACCCTCGTAAGAACGTTAAATTTAGTTATTTCTCGAATAAAGCCTCCTTTTTCATTTTTATAAAAAATATCATATTCTTGTAGCATGCTTCTACTTTGTTGAGACCCATGATACACTTTCTTTTGCACACTGAAGTGTCGCGAACGGATTGATTGCAAACTTTGTATATTTGTATTCTAGTTCCTTAATGGAATGTCTCCATTATTGTATCTTTCGAATCTGTGTATAATTTTTTTCTTATAAAGTGGTACCTACCCATATAATCGATTTCGATTAAAGAACCTTAACATTTGTAAATTCGTCTACCCCGAGCCTGCAGGAAGAGAGGGTTGCGTGCAGTATTATGGGCGGGGGTGTTCCTCGCCGCTTTTTCGAGCGGAGTGTGTATGTAATTTCCTCGGAATATTTACATATTCCCGCCACACTTTCCAACGGTGTATATACATACTGTACATACTCAGCGCACCGCAGACTGGACTGGCCTGGCCTGGGCTGGACTTCACACTTCAAACGGCGGCTTGTGGCGATAATTCATCATGTCTGCTGCTGGCCTGCGCGTCGACGACTGCGGCTCGCGGCCCGGCGATATATGGTGCCCAAGTCTCTCGGCAATATTACTACCAACGGGATGGGCTCGCGATATTTTCTTATAATGTTGGCAGCTCTAAAAATTTAATATGTTCCATCTGTCAATCTTGCGATTAGTAAATATGGAACGCTACACGAAATAACGACGCGTTATTATTGTTAGAACTAAAAATGGGGAAAGTTTTGCTGAAACAGTTCGTAAACTTTGTGGAATTTAAATTTATGTTTTGACGTGATGTGCCCGCCCGCTTGCATAAAAAGTAAACACTGAATCTGTTTAGTGCGTACAATATATAATTTGCGACGTCATTGCCCGGGATTTTTAGGTCGATGACGTATTAGCAATATCGTCAGTTTTATTATTGGTAAAATGTAACAACATACTACCGATTTCACCAGTTTTGTTTTCTGGTACATACTACTGTATTATTTATGTAGTCGAATGAAAAAAAAAATTTTTCGTTTTAAATATTATTTCAAAATGTTATATTAAAAATCGTAACTTTTAATCTCCCGATTAAAGTGATCCTGGATAATCAAGATAAATTGTATTGTATTACACTTGCTGTATACAGTATAAATATTTTCCAACCAACCTGAAATCTGTTTAAGGTGCCTTAAGTGAAAACCATAACTGTAATCCTTTAAAAAAAATCTAGATTCCAGCGGGATTTGAACCCGTAACCTTCAGACAGGGAGCCGTCAGCCGTCTTACCAACTGGACCACAGAGGTCGAGGAGATTATGTTTTGTAAAAAGTATTAATGATCGAAATTGACCAATAAATAAATTAAACGATGTTTATTGAAAACGGTCACCGGCCGCCGAGAAGTTTGAGGTTCGGTGGCGATGCCGATATATTCCGTCTGGACCGGACCGGAAGCGTATAATGGGCACGGGCGGGCGGAAGTTGCGCGCACAGTTAATGCTGTTGGACTTCGGTGAGAAAGGGAAATGAGCGTCGATAATACAACGCCATTACATTGCATTGCGTAACACTTTCGTCATACACAACAGTATAATATACTGGAAAAGGCACGAATCTCATGGTTCGTCGTTGAATATGTTGACAATACTACCGCACGCCGAGAGGTAACAATAACCTTGCCGATGAGAGAATAAACAGGTTGCGATTCTTGATTCTTTTAGACTACCGTTGGGTGGTTTTAGAGAGATAGAAAGACAATTATTTTCAAGTAACAAGAAAATTGCTGTGATAAATTATTTGTATGGATAGAAAAGAGTTGTATTACATTTTGACCTGGCCGTTTTATTGCCGTGTTGCAATCTCTTCCAACTAACCAAAAATATGTTAGCGAAGCTTTAAATGAAAATCATACTGGAACCCTTTTTTAAAATAAATTGATATCGACGGGAATTAAACCCGTAGTCCCTAGGCTGGAAGACAGGGGTCTTTACCAACTAAAAGTTCGCTGTGTACAATACAACCTGGCGGATTTATTGCATCATGGAAATCTTTGGCTATACTGTTTATTCGCAAACATATATTTTATTTTTTTCTCTAAAGACCTCTTTAATAATTTTGGTCAGTCGACATTTCCACGTGGCAATCAACCCGCCAGCTCATACTGTAATATAATACTTTTATATCTATTCAAATATTTTTTCGCAATAATTATTTGTTAGTTGAAAATAATTTTTCACCTTTCTATCCCCTCTAAAACTACTCAAAAGGTTATCTAAAAAAGAATCCCTGTCTGCTTAATCTTTCGTTGGCACGCTTATTGTTACATCTCCACGTGCGGAAGTATTGTTAGCGCGTTCGATGGTGAACCGTGAGTTACGTGCCCTTTTCCAGAGGCTTTATTTATTTTATATATCATACAGTGAAACCCCTTTTTTACGTTTTTAAAGGGACTGATAAAAAAAAACGTAATTGGAGGGAAAACGTCGATTCGGGGCTAGAAAAAAAAATGAAAAATTTTTAATTATTTTTTATTTAGATAATCGGAAATCTTTTTTCAACCGATTCGCGTTTTTTTATTATCGTAGCCAAAGTTGTAATGAGTATCCCCAAATCACGCGCGAGCGAAACACGTGAACCATTGAATGTTTATTCACTTTTTCGAGAATTTTCCTTTTCTCTTGAATCGATAATATTTTTCTTTGCTGAGACATTATTTGAAGGGATTCAACGAAAAATTAAATGAAGTGAAAAAAAATGTAAATTGACACGAAATACAAGACAATTGACAATTGAAATTGTATGTACACGACCGACACGTTTAAAATACAAGCATAGATTGACCAAATACATATACAGTCTGCCTGCCTCTGATTCGCTAAATTTTCCACCAATTGCATCGTATTACACGACTCGTGTAACCTTGACCATGAGCGCTGCAGGTGCAGGTGCGCACGTGTCTATAAATAGAAACAACATATTTCTGCTTCCAAATATTCATTTAAAATATTTTAAATCGTCGCGCATTTCATTAAATATGTTTATAAATTGGTTTGCATTTTAAATATTTCAAACGTAAATTGCGGGAAATAAAAACGTAAAAGCGGGTACTAAATGTACTAAAATAAAACGGGATTGTAAAAATTGAACGTAAATATGTGTCCATACATCTTATAGCTTTTCACTCTTTCAGAAATCAACGGAAAAGTACCATATGATTTTTTAATTTACAGTGATATGGAAAAGTACCATATCACTGTACATTAAAAAAATCAATCTTTAAGGTGTTCCCTCTATTTGTCCTGCTGGATACATTTTGACATATTTGTTTTTTATTCCAGTACCTTGGTGCCATGGAAGATGTTTCGGCAGGGGCTGAACAGTGTCCACCCCATGTCCTCGGGTCTTGAGGCAATGGCGCTGAAGACCACCATCGACCTCACCTGCAACGACTTCATATCCAACTTTGAGTTCGATGTGTTCACCAGGTAACAAAATCTTAAATAATTAATTCCTCATATCAAAATTTAACACCACTTATGGGGACTAAAGCCATGTTTAACTGGGAATATTAAAAGAAATACATTGTTTCGATAGCCTCTGTTGATTTCTCTCTATCCATCCCTGCACTTCCCGGCTCGAAGGGCAGTTGTTAAGGGTAGTCCAGTTGTATCTCCCACTTGGTCAATTCAACGTATTGGGAGTATTCCTCTTGTATGTCTTCTTTCCATGCCTCCAGTAACCACTAACATCTCCAAACTGTCTATTTGGCCACGAGCAATGTGCCCAAAGAATCAGAGGACTTGTCGAAGGCATATTGTCTACAATCTGTTGGTGATTCTCAATTCTTCAAGAATAGTGGCGTTAGTTCTCCTTGTCTATGGAATTCGTAACATGCTTCTCCAGCACCACATTTCAAATGCATCTATTCTACGTCTCTCGCTTGCTCTAAGAGTCTAAGTCTCAACATTCGGCAATTGATTTTTGTTGTTTTCACTCAAAACATGTGGAACCCAAGCGCCAAACTTCTGGACTTTTCCCATTGATTTAAGATGGCGGTATACAGTCATGTGACTACAATTTATCTGCTCAGCCAATTCTACGGTGGTTTGAAGGGGATCTTCATAAATAATATGGTTTAAGCGGTCCTCATCGAAGTCCACTGGTCGTCCGGAATGCTCCTTGTCTTTCAGGTCAAAATTACCATCTTTGAAATGCTAAAACCATCGACGAGCTGTCCTTTCATTCATAGCATCTTCACCGTACACTTCGCAAATATCGCGAGCAGCTTTGGCAGCTTTATTCCTTCGATTGAACGCGAACAGAAGGAGGTGTCGAAAATGCTCACTTTCATCTACTTGACATTGCATTTTGAAGGCTTGTAATCAAATAAAATAATATATGTAACGTAAAAGCAAACACAATATCTTGTAGAGCAGAAAATTTTCTTTCGAATGACGTATAACCTTACCATTTTGTTTTACTTTTGGTGCTCATTTTTAAATTTGGAAAAAACGGACACAACTTTTGTTAACACCAATATATTATTTGGAGTGTTGAACTATCCAAGCTGTCCTCAAATATCTACATAAAATATTCAATATTCTATCTGAGTATGGATTGTCCCTCCGATCTGGTAATGACAATATTTTTTGTATTCAAATGCATCATCCGAATATCGTGCTAAACTCCAATGGCTTAAAATTATTTTTTACATTCTGTCGCCCCTTTTTGGAGTGTTTTAACAATCCAAGTTGACCTCAAATAAATGCGTGATGTATTCAATTTTCTTTCTGATCATGGACTGTTCCTCCGATCTGGTCATGACAAGATCCTTTGCGCCCAAACGCACAAATGAAAAAAAAAAAATTGGTAAGAAAACTGCACAAAACTTACCAAGGGCAAGAGAAACTACAAATATCTTCCGATATGTGATAGTAAGTAACACAATCAGCTTTAGGTGGAATATAGTGGACAGTACCCGGCGGTTAGTAATACACATCGGGCTTAAGAAAGAGACTGTCGGCCATAATTGGCTAACTTCGGCTTTGTAGAGCGTCATCTCTGTCATTCATACACGTCTTTCATTGCGTTTTGTCGGTTGTTGTCAAGCGTTCTAGGGACAGAGATGATGCTCTACAAAGCCGAAGTTAGCCGATTATGGCCGAATGTCTCTTTCTTAAGCCCGATGTGTATTACTTACCGCTGGATACTGTATGTGTGTAGTGTTCATGTATGCCATAAGGTTTGATTGGGCGATATTAGTATATTTATGGTTAGTTCGGCGATATGGTCATGTATCAAAAAGATTGCAAGATTGTACTGTATAACACATCAATCAATAAGTCCCGGGACTAACCAAGAGATGGCGCCTCTAATAATATATCCATACCATTCTCAATTAGTACCAACCTTTAGAAGTTACGTGTCAAACTTTCATGACATTCCGACATTGTGTCATTGAATTACAGTGGTTTTAGTGACGCTACTTTTGCTATTTTCAAAACAATGGAAAAAACCGAATTTCGTGTGTTGATAAAACATTTCTTTTTAATAGAAAAAAATACCGTTGATTTGAAAAATGTTATCCGGGGTCTGCTCCGTCGAAAACAAGCATTTGTCGGTGGTATGCTGATTTCAAATGCGGTCATACAGACACAAATGATGCTGAACGCTCTGGTCGTCCAAATGAGGCTGTTACACCAGAAAACATAAAAGAAACCCTCAAAATCGTCATGGAAAATCGCAAAGTAAAGTTGCGTGAGATAGCTGACATCCTGAAGATATCATTTGGTAGTGTTAACACTATTTTGCATGAACATTTGGCCATGAAATTTTTTTTTCGAAATCGGTGCCGTGTTTGCTCACAATGGTACAGAAACAATAACGCATCGATGATTCAGAGCGCTGTTTGGCACTGTTTACGCGAAATAAACAGGAATTTTTACATCGGTATGTGACAATGGATGAAACTTGGATCCACCACTATACTCCAGAATCAAATCGGCAGTCAGCTGAGTGGAGAGCAGCCGGTGAAAGTCGTCCGAAGCGACCAAAAACGCAACAGTCGGCCGGAAAGGTTATGGCCACCGTATTTTGGGATGCGCATGGTATAATATCCATCGATCACATTGAAAAGGGAAAAACCATCAATAGCGAATATTACATAGCGTTATTGGAGCGTTTGAAGGCAGAAATTGCAAAAAAACCGCCCCATATGAAGAAGAAAAAAGTTCTCTTTCATCAGGACAATGCACCGTGTCACAAGTCGATGGTAACGATGGCCAAATTGCATGAGTTGAACTTAGAATTGCTTCCGCACCCACCGTATTCTCCAGATTTGGCCCCCAGCGACTATTGGCTGTTTGCAGACCTCAAAAAGATGCTCCAGGGAAAGAGATTTGGCTCCAATGAAGAAGTGATTGCCGAAACTAACACCTATTTTGAAACCAAAGATAAATCGTTCTACACGGCTGGCATAGAAATGTTAGGAAAGCGTTGGAATGAATGTATCGCTCTTGAAAGAGACTATGTTGATGAATAAAGAAGAATTTTGGCAAACAAATGTTATTTTAGTAGTTAATCCCGGGATTTATTGATCGATGTGTTACAACTGAAGTGTAATAATATGCAATGCTTTTCTTACGTGTTTAAATGTTTCCATAGCTGTTTTTTTTTCTGGTAAATTGTTATTCGGAGTTGATGCCGTATCGAGTTGACTTGAATGAAGGAGTTGCAGTCTCCCTCTTTAGAATGACGTCAAAAGAATTAGGTAATGTCATATTAAGTCATGTTTTGAGACATCACATGGAGGATGAAAACTGCAACGCCTTTCAAATATCAGCCATCATTTAAGCCAATGGCATCAACTCTAAAAAACATTTGAAATTAATGCTTTTGTGTTGTATTATTACACTTTAGTTTCAGTGTTACCAGGCGGTTTTATTGCCTTTTAGTAAATAATCTTTTCCTACCAGTCAGAATTTTGTTAAAGGGGTCTTAAGTGTAAACCAGACTGGAACCCTTTTAATAAAATTGTTAAAGGGGTCTTAAGTGTTAACCAGACTGGAACCCTTTTAATAAAATTGCGTGCAATCACTGTGTTGAAAAAGAGGCTTCTTTCCAACAACTCCACAGATGTTATCTTGTTTTTCTAATGCTCACACTTCATACCTTTCCTTCAATTAAAATTTTCCAACCTTCCATTATTTCTACTGAATTTCAGATATATTAAAAATGATCCAAAAAACCAACAAGAACACTGTCTCAAGACATGAACCTATCGAAAACTATAAGGTGACATCATTTATCTAACATTTTTTCATATGATGTAAGAAAGAAGGTGTCGACTAATTAGAGAACAATAAATAATTCTCTGTTTGTTTCTTGCAGATTATTCCAACCATGGGGCACCCTGCTGAGGAACTGGCAGATCCTGGCCGTGACCCATCCCGGCTACGTGGCCTTCCTCACCTATGATGAGGTCAAAGCACGCCTTCACAAGTACACCAACAAGGCCGGCAGCTATGTCTTTCGGTAAGAGACCGTTATAACTTTAAAGGTTCCCAACTACTGGGAATCTCAATTCCTTACTAACTACGGAATTTCAACAGTAAAATGTGTTTTGATGCTTTCGTGATTCTTCGTATCAGTTGTATATAAGATCATTCAGTGTTATGATGCTGACGTTTCGAAAACATTGTAGTTTTTCATCTTCACAATAAATTAATAGGTACTGGATACCGCTTGGCCTATAGCGGAGTTTCAATTGTAACTTGAAGGCATGGGTCCAGCCCTCCACGGAAAAACAAGCGCCGAGCTTCCACAAAGGATGAAGCTATTGTTCATTTTAATTTTTTTTTCTTCAATTTGATTATGGGGTACCTACCATGCTGATTTGAGGTGCAATTCATTGTCTCTATTAATATTGTTTGGATATTTGTAGACGTATAATATTGTTTGAGAGTCGGACAATCTTAGTATAATTTGTCTCTCAGAGGACAAATTACTATACTAAAGAAAATGTAGCATTGTCCGTGTGACGTTTCACAAATTTGCCCCAGTACAACCTTGTAACGACGTTCAGTAATTTTAATTATTTTATTAACTTTAATATAAGCCTCGATTCTAATAAATAGCAAGTTATTTAGATAAATACATTACACAAAACTAACAATAATGACAAATTAATACATCTTGTTACAAATTAGCATAAGTATGTAAGTTCGTTAAAATCAAATAATATTTGGCGACGTTCATCAAAAGTCACTACGTTAGTCTGCATTGGCTAGGGATGTGATATACGATAATTGGAATTTAGATTTTTTTTATACATAAAATTATATGTTTGTAATTAGTATTAATGCATAGTGGATCTTGGCCTATTTAAAGATAGATACAAATCATACCATACATTAGAAAGTCAGTATAATGAAAATTAGGAATTAAAACGTCAGTTTAGAGAAAAACAATCTTTCTATTTATAAAAAACTATTCGATTTGTAAAAAAAAAACGATTTTACTCCATCCCTTTGAAACATGACATTTCAAACGTCACAGGGACCATGCCACATTTTCTTGAGTATAGTATTTCAGTGCCAGACCATTCAGGGCTTTGAACATCATCGTTCATAATTTATTATTTCTATGTGATCGAACCATCTCAATTCTCATTTCTTCATCTTAAGCACTGCAACTTCTTCTAATATACATTCTTTACAAATATCCTTGTACATTATTCTGTCATTCTTTACAAATATCCTTGTACATTATTCTGTCATTCTTTACAAATATCCTTGTACATTATTCTGTCATGCATTACAAATATCCTTGTACATTATTCTGTCATTCTTTACAAATATCCTTGTACATTATTCTGTCATTTTTTACAAATATCCTTGTACATTATTCTGTCATGCATTACAAATATCCTTGTACATTATTGTGTCATTCTTTACAAATATCCTTGTACATTATTCTGTCATGCATTACAAATATCCTTGTACATTATTCTGTCATGCATTACAAATATCCTTGTACATTATTCTGTCATTCTTTACAAATATCCTTGTACATTATTCTGTCATTCTTTACAAATATCCTTGTACATTATTCTGTCATGCATTACAAATATCCTTGTACATTATTCTGTCATTCTTTACAAATATCCTTGTACATTATTCTGTCATGCATTACAAATACCCTTGTACATTATTCTGTCATGCATTACAAATATCCTTGTACATTATTCTGTCATGCATAATTTTTTTACACATTCTACGCAACATTTTCAGTTAGCTTGAGAATAATAAAAGGTCAATTTATATAGCGCTATTTAGATAGTTAACTCCTCAAAGGCGCTCAATGATGTATTGGGTTGCCCAGAAAGCAGTTTAGCATTTTCGTATACTGATGTCATTAGAACAAATTTTTTGTTGCTAACTTTATTTCATATGTGCTAATTGTATATTATTATAAAAGGTAATAGTTTACCACATTTTTTCGGTCATTGTTTATTCAAATGGCTTGAGAGCGATTTTTGTTGGTGTCATTTTGAAGATGGAACAAGATACGTTATTTTTTCAGTGCTAGATTTTTTTACTACAGCAAAGGAAAAAATTACATTAAAAAGAAATATATGTACAGTATATGGCAACAATGTAGTAAGCTATCATGTGTGTCAAATATGGTTTAAAAAAATCTGTAATGGTGATACGACACTCGAATATGGTGTCTGCGCTGGAAGGCCAATTACCATTGACAATGGTCTTCGAGAATAACCATCATTCTACAATATGAGAGATGGCTGAGATGCTGAAAATACCGAAAACCATTTGGTGAAATTTTGCGTTTGAATTTGGCCTTAAATTACTATAATCATTATTAAAAATTGAAGCGTTAACTCGGTGTATTTTGTTCCAGGTTGTCGTGCACGCGGCTAGGGCAGTGGGCCATCGGGTATGTGACGGCAGACGGGGAAATTCTGCAGACCATCCCGCAGAACAAGAGTCTCTGCCAGGCGCTGCTCGATGGGTACAGGGAGGGATTGTTAGTATCGCCCCTTCATTTATTTACATTTCACCTTGTACAGCATTTATACACAACCCGGCTGGATTTCCACTTGGCAGCGGTCGCACCACGGGTACTGTGCGGAGGCGAGGGGGATGCTGGGTATTACTTATAGAGACAATGTACAAAATGTACCGTAGTCTAGTGGGTAAGACAAGACGCCTGTTATCCAACCGAGGGGGTTGCGTGTTTCCAGAAGGATTGCAGTCTGGATTTCACTTAAGGCATCTTTAACATCTCTCCAGTTTGTTGGAAGATATTAGCCACATGTCAGGGATGGCCAACAAGTCGATCGTGGTCATCTTTGTAATTTACAATATGGAGTGCGATGTTACCAAATCTCATAACGCGCATGCACTTGTTAACGCAGTCAATTAGTTATCCTTTTTTAATATGTAGATATGTCTACTCCAAATAAATGTATGTTATTTAATATGTATGTACGAGGGTTGTCCAGAAACTAAGGTTACAAAGGTTCCTGAGGCCGGGGGAAATTTTTTGTTTTAAGTTGGCGCACCTGACGTGTAGGGGGGATCCTAACGGTCAGTTTGGGTGGTCCCGCGTATTTGTCGGCCATTTTGTTCAGTCACAGTAAATTCTTCCGATGGAGAGGTAGTCGCGCGTTCCCGCCAACTCTCGCCCGTGCGAGACCCGCGCGGTCATCCGGTTTTTGACTTTGCAAAACAATACCGCCGCGAATATCCATCGGAAACTCGTGGAAGTTTATGGTAGTGATGTGATGAGTCGATAACATGTCACGAAGTGGGTTAGGTTGTTCAGAGAAGGCCGTACTGATACGACGAGGCAAGGCAGTGATTTCTGACGAATTTGTGCAAAAGATTGAAGAACAAGTGCGAAATGACCGCCGTGTGATGCTAAGCGACCTTCATGAAGAATTTCCTGACATTTCTCAAAGTCTCCTTGGTAATATTGTGTTGGAAAAACTTGGTTACAAGAAGTTGTGTGCGAGATGGGTGCCCAGAATGCTCACACCGGAGCACCGTCAAAATCGCGTGACCGCCGCGCGTGAATTTTCGGATCGTTTTGCACAGGAGGGAGAAGCTTTTCTGTACTCTATCGTGACGAGGGATGAGACGTGGGTGTGTCACTACATCCTTACAATTTTCCAACGATCAGGAGATCGAGGAACCTGTAAAGAAGTGGCTGAAAGAGCTGGCGGCGGAGGTCTATGACACTGGCATATAAAAGTTGGTGCCCTGACTACAGAAATGCCTCGATCTCGACGGTGATTACGTTGAAAAATAGTTTAATATATTTGTGAAGTGTCCTGTGAATTTCAATTAAATACAAGCATTTTTCGATCCTACATAAATGTTGTAACCTTACTTTCTGTATGACCTTCGTATAAGTTTTCTTTTCCTAAATATTTTTAGTAAATTCAGATTATACTTATTAATAAACTTTTACTTATTAGTTATGCTTTCGTAATATGTGTGTTATGTGTTGAATCTCGCGAACTTAATAAGTAGACCGTGACTATTTTTTACGTAAAAAATCAATCATGACTTTTACGTAAAAATTCGATTGTGACAACAAACAAGTTGGCTACCCCTGCCATATGGCAATAAATCTGCCAGGTTTGAAGTTTTTTACAAGTTTACAGACATTGTTTACAATGAAAGTGTAATATAAATAATAGACGTTGAAGCAGGGAATGGATGTTTATCATAATTGGAAACTAGTCTACTGTTCTCTCTTCCTAACTGGATAGGGCAACATTATGATGGCATGTATGAATGAGCGCCATATACAATTGAAACTGCAACGAAAAAGAATCAATGCCAAATAATTTTCCAATAAATTCTAGCTATTTAATACATATGGGAAAAACTTTCAAGATACACTTAAAACTTCCATAAAGTCGATTGTTTTAAATTAAATTTAAACTATTTAAGAAAAAATTACTTTATTACATTAATCCCCTCGACACGTGTTTCTACATCCTATCCTGAACCTCTTCAAGCGAAGTGATTCCGGTTTGCTATGAGAACAGTGATTAGGTCAGACTTATGTCATATTACATCAGAAGTGTGTATGGTCTATTGACCAATAACAATGTTTTTTAAAGAAGAGTGAAACCTATTGCATTATTTGGTTATTTATTACGTTTTGCTTATGGTACCTAATGTTTTTGAATTCATTGTTTCATATAATTTTTGTGACATATGTAAAACTTACAACTTTGTTAAGTCCACGCACCGTAAGGAAATAATAGTGAAGAAAAGTTACCATGATTTTTTATTTATTATATTAGGTGTGCAAATAAGTTTCCGCCGTTTTTTTATCAAAAATTGGGCATTTATTGTGAAAGAACGGAACCTCATGTTTTATTCAAAGTATTGCCCATCGCTTGCCACTACTTTTTCCCATCTTTCTGGCAGCATACGGATACCGCGTCGGAAGAATGCTTCATCTTTTGAGGCTATCCATGAATCGACCCAATTTTTGGTATCTCCATATGATGTGAAGTGCTGCTCAGACAGGCCATGCGTCATCGATCGAAACAAGTGGAAATCAGAAGGAGCAATGTCTGGTGAATACGGCGGCTGGGGTTAAACTTCCCAATTGAGTGTTTCCAAATAGGTTTTGACCGGCACCGCAACATGTGGACGAGCATTATCATGCAGGAGAATAATTTTGTCGTGTCTGGAGTAGTAGTGGGCGGGCTTTTCCTCGAGCGCTCGACTCAATCTCATCAATTGTGTTCGGTAGACAGCCCCAGCAATGGTTTCGTTCGGTTTGAGCAACTCATAATACACGACACCGAACTGATCCCACCAAATACATAACGAGTTTTTTTCCATGAATATTTGGCTTAACCGTAGATGTTGAAGCATGACCAGGGGGTCTCCATGATTTCTTCTTTTTTGAATTATCATAGTGGATCCATTTTTCATCACCAGTGAGTATACGGTGCAGAAAACCCAAAGTTTATGCCTGGCAAGCAGCATTTCACATGTGGAAAATCGGCGTTCAACGTTTCTCGGTGTCAGTTTATATGGAACCTAATTTCCTTGTTTTTGAATCATTCCCAATGATTTCAACCGATGTGAAATTGCTTGTTGAGTCACTCCTAATGTAAGTGCAAGTTCTTCTTGCGTTTGGCACGAATCTTGATCCAATAATACTTCCAATTCCGCGTCTTCGTACACTTTCGGCCTTCCGCTATGTTCTTTGTCTTCGATGTCAAATTCACCGTTCTTAAACTTTTGAAACCACTCACGACAACTTCTCTCACTTAAGGCAGCCTCACCATATGCTTCTACAAGCAATCGATGCGCCTCAGCTGCAGATTTCTTCAAATTGAAGAAGTAAATCAAAAGTTCCCGCAAATGACGCTTATTCGGCTTAAAACTTGACATTGTCGCACACAAAAGAATATATTATACTGATAAAAATTCACTAATATTTCAAGGTTATGTTGTTGACAGATGTCCAACCTTACGACAATGACTTTTTACATCTGACAATTTTAACCATAACTTACTGGTGGCGCCAACTTTTGTCAAACGGCGGCGGCTTATTTGTACACCTGATATATTCAGATTATTTATTTTATTTATTTATTATTCATTTAAAAATACAGAAGTGGATTTTTTTGTTTAGAACAAATATTTATTTATTGATACAGAAAAAGAAGGTTTGAAAGAAACGAGAAGTTTTATTTATTTCTAACAAACCTTATATTTTATTTACAAAAATACACAATGGAAAATTTTAAAGAAATAAAAATGTTTATTTGTTTTTTTAGAATTATTTTATTGGATAAGAAACACAGTATAGACATTTTATTAAACATAACAATACAACATAAAAATACATAAAGAACTTGATTTACTATACATAAATAAATTTAGAAAAGAAACAGTCTCGTTTTATTTCACAAATAAAATTATTCACAGTCTGATGATGAATCACTATCACTCGCTTCACTTAAACTTATTATGAAATTGTGGTTTTCACTTATATGGTCAAACATTATTTCTCTTTCCCAATATTCCCACTCTCTCTTTCACGTGGCTACATATTCTGCTCCACTCTTCAGAGTTTATCAAATAAACTTTTTCTATTACTAATTGATCTACTGTATTCAATGTAAACTGTACATTTCTAGAACCAACATACCCTTCGATCATGGTGACACTATTTTTTTGACAGGATGACACACTAATACTAGAAACTGACCAATCAGCACACAGGAGTTGACTAACACAATCACACGTTCTGTGTACCTACGCTATAGTACAATACAGATTCTTTCCTTACGCTGCGCGCACTCTATCTTTGAAATTATGATTTGTTTCTATTATACACATTTCAAATTGTTATTTGATAGACAGCGATTATCTTCTTCTATTCTAGTGTCTATGTTTCTTTGTGTCATTCCAATTAATGTACTTTCGCAAGCACGTTCTGTTTCATGTATGATGGTGCTCTTATGCAGTTTTATCTACTTTGTATTTGGTGTTGAAAATCTTTTAACCTATATTTCTTATTGTTAAATAATCTAATATGGAGTTCCATAGTGCGGATGGAATTAAAGGCGAGACTTTTGTTAAATTCAAACTGTTTAATTACTGAACGTGCCATTTTTAATTTCAGTTACTTGTACCCGGATGGCAGGGATATGAACCCGGATCTGAGTTGGGCTGTGCAGTCTCCCAGTGAGGACCACATCGCTGTCACTCAGGAGCAATACGAGCTCTACTGTGAAATGGGTAAATAAATATATTATCGTTTCTTTTCCATATAAAGAGAATGGATGTAGCGAAATTCATAGTTATGATGATAGAAAAGCGCAAAAGGAAAAGTAAATGCTATGATATATGGATGAATGATGAAAGATTAGAGAAAGTTGAAGTATTCCGCTATTAACGTAGAATTTTCTCAGGTGATGGAAGAGTTACAAACAACAACGTCAATGGGGCATTAAAGCATATAAACTCGAACCGAACAGTATGAAAATTTCCTTAGATGATAGTCTTCAACATTATTTTAATACCGACTTTGATCTATAGGGTGAAAGGTGAATGTAAGACAAGAGTGTAGAAATCTGAATAAATGCTGTTAACAAATGCATACACTTTGACAAATATATGGGGTAGCAATAAGAAAGTAGATTTTTTGTTGAAGTTAGTTTGGGAAAAATCAAGTCATTTTATTTTAACAGGAAATCTAACACAAAGACTAGCAATCCCTTTATTGATTAGCAAACTTTTACCAGTGCTGGACAATTACTTACACCACCGTCACTACTTACACACGGAAAGACCGTCACTACTCGCACACGGAATTACCTAATTGAATGACTTTTCCGATATCTTCTACATCTGGATAAATTGAGGATTGAGCCCATTAATAAAAATGAAAGGACAATTTATATAGCACTGTTTAGAGAGAAAACTCTCCTCAAATTAATACGTGGGTCGTCCAGAAGTAAAGAACGTTTTGGCATAAGTAAATAAAAATGAAAGATATCAACACAAAACTTTATTTACAAAGTCACAGCACCTTACTCTATTATTCAACGTAGTCGCCATAGCTGTCAAGGCACGTATTGTAACGTGGAACCAATTTTTCAATTCCGATGTTATACTCTTCTACCGCCAAAGATTTAAGACAGGATGTCACTTCTTGTTCGAAGTCTTCATCGTTTGCGAACTGTTTTCCACCTGAAAATTCCTTTATTTTCGGGAATAAGTGAAAATCACGGTGCCAAGTCAGGGCTGTAAGGAGAATGTCCAAAAAATTCCCACTTAAGACGTAGAAGTTCTCGCTGTGTTCGTGCTGATGCATGAGGCCGCGCATTGTCATGAAACAAAACCACCTTTCCCGACAACATTCCACGTCTCTTGTTTTGGATGGCGCGTCTAAGTCATTGAAGAGTTTCACAATAGGCCTCTGAGTTTATTGTGTGTCCTCTTGTAATAAACTCCACGTGAATCAACGTGGACCCTTTCAGTCCCAAAAAACTGTTGCCATCACTTTTCCAGTGTTGAGATTCGGTTTTTCTTTTCCGAGCACACATTCTTTTTTAGCCAAGGTGCTCTGTCACTATTTCATGTAGGAGCGATCGTGAAATTTGTGGAAAAGATTCATGTACTGTGCTTAAAGTTGCCTATAAATTTCGATAGGCCAAACATTTTGTGCATTCAGAAAACGAATGACACTACGCACTTCACATTTGGCGGGATTTTTAATGGGCGTAGCCATTTTAAAAGGTTACAGAACAAAAGCGCACAATCGTTCAGCAATAAAACTCGACTCGCACTGAAGCGAGGGAAGGAGCTAACTGGCGCGCATACGATCGCGGAGGTGGGGGATAGGCGCAGGTCGTGGTGCGTAATCGTTCTTTACTTTCTGGACGCGCCTAGTACTTTGTAGGTATAACTAAGCCATTTCACTGAAGAGCCTGAGTATCATTTCTGTTGTCATTATATTATATTTAGACTTGTATTATTAGATGTGATTGGTATCTGTATCAAATGTAAAATAAAAATATATAGAAAAATATTTAAATGTAAAATCCTTTCTGTTCCAGGGAGCACCTTCCAGCTGTGCAAGATCTGTGCAGAGAATGACAAGGACATCCGGATAGAGCCGTGCGGACACTTGCTGTGTACGCCCTGCCTCACTGCCTGGCAAATTGTGAGTTACATTAATCTTAGATATTGGAGCATTAAAATACGTAATGCCTTTAGCGTTTGATGCTTAACAGAATCACCACCACCGTTTGAGTGATCCTAACATGCTGCTTCTCCAATGATTTAAACCTGCCACGAAGATTGTGGTGTACCGAGAATGGTTTAAGGTGTGGCCACAATTGTAGTCCACACGTCTTCCATTAATGAGGTTTCATTCAGTCCCCGGTGTGCTGAAGTGGAATGATTATTGAAGAGGAGAGCCAAGACATCATTGTCTTTGGCCCTATTAATCGAGCCTTCGAGTTAAGTAGGTCCGAAATTCAAAGTTCATCATGACATGTGTTTGAAATAGTACCACACATTAAAAGACTACAAAAGTCGTACGCATCAAGCATGCGAGTGTTGTTCCAGACTGGGAATTGAATCTAAACCCCTATTATGGAAATTGAATATCTTAACAACTAGGCCAAGTTCATCTGTAGATAAAATAATTATAGCCGTGTTATTATCAATATTTACTCTGCGGATATGGCAGAAAATTAATAAATATTCTAAGCTGTTTTATTTTCATATAAATAAATGAATACAAGGTTTATTGATTACAATCAAGTATGTAAATATATATATATATATATATATCCTGAAATTACACATTGTATTAAGGAGGAGAAATTACACATTGTATTAAGAAATTATGAAGAAATTACACATTGTATTAAGAAATTACACATTGTATTATTGTATTCTACTCTAGAAATTATATTTTTTTTGCATATTTTTAAAGTTCAGACCTTTAAGAGTATGTTTTCTGAAGGAAATTTTTAAATTATCAATATTTATGAAGTTATAGCTATAAATGAGGCAGCAATTACTCCGCACCGGTATGGCTCAGACAATAATCTCAAAACTTAAAACGCGTTTTTCTCTAAACTACTTTTTTCCACCTGGTCGACATAAAATCTCAAGTTCTATCTAACCGATTGCCTTCAAATTTGGTATGAAACTTTGATAAATGTTTTGTATATCGTCCTTACCTTGAAAACTTTAAAACAATGTTTTTTACTATTTTTAAAAAAATTTAATATTTGAAAAAAAATGAATTTTTTTTTCAGACAGCCGCCATTTTACAAATTTTTTTCTCTCTTCGTACCAGCTATAACGACATTATTTCTAATCAAGAAACTGTGTATGATTTTTGTTTCAGATTTACGAAAGGGCTTCAATCATATCGACCAGCTCACTCTCTTTTTTCATTCTTTTTTTCATTTCATTTTACTTTTTCATCTTGGAATAAAAAAAATTTTTTTCTAAATTTTTTTTGTCCATTCTCAAATCATCAATAAACAAACTGTAATAAAATGCATTCGAAAAATGTTTTTAGTTTTTTTTTAATGAGTCTGAAAAAACGCCCGTAATTCACGCCTCTAAAGTAGAATACCCCCTTAAGGCAATGAAAAAGAAAATACATTTGAGAAAAGCTATCAAATTATCTAGGCAATCCCGTAACATCTTCCCAGCTGAAATAGGTCCCCACCAATAGGAGGGCGAACCTGGCTGTGACAAACTATACTAAAAAAATACATGTAATAAATAAGCAGTTAATACAATTGTAAACTCTATAAATATGTACAAACATTGTTAAATATATAAATACACATACAGACACAACCCTAAATTCACTGCCAGCATAAAGGAAAAAAAAGCAAATAAGCACCCAATTATATTATTACATTACTTTATTACAATGTACGGTCTTTAATCCACCATTGAAAAAAGTTACAAAAGTATTGGGTTGATGCAAAAGTAATGATCGTTTTTTACATATACAATTAAACATTTTTTTTTAGATTTGTAATATTTATTCAATCAATTTTATAATTTCCATCAGTTCTTATAACCTTCTCCCATCTTTCTATCAACTTATTAATACCATGAGTGTAAAATTTCGTGGATTTTGATGCGAAAAATGTAGTAAGGGATGTTTTTACCTGCTCTATTGTATCAAATTTTTTATCATTTAAAATTTTTTGCAGCGATCGTAATAAATGAAAATCGGAAGGAGCAAGATCTGGACAATACGGTGGATGCTTGATAACATCCCAATTCAACTCATTTAGCTTGTATTGGGTCATCAAAGCCACATGTGGTCGCGCGTTGTCGGGATGAAACACTACCCCTTTTCTGTTTACCAATTCTGGTCTATCCTTTTGAAGGGCGATGTTCAATTTGGATAATTGCTGACAATATCGTTCTGTTGTAATTGTCTGATTGCGTTCCAAGAGTTCAAAATACACAATACCCTTACAATTCCACCAAACACAAAGCATTACTTTTTTTGATGGATTTCGGCCTTCGAAGTTGTTAATGGGGCTTGTCCAGGTATAGCCCAATGTCTTTTTCTTGTCACGTTGTTGTACACGACCCATTTCTCATCTCCTGTTACCAAACGATGCAAAAAAGGTTCATGTTTTTGTCTCGCACTCAAAGCAAAGCACGTTGAAACATGATCCAATAAATTGGCAGCCGACAATTGATGAGGTATCCAAACGTTGTACCGCGAAACCATCCCCATACGCTTCAAATGTTTTAATACGGTTGTTTGGTTGACTCCCATCATCGACGCCATCTCCCTGGTGGTTAGACATGGATTTGTGTCAATTATGACTTTTAACTTGTCGTCATCAGACTTCAATGGCCGCCCGGTACGTGGTTTATCAAATAGTGAAAAATCCTCAGATCGGAATTTTGTAAACTATCTTCGTACCTGTCGAACTTTGATGACATCTGCTCCATACACGTCGCAAATGTTTTTGGTTGCCACACTCGCGGTATTGTCTTTACGGAATTCATAAAGTAAACAATGACGTAAATGCACTTTATCGACCGACATTTTGAAAAAATACAAGGGCTTTTCACTATACTCTGGCCAGGCCAAAACTAAATAGAAAGTAGGGGGAAAGCATCCTTTATACAATGGAATCATTTAAAAGAAGATACTATTCATCATTTCTTACCTGGGATTTTTTTTACCTGGGATCATAAAAAACGATCATTACTTTTGCATCAACCCAATAGTTAACATCAAAAATCTCGCCACTGAATTTTCATCTCAGAATTCAAATTTTGTAATTTGTCGAGAAAATTTGTTAATTTATCGAAAGGTTTAAAATAAACAGGTAAACAAAAAATGTTTTTATTATATCCGTTTTACATAGTTTCCTTATTTTATCGATCTTTTGTCAAAAGGTCTTCCTTTACACATGGATCTTAGCGATTCTCGGAGGACTTACCCATATTTATGATAATAACGTTGAAACATTTATATTTTGTTTATAGTTAAGGCATTAACATTGTGAAAGCCTTGAAACCGGTAGGGTTATACTGTCATAAAAAAGTGGAATAAACAGTGTTTGATAAAAATAAATTACAATGAAACATTTAAATATTGCATCTTTAAAAGTAAGGGAAGCCTCAAAAATTGAACCGGTGGTCGTCCCGCCGCCAGGGTCGATTATTATGTGGATCTGTGATTTGTGTGAAAATTTTCGAATAATCGGAATTCTTATTGGCAAAAAACATGACGAAATACGCGGTTTGTCTAATTAACATTGTAATTTTCTTATGAAAAGTCCATTTCAGGACCTAGAAAATGGTGATGATTATGAATTATCGTTGTTCTAATTAACAAACTTACTGTACTTAATTCAGAATTTTGAGTCCGCATGAATATAAATATAACTTGTCACAAAAATTATAAACATTTACATGAATTATATCCAAAAAAATATCAGAAAGCAGCACGCACATCCATAACATCCATACATAAAATACAAACTTGAAACAGGTCACGGCTCAGGTAATCAAAGGCCCCAACCTACAAAAAAAAAATATATATATATATATATATATATATATATATATATATATATATATATATATATATATATATATATATATATATATACATATGTATAATTCATCCACTCCAATACACAAAAAAAAACACATATCAAAACTTGAACATATAAATCCAGAGATCTTGAAAAGCTTTTGATTATATAAAATCACAAACCATTTAGAATGTAACGTTTCAGAGTTTTACCAAAGGTGCAATTATTCACCTGCTCTTTCAAGAGCAAGGATACCTCATTCCATATAATATTGAACTCTTGCTAATAACTCATTTAATTCCAGGATTCAGATGGGCAAGGTTGTCCATTCTGTCGTGCGGAGATCAAAGGCACTGAGCAGATAGTAGTCGACGCGTTTGACCCCAAACACTCGAGAGCTAACCAGGGTAAGACGAGATCACACCATTCGTCCGCCACTTCCAGCAACAACAGCCACGACGGAGGTGAGACTATATCACACGTTAATTGCAAACATCTTAAACTAAGACCAAAGGCTGAGAGGTCCTTTCGACCTCTATTTTGAATACCCCAAGGGCTCCATTTACAGTAGAACCTTGATTATCCAGATTGTACAAAATAAATGTACCAGGTCTGTAAATATGAAACCGGAAACTGCTCATAGATGGCTCTAGTTGTCAATGTAGTGACTATCAAACCGCGTAATTGGCGCCTTTTTCTTGTGTTTACATTTGTCAAAGACTTTCAACTCACAACAATACAAGTTTAATACAATTACATATGTTTTCATTGCGTTGAACATGTCTGTATTGATTTTCTGTTACCATTTGAAGAAAACTGCTGTAGAATCGCATCGAATGCTTGTCGAAGCTTACGGTGAGCATGCTCTTGGTAAATCAAAGTGCTTTGAGTGTTTTAAAAAATTCATAAGTGGTGATTTTGACGTGAAAAACGAAGAACATGGAAGACCACCGAGAAAGTTTGAAGACGCCGAATTGCAAGCAAGGGTGAGGATGACACTCAAACGCAACAACAACTCGCGGATCAATTAAATGTGAATTGCCTCAAAAGAGCAACAGTTTTTTTGGCGTGACATCCACAAATTGCCGGAGAGATGTGAAAAATGTGTAGCTAGCGATGGGCAATACTTTGAATAAAATATTTTTTACCATTTTCATTCAATAAATATGTATTTTCTATAAAAAAAGTCTGGTTTCATATTTACAGACATGATATATATTATACGAATGTGCCACGTAACACATGGTGGGACAGTATTATCTATTGAAGATTACGAAATTAATTCATACGTCGATTCAAAACTTCACTAGCCCCTGTTGTATTTTTTTCCGAAACACAGCTCTCGAAGCGGTTTCACAGTGTATGTAAAAATACCGAGACTTAGGTATGCACAATGATGTCAGTCAGTAGCCATCTAGATTCAGGACAAGGTCGTTGTCACCAGAATGGATATTCTCAAGCTCTATTTAAATATTATATCTATATGTCAAAGGTTAAGAATATCTATTTGTAGACAAGTTGAATGTAACCAATGCACTGAAAAGAGGTGATTCGCGATGTTTTTTCGTCTAATTAATATGGCTTTGACATCTCAAAATTTCAGATATAAAAATCCATCAAGATATCAAATATTAATGATTATTTCATCATTCAATGCCTCCTTAACCCTGAGAGATCGGCGCACTGCTATAGCAGTGGAAGAAATTTGTGCTACCCTTGTATTCTAAATGAATATCATTCATTTAGAATACAAGGGTACATATTCTAAAATATATTTATGTTGTAAAAATATATTCTTTTTGGTTTTTTGTTGTTTAGAATAAATATTTATCACGAACGTCCGAATCGTAAATATATCTCAGCACTAGATAGACAATTATATTTTTTTCTCGTAGCGCTCTCAGGGTTAAAAATAACTTCAGTATAAATATTAAAAAGTATAGGGGAGAATATGCATTCTTGCCAAACTCCATGACATATTTCTATATCGGGTGTCAACTTGTCATCGGTCTTAACTGTAACTTTCTGATAATCCTTAGATCTTTCTTATCTAGACCCTTGCCAATCAAGATCTCCATAAATTTATAATGCGTATGCAAATTTAAATAAATAACTTTCTCAACGATTCCAGGATCATCAGACCAGCTGCCCATCTCCCCGCCGTCGCACCACAACGGCTCGGGCCCCCAACTGTGCAAGGACACTTCGGCGTCTTCATCCTCAGGGTCCTCGGCGAGCGGCGGCAGCTCAGTGCAGAATAAGCCCATCTCTCTGGCCAACTTCAACGGGTTATCCGATGAATTTGACGATCTAGAGGTAGATACATTCACTGTTAATTTTGCTTTCGCTCCACCCGTGTTATGATCTAGAAATTTCACAGTTTTCTTATGGTTTTTAAAATTCCTCTTAAATAAAATAATTATATTAAAAACAATTATTTGAAAAAAGAGTTTTCTTCCCAATTTATTTGGCTCATTCAGAACGTGGCAATATTTTGATGTCGTATTTGAACATGTCAAATTTTCGGTGAACCCTGTAATTGATATAAAATGTGTCAAAATGTCTTAAAAACATTTGATAACACTCATAAATAATGAAAATAGTTCATTCATCATAGTTATCATTATAGACAGGTAGTATAAATGCTGTTAATATCTATATTAAGATAAACTATCATATATTCATGAAGAAAAAAGCAACGGAAATAAAACACCAACAAAACAACAGCACTTCTGGGTTTGTGTGTAGTAACTTGTCCAGACAGTTTTTAAACCGGTTTAAAGTCACCACTCATTCATTACACAATTGGGTAGTTTGTTCATTGGGCATAATTTAAACAATTGGGCAGTTATTGCAAAATTCCACAACTCAGGAAAATAATATTTCCTAGAATTATTCTGGAATTTAGTTTATGAAATTTTTAACTGATGTCTTCTCTAATGTGTGTTACGGTTGAAAGAAGAAAAGATAAAAATGGAAGTCGAAACTAAAACATAAGAGTGTGAGTTTTTCACTTGCTATAAGGTCTTTCAAATTTAGCGTTTTTTTTAATTTTTGGATAAAACACAGATGGTGTCGCGAACTTGCCTGGGTCTTGTGTGACATTTGAGAAGTGTAATGTATGACATTTATAAAAATGGGGTCGTATACAATACAACGACACGTTCAAATTGTTGAATTATTTTATGTATTGTAATCTCCGGAAACAGTGATGTTAATTGCCCACCATGTAATTTGACACCGTTGGACTATTTTCTCTGAGGCTACGTTAAAAGCCAGGTCTATAAGAATGACCCACGATCAATTCCTGAGTTGAAGGATGAAATTATTCGCGTTATTGGTGAGTTAGAACCGCAATTATGCCGAAATTTCATCGAAAATTTTGTCAAAAGAGTGAACATCTGTGGAACTCCAAGAGGTGGACATTTGGCGGATATTGTTTTTTTGTGTTTAAATGTCATACATTATACTTCAATGACCAATAAAAAGTTTTTTGAAATCAAAGCAAATTGTGTGTTTTATTCAAGAATTAAAAAAACCGCCCAATTTGAAAGACCCTTTACATTTACACAATGCAACAGTTAAATTTTTTTGCCTTTCCTTTCAAATATAAAAAAGTATGCTACATGGTGGCTCTTTGATAGGGGAAAATGAGTTGGTTTCCACATAGGCATGTATGTGTATGAATAACCCATGCAAATGTAGAGTGTGTGATAAAGAATTGTTAGACATGATTTTGATAAAGTCGTTGAGATTATGATGTAATTGGAATTGTTATGTGATATAGCTTTGGAATTCAACATACGTAAGAATATGAATTTTTCATCGGAGTGTTTTAGTATTTAGAACAAAAATAATAAATTTGTGATTAAAGAATGAGACGACTTCATCACAGGTCTTTCCTAGTGAAGTGGTTTTCTATATCCACACAATGGTGTTTTATATTTTGTTATTTCAATTGTAATTAATTATGTGAATTGTAAATATAGTATTGTTGATAGTTAACATAAAAAAAAATGAGTTGGGTTTAAATATTATAATATAAATGCATTTCGAGAGAAAATAAAAAATGTGATTTCATCAATTCCGGGTAACACTGTATTTTTATTTACGCATCACTAGAATCTAACCGGTGTCATATAAAAATATGACAATAGTTACGTTTGTTTTAAAATAATAAATATTCATACGTCACAAGAGGCTCCTCTTAATGCTTCAGTCGTAAATTATTTTGTGAAATTTTTAGATTATAATACAAATAGTTTATTAAGAAATATTTTTTAATTCTAATTATATTTTTAAATACACATTTAAAAAATTTTCATGTTAAACTATCCAGATTTTAGTTACGGCGTTTTGTTTGGGATGGTTTGATCTAATTTTAAGGAAATTTTAAGCTGTTCATAATTTTGAGTCGCTCACGTTTGAAAAAAAAATTTACTTACTCCAGTTTTATTATTGTTATCTTTATAAACAGGCAGCATAAATGCTGTTAATATCTGCGTCGAATTTATCTGTCATATGTCCATGAAGAAAAAACAGTGGAAAGCAAAACCTACTAAAACAGACTGTCTGATTTGTATGTAGAAACTTGTTCAGACAGTTTATAAATTGGTTCAATGTCACAGCACTCGCTACACTATTGGACAGTTTGATCCAAGATTCCACTATTAGATTAGCAAAACAATGTTTCTTTGGATTATTGTAGAATTTTTAAATTAAATCCGTCACAAACTTGGAAGATTCATCTTATAGTTTGAGTAAAAGTTATGGTTGTTGAAAAAAAATTCGAGTTTATCAAAATTGCTTCCAAAATCACTTCAGTTGTCCACTAATAAATATTAAGTTATTTCAAAGTGTTCATTAAATGCATGTAATTGTAAAATTAAATTTCACAACAATAAGTCTTTAGCAATGTCTGTATAAATTATGCCACTAAATCAGTTAAGTAAAATGACATCTAAAAGTAACCCCAATAAAAATGTGTCAATAACCCTATATTAGAATATTTATTAATAAATTACTTTGTTATTTTTCTAATTAATCCCCACGGTACATGTTTCTATCTTGAGGGTCTAAGGCTGTATAATCCCGGTTTGTTACGAGACCGATGATTATGTCCGACTGGTATCAAGTTTCATCAGAAGCGTGTGTATGGTCTATAGACCAGACCGCCAAAGACTACATAAACTTCCGATGAAACATGACAGCAGTTGGACCTAATCATTGCTCTCGTAACAAACTGAGATCATTCCGTCTAAAGAGAGCCTCGATATAGGAGGGTGAAACATGTCATCGGGATTAATATAGTTAGTGGAATAACAAAGTAATTCATTAACAGACAATAAACAAGTTCAGTAGAACATTAGCTTGATGAATACTTCCTTTCATAAGCCCTTGTAATAAGGGTAGTATAGAAATATTTAAGGCTGTTTTTAACAGTAACTGACTGCTTCCAATTAGCAAAGAAATATATAAAATTTGTTTTATTATTTCTTCTGTGGTCTAGTTTATAAGAGGCCTATCTTCCGACCTAGGAGCTATGCGTTCGATTCCCATTGGAATCGTATTATTTTAAAATGGACGCCAGCCTGGTTTTCATTTAAGGCTTCCTTAACACCTTTCTGGTCGATTTGAGAGAAATTACCGTATGGCGATAAACTTGCTAAGTTGTTATGTTTACAGAAAGTGTTATACTTTTGTTTTTATATAATACAACCTACCAGGCTTATTACCCTTTTCTTATAACTGATCAAAACGTGCTAGAAACTCACTAGGTCACGAAGGGGGGTCATCTTTGTTTCGCTTAAGACTTATTGGTGTTATTAAATATCACTTGTTTGTGTGTGTTTGTGCACCATTTGTCATGTTTGTGTGTACCACCTTATCATTAAAACCTGTTTCATTGATATTAATATATTTTTAAATCTTTTTTCTTTTACTATATGGTCAACTCAAAAGCTTTCACTCGTATTTTGTTTTTATTGCAATTATTATTTAAATGAATATTTAAAAAAAAAAAACATTCATGAATTTTGAGAACATTTTTTGCACTGAACCGTTTCTCCTAGAATTTTTTTATAGATATTACCAGCTAGTCTAAGCCATTGTTTCTTAACCTTTTTAAGCCGTTACATAGTTTAGAGTATTTATTTTGGTTTTACACAGATCAGGATATTTTATACGTATCTCTCTCTTCCTTGGCATTATTATTCCCACGTGGTGGTGGGGTCTGCCCTTCCAATAATTCACCGCCACTTCGCCCGATCCTGTGCATCTTCCGGAGCGATATCGGCGTCCCTCGTGTCCCGCCCAACCACCTTGCGCCGCCCGCGCTTGGGTCTTCCTCGGCACCTCTTACCAGGGACATTAAGTGTCTGCACCTTGTTTCCTATATACTCTGGCGGTCTTCTGCTCTTGAATCTTGTCAGAGATGTCGCGTACACCTAGACAGACTCCCACGGATGTATAAAAATTAAATAAATTTGTGTAAATTTAGAACACCCGAGAATCTATTCCTTTTGATGGACAGTGCGTCGGAATGTTTTTAAATTAATTTTTGTACATTTAAAATGTGTCATATGTTATTACGCAAAAAAATCATTATTAAAAATATTTTGTGACTAATTCAAAATGCCAACGGACCCAATTTCGTGTTACGACCCACAGGTCTAAGTAATATTGATAAAAAAATTACTATCTATGCAATATCGATAAAAAAATTACTTTTTAATGTTGTTGCTTAATTTTTAAATCAAATATCAAAATATCTACCAGCAATAATTATGAACACAAATAAAAATACGAAGACGCATACAATGGACTACCATCCCTTATGGAAGTTAGTGTCAAACTGACTTACATATTGCCACCAGGCAACTTTTTGATAAAATCAAAACTTCACCGCTTTGGTGCCCTCGGGTGCAAAGAGTTAAGCTGGAATCCCACTTGTCAGTGGTCATACTGCGAATTCCACAACAGTCAACCAATGATAAGGAAAAGCTACAGGCAGGGTAACCTGACAATCTGACTTTTAAATTTTTTTAATAGGCAATCCATCGACACTAGGATGATTTGTGCCACCAAGTCACTTTGTAATTATAATATATGAGTAAATATAGTAAATTTTATTTAAAAAAATATCCATTTTAGACAAGTTTCAACCAATTAATCTTCAAAAATTTTAAAAACTATATATAAGTAGAAAAGTTCCTTAAAGAAGAAAAAAAGTAAACAGTTTGAAAATGAATGTAGCGAAATAGAAATAAGTGTGTATATGATGTATGGGTTAACTCAGAAAAACTGGAGCAGGTCGATGAGTTTTGTTATCTGGACAGTATGTTTACGTGTGATGGGAGATTTGAAAGAGACATTGAAAGAAGGGTAGCGACAGGAAACAAGGTAAACGGAACACTTAATGTTGTATGCAACAACTGGGCAATATCAATAATAGCAAAAATGATAATACATAATAGTGTGTTGGTGCCCACCTTGATGTATTGAAGTGAAACTTGGACTTGGCAGATGAAGGATAAGAGTAAGACGGTGGATATGCTCGCACTTAGTATAATTTGTAGTGTCAATATTCGAAAGAAGGCGGAATGAAGACATTAGAAATTAATGCATGAATGTTTTAAGTAAGATGAAAAAAGGAGCTTTAAGATGGTTTGGGACAAGGGGAGAGAATAAATGATGAAAGAATGACTAGGAAATGCACGAGTCAGAAGTGCAAGGTGCATGGCTGCGTGGTAATGCATCGGACTTCTATGCCAAAGGTCACTAGTTCGAACCCCGCGATGTGCTACTCCCCTCAAATGACACAGGCATTTTTTCCACCTAGTATTCGGGGGTATAAGGATACCTATGATTTCGGTCATATCTATTCTTTTATAAAAAGAAGTATGCATGAGTGAAATAGGTAGACTGAGAAAAATGTGGCTAGACCAGATTTTGAAAGAAGGTAAAGTGAGAAGTATGAATAATAGAAGATTGTAAATGATGAGATGTATGAATTTGGAGGAGGTGAAAAAAAGTTATGTGCTTGGATAGTCAAGTTTGGAGATCTGTTCTCTCTACCTACCCCGCAAGGGACACGGCGTGATGATATGTATGTACAGTACCCGGCGATAAGTAATACACATCGTCTCTGTCATTCATACACGTATTCCGTCACGATTTGTCAGTATTTCTAACTCTGCGCTAACGATGCGCTAACAGTCTGGTATCTAGAAAGACTGACAAATCGCGGCGGAACACGTGTTTGACTGACAGAGATGATGTGTATTACTTACCGCCGGATACTGTATATATGTATAACAATACACTGCAATGAAAGTTGACAAATGAATGTGGTCTGTCTTTCTGTCAAAATGTATTGTATTGTACTCATCCTTGTGATGACGTGACGTGAATGGCCTAACGTTAAGCCACTATTGACTTTTTGAAGATACGTTGAAATTCTCCAGTTAATATTTTCGAACCGTGGTCGACTGTCGGTAACTGAAACCGCGGATAAGAGGGGCACTACTGCGTTTTCGTAGTTCATTAGTTAGACAGAATATCCGAGTGAGGGCTTTTGAGGAGACGTCATATGATTTATTTTTGTCGCTTGCTAGCTCCTGCATTTCTTTTTTTTTTTTTATTACAGCACCCACCCAATCCACCGCATGGCTGAAAAAGGTGTCTTTTATCACAAAACCTTGCAATAAAAAACAAAGTGATTCATTGTTTTAAAAAAAAATTGTTTGCATTTTTTATGTTTGGGACGCTCATAAAATTATTTTATGTATAGTCGCTGTTTGTGATTGTTGGAACGTTTATCGTCGTTGTCTATGGTATTTTTTATTTTTGTAAATTGGAACTATCCAAATTTCTCATTTATTTTTTTTATCGTGTTGCTATGTACGAGGACTGTTTTTTTTTTTTTAATTATGAACAGTGTTAGGCTAAAAGAAATATTTCTTTATTGTTGCATTTTTTTTTTAATGTAAAATATGTGCTTTTTTTTTTAATTATTATTTAACACGTGACTTTTAGAGCATTCAGATTGTGAACGTTACTATAAGAACTGATTTTTAAACCTCACATTCCGAATGCTCGTATATTTTTTTAAGTCTTATTTATGTGTCAGATTTTTTTATGAGTTTAATTGAAAAAATATATGTAAATCAATTATTTATTTGATTAAAATTTTGCTCGAAAGTTGTAATTTTTTTTAGATGTTCCTTTTAGATGAATTTTTATTTTTCATATCAAGTGCTTCCAGATAAGACCAAATTACCAGATTTTAGGCAATTTTTCAGGTGAAAAAAAGCTGACTTGAAAAAGGACAGTTTCGGGAATGTATTTGAATTTGATCTATTATTGTACAACACTCTCGTCATATACAGTAAAACCTAACGGGTTTATTGTCATGTGGGGAAATTTCTTCCAATAAACCAGAAAAACCTTTAGTAAAAATCAGATTGGAATACTAACGAAAATAAATTGGGTTCTCCAACGGGAATCGAACCCGTAATCCTTGAGTTTAAAAATGGGCATTTTCTCAACTAAGCTATGGAAGTCATCATTAATATATTTATAATGCTCAACTTTACGGAAAAAAAATCATATAAAATTCATGCAAAATTTTTGAATTGCCGTTGGAACCCAGATTTTTTTTTAAATAAAAATTCCAGCCTATTTTTCATTTAAGGTCTCATTTACATCTTTCTGGTTGTTTGAAAGAGATTGTTTGGCATTAAGCTGCCAGGTTGCACTGTATATAACAAAAGTGTAACCATTACAAGAGCATTATTTGGGTTTCTTATGTCATAGGACAGCATTATTTTTTTTTTTTTTTCACTAATGACTGGAATGGACCTGACATATAAATTTGGCACATTCAAGTTAATCAACTGATCTGATTATCGCATTTACATAATGAAAAATAATAGATATTTTAAAATTGATTTACTTTGCAAGCATTTTGAGGGTTAAAACTTGACATTTTGTAATAGAAAGAAGTGTTGTATAAAGTGTGTGTGATGTATGGGTTAGCTCAAAAAGATTGGAGCAGGTCGATAAGTTCTGGTATCTGGGCAGTATATTTACGTATGATGGGCATTGAAAGAAGAGGTAGTGATAGGAAACAAGGTGGATGGAGCACTTAATGTTATATACAACTGCGCAATATCAACAGTAGCAAAAATTACAATACATAATAATGTGTTGGTGCCCTCCTTGATGTATTCAAGTGAAACTTGAACTTTGCAGAAATTAATTTTGTGGAAATGTGCGCACTAATGAGAAATTGTGGAATGCTAATGTTTGAAATGATGACATTAGAAATAGATGTTTTAAGTCAGATGAAGAGAGGAGCTTTAAGATGGATTGTCATAAGTGCAAGGTGTGCTCCTCTCCGTGGTTGCAGTCCTAAGACTGGTTTGCAGCAATTTCAACTCTTCTCCTCCATTCCCCCCTGTCCTGTGCGGCTCTTTTTAAATCTGTATATTAAACCGAAGAAAACGTGGCTGGACCAAATAATGGACCAGATTTTGAATGAAGGTAAAGTGAGATGAATAATAGAAGAGTGTGCGTGACGATATGTATCAATGTGAAGGAGGCAAAAGTTGTGTGCTTGAATAGAAATGTTCGAAGATTTGTTCTCTCTGTTTACCCTGCAAGGGACGCGCCGTGATGATATGTATGTGTGTATGCAAAAAATACACTTTTTTGTATGGCAACATACAAAATTATAATATAATAAATAAATTTTTAAAATATAACAATCATAAATGTTGAATGCTTGTCTAGAGAAACGAATTTATCACTAAACCATGAATTGATCTGCACTTTCGGTTGCAATGTTTTACAATTTATGTGCTCCACGTCTATACACCTAATACAATTCTTTCGATTTCTCCACCTCTTCCACATCTATACACCTAATACAACACTTTCGATTTCTCCACCTCTTCCATGTCTATACACCTAATACAACTCATTCGATTTAACTGCCTCTTCCACATCTATACACCTAATACAACTATTTCGATTTATTCCACCTCTTCCATGTCAATACACCTATACAACTCTTTCGATTTAACTGCCTCTTCCACATATATACACCTAATACATCTCTTTCGATTTTTCCACGTCTTCCATGTCTATACACCTAATACAACTCTTTCGATTTCCCTGATTTCCGGTTAATAAAATTATATCATTTCTTAACTCTCAATTTGCTTCTCAAAATAAAAAGTGACTTAATTAAACAATGTGATTATATTTAAAATTAATTAGTTTAAATGAAATAAGGCTTTGTAATTAACATTATAATTATTATATATATATATATATATATATATATATATATATATATATATATATATATATATATATATATATATATATATATATATATATATATATATATATATATATATATATATATAATAGGTAATCTTATTTATGAATAATTAACTGAACAATATTGCATTAGGCGAAAGAATGAAGTGTTTGAATGATTTGGGAGATAAAATTAAAAATATAATACAAATAATGTGCCGAGACTATTGCCATTTGGCAATTTTTTGCACCTCTTGAAAAAACCCATATGAAATTGAAAAAAATGTGATTTGGTAAATACAATAGAGGGCTGATTATCCGTGGTATCAAGTGTATATTGATTAATTTTGCTACGCAACAATGTTTGACAGATAAACTACTAAACACTGGTATCATACCACGGAAATTACATTGGGAAACCCTTGATCCACATATTTTTGTGTCGGTGTGGGTGGAAGTGGGGATTAACACTTCCAACTTACTAATGTTAGTAAATTGGTGTAATGTAAACCATAGATTTTATAACAGTTTAAATCTTTGTTTTATTTTCAAAATGTGGACATTTGTCGTAAAATAATTTTTCGGGACATTTAAAAAAAAATTTGCTCACGGTTATTACAGCTTGCGGATAATCGGCGCTCTACTTTATTAAATTTATAAAAAAATATATATTTCAAATTCAGGCGACAATACAGATATAAAAAAAAAATCATATGAATTCGCATGCTGTATTCCCACATGACTCCAGTCAGGTCAGGTCAATTTCTTCAATTACTGACAACGACGACCTCCGCGGCCTAGTTTGTAAGACGTTTGATTTCCACCTGGAGGTTTCGGGTTCAATTCACAGATGCGCTAAATGCGTGTGAGAATTGTTTCCTCTTCACATGTGAGGTAGTATTCGAAACACATGTGTTGACGAACCATGAGTTCTTTACCTACTTCAGTTCTATTAACAAAGCCAATTTATCTCCTGGCTATGCTCTTCAGTATGTCCGAATCATCAATATGGATGTGTTGAAGGGTTACCGTACAAATGAATTATTGAAAATCACCCAATGGTAAAAAATTTCTGTCAAAAAGTTGTCAGAAATATTTAAACGTAAAATTAGCCACCACGGGCCCATTCTACAGTCGACCTTAATGTAACTCATGAGGAGCTTTAGTATAACTGTGATCAAGTGGGAATCCAGCCTTGATTGGTGTGAAATTGTAACGCTTAAAATAAGGAAAAAGCTTTAAGGTGGTTTGGTCATTGGTCATATGAATGAAGAACAAAAGGAAAAAGGAAACACAATGAAAAGTAGCCTTCTTTGCCTGTGGCCCTCACACGCAATGTGATCTCTCCAGCTAAATCATAGCATCCTGTGTCAGTCTTTGTTGCTCCTGCACGCCTCCAGTAAACAAGTACAGTGGTCAGCTCTCAATGATGTGGTTTATAGTCTGGATCTCACTGCACTCACAGCAAAGTTACTTCTATGTTTCATTTGTGCATTATCATATGCAGTCCCCATCTGATCCCATTCAGAGTGCATCACTCCTTCCGAAGTAGGGTAATATCAAGCAACTCCACTATTGGGTCGCTCGCAAGATGTCTGTTTTTACGTTACACTCCTTTGAACAGGCCATTTATTGGCCATCAGTGGGGAATTTAGTAATGTAATTTAATAGCACCATATGAGCTAAGTGTCTTATGAGCAAAGTGCCATATGAGCAAAGATGAATGTAGCGCTATATGAGCGAAGTGCTGAAAATCAAGGGATCAAAGTGGGACCTTTCTGTAAATTAATGATTAATGTCACAATAGCCTTTCTGGTTAAAAATTGAGTCTTGATAGCCGATTTATAGAAGAACAATGGCAGACAACATGGTTATAAAAGGATGTGAGAAAAGACCCAACAGAGACTCAGTCTGACTTTCTCCTTCTGAGAAGGAAATTTTGCACCCTGAATCGTCTCCATAGTGGCCATGGTCTCTGCGTTGACCTCATGTGTATATTGGGGCTTATGGAGTCTACCCTTTGTGAGTGCGCTGTTCTACAGAACAGTGCCCACTGTACTTGTTCCAGGTGAATTATGGGTGTATGGATGTAGATATAAGACCTGCTATTCTTTTGTTATGTGGAGATCTCACACGAGAGGAAAAAAATATATTTGTATGATAGGTTGAATAAAACTGGAAACCATCCTACGAATGGATAACACTTGTTTGAGTATTTATATATTGCAGGGCCGGCCTATAAAATTACAGGGCTAGGTGCAGTGTGGGCACGGGGCTTTCTTATTTATTTATTTACACCTACATCTTTGTATGGGGGAAAAACAAGCTAATTATTGCCTAAATATTTTCACCCATAAACAATCTCCGTCACTTTTTGAGTGTGTCACAAATCACACCAACCGCCATTGACAATACTACTAATGGACATTGTTATAAAAATTGCAAGTATTAAAGTAGGTACAGTACCCGGCGGTAAGTAATACACATCGGGCTTAAGAAAGAGACTGTCGGCCATAATCGGCTAACTTCGGCTTTGTAGAGTGTTGTCTCTGTCATTCATACATGTGTTCCGTCGCGATTTGTCAGTGAATCGTGTAATTGAAAAAAATAACAAGAATTAGAGGTTGCCCTTTTGAATTAGACTGGAACCTAATAAATTAGTTAAACTCCATTTTTTTATTTATCTGTCATGAGCGCGGAGCTTCGCTAAGTGCGGTTGCATCCGTTGCACCTGCCTCAGGTCGGTCCTGATTAATTCCATGCAACATGTTGCAATTCAGTTAGAAATCGTCTTTGCTACTACTACAAATTGTTTTCTTTTTTCTTTTTGAAACAATGCTCAATATTTGTATGTTAGGATATGGTATGGTATGGTTTCGGAACTGTCTCAGTACGTAATCTGATACGTACAATAGTTAGGAAGTGTGACGCATTGCATTATGTAAAGGTATATAGTTCATTTATATCTTTTGATTGGTCCCGTTGATTGAGTTTACTATTTCAGTAACTACATATATATTCTTTGTTATTCCACTAATTAATGACTAATCCCTATCCCCGAGGCTTTCTTCAGGTATACTAATGACTTCTGGCCTAATCGGTGAAACGTAACGCCTAGTTTGTATTTATTACGCTTTCGTTGTACACAGTTCATTGCTTCTTAAACCAATCTCAAACATATTCAAGAAACCTGAAATGAGAACCAGATAAAACACCTTTTAAAAAAAATAGACACCAATGCAACCTCCGGGACCAAGGACAGGTCTTCAGAGATCATTTAATTGAAGTTTAGAGTTTGAATCCTGATAGAACACATAAAAGGGCTCCAATATGTATTTTTCATGTAAGACCTTTTGAAAATCTTTTGATCGGTTGAAAGAAATTGTCATATTAGAAATAAATATCTTTGAAATTGAGTATACATCACCGAAATTACATAAAACATTAGTACAAATTAAACTAATAAATAACCAAAGAATGCTAAAAACCTCTCAAAAACATTTTCTTTGTATCTATGGATAGAAAATGTAATGCAATACTATGATCTATTGATCATAGTATTGCATTACATTTTCATTGTATACAGTACAACCGGTTGTATTACCATGTGTCGATCTTTTCCAACCACAAACCAATGGTAATCGAACTCAGGTTGAAAAACAAGTGTCTTACCCATTAGGCCACAGAAGTGTCCATACACGCTAGTGAAGAAATATAACACTCGTTAAATCTAAACATATATTGCTCTCGTGATTTACTAAGATCAGTTCACATGAAGAGAGCCTTGAGATAGGAGGTAGAAACATGTCGGGATGATAAAGTGTAATTAGTGGAATAAGAAAGTGATATTTAGTTATTTTATCTGGAGCTCCGTGAAGTTCTGAAACTGTCAATAATCTCAATCAATTTCAACAGTGATCGGCAAATGGCAGTTTATTATTTTTAACATTTAAAATACAAATTACTTCATTCTTTACAAAATATTAAAAAACCATCTGGTTGGGACAGATTATCTGCCCTTCTAAAGGAAATAAAGATCTGATTGGGAGATATTATCTGCCCTTCAAAAGAAAAAATGATATAACTGGGAGAGATTATCTGTCCTTCTAAAGGAAAAATGTGTTTTTTTTCCTTCTTGAATCTTAGAAAAGACATTTGTTTCACTTTGTGGTGTCATGTTTATAAATTTTATAATAAAACACTTATTTTTAATTTTGTATTCACCATTGTTCTATGAACTTCACTGAAAAATATCTGATTGGGAGAGAATATCTGCCCTATACTTAAGAAAAAATATTTGATTGAGAGAGATTCTCTGATCTATTAAAGGGAAAATGATCTGATAGAAGACTATAGGCCCTACTAATGGAAAGATTATCTGCCCAACTATAGGAAAAACTTATCTGATTGGGAGATATTATCTGCCCTACTAAAGTAAAAGAAAACAATTCAGTGAGATTATTTACCCTACTAAAGAAAAAAATATCTGATTTAGAAATATTATCTGCCATACTATAGAAACAAATCTGATTGGGATATATTGTCTATCCTACTAAAGGAAAAATTATCTGGTTGGAGGAGATTATCTATCTTACTTAGGGAAAAAATTATCTACCTAGTAAGCCAGATAATCTCTCGTATTAAAGCAAGAGGTTATCTGCCCTACCATAGAAAAAATATCTGATTGGGAAATATTATTTGCCCTACTCAAGGGAAAATTATCTGATAAGGAGAGATCATTTGTCCTAGTGAAGGAAAATTATCTGATTGATAGAGATCATCTGCCCTAGTATGGGAAAAATGAACCGAATAGAAGAGATTAATATAGAAATGATTTATGCTGCTTGCAATATTTTGAATTCTTTTTTATTTTTTTGTATAAATTCCTTGGCATTGCTTGTTATATTTTGTAGATACAACAAATATCCTCGAAAAAACTCCAATAAGATTGAATCTGTCAAAAAATACTTATTTGATTGGTTTTAATTTCAAAACAGTTGAGCCAATCAAATATTTTGTTACATTCAGTCTCCAATCAAATGTTATATACAATTCAGTCTCCAGTCAAATGTTATATCTCATTCAGTCTCCAATCAAATTTTATATCTCATTCAGTCTCCAATCGAATGTTATATCACATTCAGTCTCCAATCGAATGTTATATCGCATTCAGTCTCCAATCGAATGTTATATCGCATTCAGTTTCCAATCAAATGTTATATCTCATTCAGTCTCCAATCAATGTTATATCGCATTCAGTCTCCAATCAAAAGTTATATCTCATTCAGTCTCCAATCGAATGTTATATCGCATTCAGTTTCCAATCAAATGTTATATCTCATTCAGTCTCCAATCAAATGTTATATCAAATTCAGTCTCCAATCAAATGTTATATCTCATTCAGTCTCCAATCAAATGTTATATCAAATTCAGCCTCCTATCAAATGTTATATCGCATTCAGTTTCCAATCAAATGTAATGTCGCATTCAGTCTCTAATCAAATGTTATATCGGATTCAGTATCCAATCAAATGTAATATCGCATTCATATTCCAATCAAATGTTAATCTATCTTATTCAGTCTCCAATCAAATGTTATGTCTCCAATCGAATGTTATATCGCATTCAGTCTCCAATGGAATGTAATATCGCATTCAGTTTCCAATCAAATGTTATATCTCATTCAGTCTCCAATGAAATGTTATATCTCATTCAGTCTCCAATCGAATGTTATATTGCATTCAGTCTCCAATCAAATGTAATATCGCATTCAGTTTCCAATCAAATGTTATATCAAATTCAGTCTCCAATCAAATTTTATATCTCATTCAGTCTCCTATCAAATGTTATATCGCATTCAGTTTCCAATCAAATGTAATATCGCATTTAGTTTCCAATCAAATTTATATCATATTCAGTCTCCAATCAAATGTTCTTTCTCATTCAGTCTCCAATCAAATGTTATATCTCATTCAGTCTCCAATCGAATGTTATATCGCATTTAGTCTCCAATCAAATGTAATATCGCATTCAGTTTCCAATCAAATGTTATATCATATTCAGTCTCCAATCAAATGTTATATCTCATTCAGTCTTCTATCAAATTTTATATCACATTAATTTCCAATCAAATGTAATATCGCATTCAGTCTCTAATCAAATGTTATATCGGATTCAGTCTCCAATCAAATGTAATATCGTATTCAGTCTCCAATCAAATGTAATATCGCATTCAGTTTCCAATCAAATGTTATTATATCTCATTCAGTCTCCAATCAAATGTTATATCGGTTTCAGTCTCCAATCATGTATTATGTTGCATTCAGTCTACACATTTATCCAAATGGCTGAATTTCAAAGCTGTGACACCACACGATAAAATAATAATTTTAAAATGTATACATTTGCCGATCGCTTTTATAATATGCTTTAACACAGCATTCCAAAGCATCAAAGTACATACATAAAAATATGAATAGTTTTAATTATAAATAAATAGTTTTAGATTATTTAAAACATTATTTAAGAATTTTTTTATTAATACACACTTTTGAATAAACATTTTCTTGTTTTATTTTCTCTTTCTTTTTAACCTATAACTAATTTTAAGATTAGTTGAGTATACACAGTGTCAGGTACTTCCGATATTGAAGGAACGATAGAGGAGATTGATAAAAGGAAAAAAAATACAGTCGTCCCCCGGTATCTGTGGAAAGATTGGTTCCAAGACCTCCTGCAGATATCAAAATCCACGGACGTTCAAGACATACATTCCTTACGTATACCCGTAACCATTAAAATACCACAAGACAAAAGAACTCTATTAAAACAGCCTCGACAAAACAACTCACACCACTTATATGGAGAATAATACATGAGCATATCGTCATGGTAACTGCAATAGGTTGTATGTCAAAAAATTCACGTTGATGAGCAAATGGTTGCATGTCAACATAACGGACAATAAAAAACTAACGGTAGTATTAATCCGGAGTACAATCAATCATGATATTATTTAATGTATAAAAGCAGCCGAGAAGATGGGGGCAAATGGGAATGTTTCTTGTCTCTGCCGTAAAATTTGATATATTTGACATCTGACCTATTGCAGTTACCACGACGATATAATGCAAACTGATAACTCATTGATGAGATTTATTGCAAGTCAACAATTTATACTGCACTATTGGAGAACGGGATTTGAAAGTAGAAACTATAAAAGACCGTCAATTCGAAATTCAGGGGATCAAATTTTACGAAAAAAATCGAATTTTTATGGCACTTTCCAAACGGCTACAAACATAGTGGCTATTTTTTCTTACTGTAAAAATAATGTAAGTCTAAAGATAATTTTATCTTAGATATCATCATCTCTAGCTCATGACTGAACATTGCGACTCCCACTATAGTCTCTGACGACTCCTCTCCATCCATCTCTGCACTCCGCGGTTTGAAGGATAGTCCTGTTTGTTGTCTCTCTCACTTGTTCAATTCAACACATTGTGACTCTTCCTCTTGTGTGTCATCCTTCCATATGCATTCAGTAACCACACAAGCCTCTCGAAACTGTCTTCTTGACTATGAGCAAAGTGCCCAAAGAACAGGACTCGCTGAAAGCATATTGTCGACAATCTGTCGGTGATTCTCAGTTCTTCGAAAATGGAGGTGTTAGTTCGCCATTCTGTCTATGGAATTTTTAACATCCTTCTCCAGCACCACATTTCAAATGCATCTATTCTATGTCTCTCGCTTGCTCTCAAAGTCCAAGTCTCTTTGCCGTACATGAATATTGCGAAGACGAGAGACTTAACCAGGTGCATTTTCATCGTGATGGTGATAGTTCTGATCTTCCATATCTTTTCCAGCTTCGACATAGCATTTTTGCTATTCCAGTTCTTCTTTTCACCTCAGCCTCGTATCCTCCATTGTTGGTAATACTGGAGACTAACTAGACCATAATTCACATTATTTGGTGGCAGTTTGTTAAATATACCGCAATATAAAAAAATATTTAAATGAAATTTGAATTATATAAAGTTATATTGTCAATTTATAAGAAACACCGCATACATATTCCAAAATATCAGTTTGAGAGTAATTTTGCACTAGTGATTGAAGCCATTGTACTGGTATACTATATAGATAACATTGTACTGGTGTGAGCTGTTTCTTTGGGACTGTTTTGACTGGGTCTATTGTGTTTGAGGACTGTTCTGAGGGAGCTATATTGTCTTAGGCTATTTTGACAGTTTACCTATATACCTATTAAAAGGGTTAAGAATTTATATCAGCCATCGCATAACGGTGTATTGCCAGTTTGGATTTTTTGGTCAAATAATAATAAAAATTATAACCAGTAAATAATTGGACAGCGAGTAAAAAATATTTGTTTATATTGTTTTATATTCATCACAAATAATTTTTCTCATCTCTATGGTAGTATATAAGCTGCCAAATTATAATAGTTGAAACTGTCAAAGTATTTGATTTTGTTTTTCGTGGTACAAGACAAATCATGCTATGCTTACAAAACAAATCATGCTACGCTTACAAGACAAATCATGCTACGCTTACAAGACAAATCATGTTACGCTTACAAGACAAATCATGCTACGCTTACAAGAGAAATCATGCTACTCTTACAAGACAAATCATGCTACGCTTACAAGACAAATCATGCTACTCTTACAAGACAAATCATGCTACTCTTACAAGACAAATCATGCTACGCTTACAGGACAAATCATGCTACGCTTACAAGACAAATCATGCTACGCTTACAGGACAAATCATGCTACGCTTACAAGACAAATCATGCTATGAAAAATTTTGTTTTATTATCTTACAAAAAAATATGTTTTTAACTCAAGCGATGTGAATAATTAAAGGTGATGTCTTAAAGCGACCGTAACAATGTAATCAAATATTAGGTGTACCGGAAAAGAATGTCGTTTTTTTTGTTATCGCTTTTGAGTGGTCAGTTGTGCTTCGGCAGTCGAACTTTTATAACATGTTCTGTGTTGTTTCTCTGACTACGTATACCTGGAGTGTACTAGGGCTTTTAAACAAAAACATTTACAACCCTATATACAATGGAGAGCTTTGTACCGAATGAGGAATTTATTCGAAATATTATGCTTTACCATTTCATGAAGAAAGAAAGTGCAACACGTGCTTTAAAAAATATTTGTGATTTACTGGGAGCTATTTTGAATGTTCGTAAATGCCAGAGGTGGTTTAAACAATTTAAATCCGGCAATTTTGATCTAAAAAATAACCCTGGAAGGGGTCGACCTGTTAAAGTGAATAGCGATGTTTTAACTGAGCTGATTCAGCAAAATCCAACTTCAACGATTCAAGAACTCGCGGAGCAACTCAGATGTTCATGGTCAAGCGTGCAAGAGCATATCAAAAAATCGGCAAGACATGGAAACAAGGAAAATGGATACCTCATGAATTAAGTGAAGAAAATCTAGGTGAGCGTATAAACGCGTGCACTGAGTTATTGGAATTAAATACCAAAACTCCATTTCTACAACATCTGGTAACTGGTGACGAAAAATGGGTGTTGTATTCAAACCAAAGACGCAAGAAACAATGGCTTTCAAAGGGCCAGGTACCAAAACCCACCCCTAAGCCCGGGCTCACTGCAAAAAAAGTTATTTTGTCTGTTTGCTGGGACGGCAAGAGAATAATTTATTTCGAAACATTAAAACCCGGACAGACAATTAACGCCCAAGTGTATTGTGATCAACTAGAGCATTTAGATGCAGAAATAATAAAAAAAGACCTGCACTAGCTAATTGTGGATAAGTGTTTTTACAGCACGATAATGCACGACCGCATACCTCAAAAATTACGAAAGAAAAAATTAAAGCCCTAGGTTGGACAACTATTGGTCACACACCATATTCACCGGATCTCGCTCCATCGGATTACCATTTATTCCGGTCAATGCAACACTTTTTAAACGGAAAAGAATACAAAAATTATGAGTATGTCAAAAAAGGCATATCTGAGTATTTTGCATCGAAACCAGCTGAATTTTACGAACGCGGTATTAAAAAATTGACTGAGAGGTGGAAGGAGGTTATATCAAACGATGGCAATTATATTTTGAACTAAGTTTTAATAAATAAATACATTAAATGCACCAAATTGTTTTATTGAAAAAACGACATTCTTTTCCGGTACACCTAATATATGACATGTCTGATAATATACATAACATAACAATGTAATCAAATATATGACATGTCTGATAATATACATAACATAACAATGTAATCAAATATATGACATGTCTGATAATATACATAACATAACAATGTTATCAAATATATGACATGTCTGATAATATACATAACATAACAATGTAATCAAATATATGACATGTCTGATAATATACATAATTCGACTTCAACTCGCCCATCATCCATCATCGTAAAATATGTTTAAATAAATGTACATTGAAATTTAAAGGTTTGTATTTATTTGTTGTGTGTTCATTATTTGAGCTTTTTTGCATGTTTATTTTTATTACTAACTAATAAAAATTGGTTTTGGGATGTTATTTGCTATTCAGAATGGAATATGGTTGCATAATATATTTCTTAATTTGGCTATATTTGTAAATTACCCTACAGCCTAACTTTGTTCCTACATTTGTTGTTCCAGCGCGGTCACCAGTCTATTCTCTATTGATGTTGTTATTTGATAAGTCCAGCCTTCTAGTCGATTGGAAGAGTTTGCCGATATGGTATTTAGGAAGTATTATAACTGGCTGAAGAGGATATGTTACCTATGAGGATCGCGTGTAGCAGGAGATGGGAGAACATGGAGTGCCAGACTGCAGAACACGGTGTACATTGGTCTATTGTATCATCCCTATGTTCCTGATAAAGGGATTTGAATAGATTAAAAAAAATAACTTTTGTAAAGTTCTATTTCTCTGTCAAAGTACTCGGTTAAAAAAACTAACAAATTAAAATCTACTCTGTCCGTGTAAGCGAAAAAGCAGTAACTACTTGTATATAACAATCAAAAGCAAGTTTAACTAATTTTTAAGGTTTTATTATTTTAATTAAAAAAAAGCAGCGAATTGACATATTTATTCAATATACAGTAATCTCGATTATCCGAGGTGTTAGGAAAAAAAAATTGATCTGGATAATCTCCGCCGAAAACAAAATGTAAGGAAAAAAATTTACTATTGGGTGTACAATTTAGTTCGGTCCGTTTTTTGTGTTCAAAAATGCATTTATTTCTAAACAAAATGAATGAACAGATCAATTCAAGTATTGTCCATCGCTGGCTACTACTTTTTCCCATCTCTCGGGCAATTTTAGAATTCCGTCTCGAAAAAATGACTCGTCCTCCCGCAAATGCTGCGTGGTTAACACAAAATTCGATATTTTCAACACTGTACAAAAACAAGGTTTTCGCATGAAACTCAAAGCGATATAAACTGAATATTATTGGCGGATGTCTAACCTCTCTGAAACCGCCAAAATCGGCTGTCACTATGAACCATTCATAACAGCCAGAATCATTCATAACAGCCAGATCTTTTGGAAACGGACTGAACTAATTTTTACTCCCAATAAAAACTCGAAATAATTCTGCACATCTTTTCTTTAAAATACGACAGCAAATAAGTTTGTTTTTTTTCCCCCTCTTTTCACTTTTCAGCAAATGGTGTTAAGGCGTATTTTGTAACATTAGCTCGATAATGAGAGATGTGAAATTGATATGATTTCTCGAAAATGTACCAAAGAATATTAAAAAAATCGAGATAAAATACACAAAACTAGAGCACATTGCTATTTCATATGTTAATATAAAACTAAGGATATAAAATACGAGTGTAAACAATAAAAATTTGTCAACTGCGATGTACGTGTCGTTTAAATTTACAATTTGACGTGACGTTCCCACCCGCTTGCATCAAAAGATATAATCGACCAGAAAGTCCGGTTTTTGCAATTTCATACATTGTTTTATCTGTAACATATTGCCAGTTTCATTTTCTAATACGTATTGTATTATGTACTTCTTCTCCCTGTCTCCATCCCAACTCACTGTCTGCGAAGACTGTTGGGGTCAGCTCTCCTCGTCCTCAGGTTGTATGCTCTTCTGTCTCTGCATCAGGTTATCTTTTTGCACCACCCACGAATTCTTTGGTCTTCCTCTGTTTGTTATTTTAGGAAGATCCATGGAGATTGCCTGGTTCACAATGTGATCGGGTGCTCTGCGTCCAACGTGCGTCCCATACCATCTCAATCGCCTCTCCTTCATCTTGCTGTTGATGTCTGTAACACCTAGGCTTCCAAAAATGCGTGAGCTTTTTATTTTGTCTCTTAGGGACACACCTGCTGACCACCATGACCATGTATTGTATTATGTACTGAAATTAAAATAATATTTCAAAGTATTATAAAAATAATTCAGATATTTTTACTGTTCCGGTTAATTCTCAACCCGGTTAATGCGACTCCGGATTATCGAGATTTCTGTATTAGACAAATATATATGTATTACTTTTATGTTTTATGTGTTAGATTTAAATTAAAATTTAATACTATGCTTCACAGACTTATTTAAATAGAATTAAAATAAATAATTTTAACTATTTATTTTACATTGATTTTTTGTATAGGTTGTGTATCATAATTGTTAAATATATAATTAAAGAGATAATCTGATAATTCCAGAGCTAGTAATGCTGATAATCCTAGGGCTGGTTATGTTGATAATCCTAGGGCTAGCGGAATCTTTGCATTCATTGTGTTATATTAAAATAATACATAAAAGAAATTTTTGTGTTTTCAGTAACAGCTTTATTGCTTACAACGGCAGTATTGTAAATAAATATTTAAATTCCCTGTCAACTTGGTTCTTTATTTCTTTAATTGGATTGTTAATTTCTTTCTTAGATGCTAAGGTGTATACTGACTCCTAAAAATCTGCTTCTAATCCCGGTGATGGTGCATGTCAACTCAAAGATTTATTCTTTGCAGGATTTTCAAGAGTTCAACCCGTCCACAAGTTGCATCCAGGCCCTCATCAAACACCAGAGATCCGAAGACATCCCGCACAGTCCTCTAGCCTCACCGAGACCAATACGTAAGGTCAGCCAACCTCGATCCATCACGCCGACGCAATCGAACCAACCCCCGGCTATTCCGGCTCACAAAAGTTCGACTCCAAACCTCAATACGGCTCCGTTAGTTCCAGCACATAAAACTACTCCAGTTGTGGGTCATTTGCCAACTTCTCGACATTCAACAGGGAGTACGACTCAAAATGTACCTGCCGTCCCAGCGCACAAGTCTATACCTTCCAGCAGTCATTCGGCAATAGCTGGACCTTCGAGTAGTGTGAGAAATCTAAACACAATCGCGCAGTCATCAGAAAATACGTACGGCGAGTTGTTATCTTCGCAGACCTTGGCTAGAAGCAATATTGAATTGGATAGTAAACGAAATGATCAAACTCGGTCTAGCGCTCCGAAAAGAGTTCAAGATTTAACCGCTCCACCTTTGCCTCCGAGGAAGTCTGTTTCTCCGAGTTCCGATGCACGACTTAACGATAGCAATTTGAATTCCGGGCCTAAGAAGAGCCCTCCGAACATTCTACCTCAGGTCAAGCAATTACGAGAAGTGCCTACTGTAACAGAGACAAATATTTTCCGTGTGGATGGCCATTTTAGTAACGATAGTGATGCACTTCAAAACGGCGGCAACAGAAGCCCTTTGGGTAACGCCACGAGTATGATTAACTTATCCTTCCAAATATCCACTTCATCCATTAATAGGCAAAATGGAACCAATTTATTGGAAGTCGGTAGGCCAAATATATCTGGTAGTAGGTCTTCTGAAGATCTCACGAAATTCCCGCTAGGTCAAACTATAATATCGGGAACCGTTTTCGATTTCAGGCATTTGGGGGATGCGGACATTTCGCGAGAGAACGGCAGAAAGTCGAGCTTAGATAATACGATATGCGATAACAATTTGAGCTCGGTGATTCTCGGCTCGACAGAGACTATCAGTGGATTGATCGACACGAGATACGAGGTATTGCCGGCGCACAAAAACGCCGTGCCTATACAGAATCCGAGAATATTTAGTAAACCTAATTTAGGAATAAATCAAATTCATAAAACTATCAATGTAAATCACTATCCGCCCCCTCCGAGGCCTCCGCCGTTAGTCCCTCCCCACGAACCTAAAAGCAATATTAATAAAAATAATGTAAATTCAAATTTAGTAACACAAAAACCCGAATCTCACAATGTACCTTTAAATCAAACTCATAATAGTGATCTAGCCGTAAGTCAAACAAAACCCCCTGCCGTATTACCTTCGCAAATGAAGGTGGATTTGGAATTAAAGCAAACTATCCAACCGACGCGACAAGCGGACGAAATAGCGAAGAATAACAAAGAAAAATTAATGGGATATTTAGCTCAGTACGAAAATGTAAATCTAGACAGTCGAGGATCTGTTGTTTCGGTGAAGAAACAAGATTCCGACAGTGCTTCTCAATCGTCTGCTCAGAGTTCGGACTTAAACGCACGTATAAATCCTTTGACCCACAATCCGATGGGACAAATATTAGACGAGAGTTCGTCGGCTAACGTGCCGTATGAAAATATCAATTTAGATTATATAGCGCGACTAGTCAGCGAGGGTTACCCGAAGGACAGCGTTGTCAGAGCGTTGGGCATCACGAGAAACGATATAGAAATGGCGTTTGATATTTTACACGAGTTTGGAACTAAAACTGTAACGTGTCAAAATAATAACGCTATGGACTGAGTTGTTTTTCTCACTTCTTTTTTTTTTTGTAAGGATTGTGATCTTAGTGTCGGTGAAAATTTGATTGGAATAAATAATGAATTAAAAGGGAAATAAAAGTATATTGGAAGAAAATATTTAGTAAATTTCTTGATCCAATGAAACATTCTGACATTTATTTATTGACAAAATAAATGACTTAACTGTCCTTTACATATCACAGTAACAATTATAAAGTAAAAAATCACGTGTCATCATCATCCAAAACACAACTACCTATTCGGGATACATATGCTATAGATTCTCGATTGTCCGGGAATGTAGGGAAAAATATTGACAGGGATAAGAAACTCCAGATAATCTCTGCAAAAAAAAATTAAAAAAGCTAATACAAAAATAAAAAATTTGCCTACTTACCTTTCGTATCAAACAACTACAAAAATACAAAATTGAAATTTAAAATACAACTATAAACAATTAAAAAAGTCAGTAATGAATCTACCATTATGGACACGTAATTTAAATTTGTATTTTAACATATGTATATTAAAGGTGAATGCGGAATCTAAGCTTGCTCAAATAGTTATTTGAGCACGTTTAGATTTGTTAGTGAAAACAACACATCAGCGTGGATTTCTGTTCGATGAAGTGTTCCCTATTTCGCCTAGTTTTATTATCAAAAGTGAACACGGAATCTAAACGTGCTATAATAGTCATTTTAACACGCTTAGATTCCGTGTTAGTGAACACAACGTCAACGTTGATTTCTGGTCGATGAAGTGTTCCCTATTTCGCCAGTTTTATTATCAAAAGTGAACACGGAATCTAAACGTGCTATAATAGTCATTTGAACACGCTTAGATTCCGTGTTAGTGAACACAACGTCAACGTGGATTTCCGGTCGATGAAGTGTTCCCAATTTTGCCAGTTTTATTTTCTGTTACATATTAATTATGTAGTCAAATGAAAAATTATATTTACATTTTAAATTAAATGTTATTAAAATTTGAATTTATTATGGTTCCAGTTAAACTGTAACCAGGTTAATGCGATCCTGGATAGTCGAGAGTCTACAGTATGTTTCAGAATATGATCCAAGAAAATATCAATATATATATAATAGTAAAACCTGGTTCCAGTTAAACTGTAACCAGGTTAATGCGATCCTGGATAGTCGAGAGTCTACAGTATGTTTCAGAATATGATCCAAGAAAATATCAATATATATATAATAGTAAAACCTGGTTCCAGTTAAACTGTAACCAGGTTAATGCGATCCTGGATAGTCGAGAGTCTACAGTATGTTTCAGAATATGATCCAAGAAAATATCAATATATATATATAATAGTAAAACACGGAAAGTAAAATAAACAATCAAATACTATTCAATTTAATTCATTTAACAATTTGAATAATAATAATAAAATGACATTTTATATAGTGCAATTTAGAGAACAAACTGTCCTCGAGGGCACTCAGGAAGATATAAAATATCTCAAGGGCAACAAAATTAGATATCATTAAATAACCAGTCTCTCAGTTAAGACCTAAAATTGAGGAATAGTCGGAGAAAGCTCTTCCAAAACCCAATGTCTACATTATAAATATCCACTAAACCAGACTGGAGTAAACAATTCAAATTTGTTTCAACTTAAATCAACTGATTGGAAGCAACTTTTGGGGTGTCTCAAATTGTGGATTTGATATCTGTTGATACCCAGAGTTTTTAAAAAGGGTTCAGTAAGGTTTTGCTAAAGCTTGTTTAAAATACCTTTATAGTTAATCGAAAGAAATTGTCACAAGACAATGAACCCGCTAGGTTATACTGTATACAATAAAACTAATACAATATAATACTCCAAGAATCAAATGTATATCCATTATTTATTTTCTCAGTCGGCAAAGAGGAATTCTGAACGTTCTTATAGCATATTTTCTTCGCCTTTGACAAGCTCTGTGGTCTACTTAATAGGATGCCCATCTCTCAACCTAGGCGTTGAGGGTTCGATTTCCATTTATACTGAATTTTTTTCAAAAGTGCTTCAATCTGGTTTTCGCTTAAGGCACCTTCAATGTCTTTCTCGTTGGTTAGGAGAGATTGTCACATAGCAATAAACCGGCCATGCTATAATGTATACAATGATAAGGAGATTTGCAGTGTTGGTGCGATTTGGGAGTACATGAAGTGCCTGGCTGTGGGCTGACTTGGATGGAGACATTTTGTGGCATTCTCCTGTGCTGCTGACAGAACGAAACGGATGTAAGTTTGAAAGAATCTCGAAGAGAGCAAATTTTTCATTAATCTATTTAGATGATCTGTAAAAATACAGTTTCATTATAAATATTCCAGAATTATTTTAGAAAAAAGTCTTTAGACGGGGGAGGGGGGGCTGCAGGTTCAATTCCTGTCTGTTGGCACTCGAATTTATGAAAAAAAAGTTCCAGTCTGGTTATTACTTAATGCTTCTTTAACATGTCTTTGGTTAGTTAGAAGAGATTGCCACATGACAATACACCCGCTAGATTGTATTGTATACAATGAAAGTGTAATACAGTGTTTCACAACCTTTTTACCCTTGCGGAACAGAACCCTTGGAATAATATTCAGTGAACCCCCGACATACGAAAATTACTCAACAAACTCGTGCAAAAATTACTCAAAAAAACATTTCCATAGCCTATTTATCTCTAATTCTCGTGAGAACCCAAGGGTTCCCGGAACCCGGAGACCCTGGGCGAGAAACGCTGATGTAATATAATACAACTTTTTCTCAAAAGGTCACATTAGCAAGTATTCATCAAATAGAGTTGTCTTATGAAGGGTCTGACCTTCGAAACCTTTTAGGACTCTTACAGGGTAGATCAGGATGAGGAGAGTTTGTAAAATGGGCAATGTAACGCATGATAGGTTACATTACACGTGACGCATGAAAGCCCGCCAGGTTTTACTGTATACAACGAAAGTATTTATAAAATAAATGGAATACTTTTTAAAAAACTGTTAAATGAAAAAATGTACAGTAGACACAATTACGAGTATTCGGTGTGGTAGGGAAAAAAATTCAAAAAACATTTTCGAAATATTGAAAAAATTTTGGATTGTTTTACGGCCCCAGTCAGTTCATCTGGTCACACCTGGTCAATGCGAAACCGGACAATCGGGAGAGATTTTGAATTTTGTATTGGCATCTATTCTGTTAATCTAAATTAACCTTAATTTTTTTTTATACATACATACCATCACTCCATTTCCCTGTCGGGGTAGACAGGACAGAGCACCATACTTTCCTATCTCGACACATCCTTAGTCTCTTCTACATCTGTACAACTGCGATTTCTCTGACTTTCTACATTTTCTTCTTTCAGAATATCATTCACTTGATCCAATCATACATTTCCTTGGTCTTCATCTCACACGTCTTCCATTCTCATTTTCACTATATTTCTGTTCTGTTAGTCTCTATTCATCCATTCGTTCCACATGCCCATACCATTGCATACTCTTCTTCATCTTACTCAAAACATCAGCTTTAAGTTCACATTCATCCCTTCTAACTTCATTCCATATTCTCTCATACATTGTCACTCCGTGTATTCTTCTCAATGCACGCATTTCTACAGCATTTATTCGGCTCCTCTCAGTCGTTTTCCAAGTCTATGTATCACTCCCATACAAGAAAATTGTCACCAACATACTATTGTGAATATTAGCAGCTTTTGATACTGCCCAATTCGAGTATTTATATATACAGGGTGTCCCAAAGGTCAATGTCAAGCTGGTATCGAGGATGAGGCCAGCTTATGACGGTTCAGAATTTTAAAAAAAATCTTGAAAAAGCCTTATACTTTTCGAGTTATAGGCATTTCTTCGAAAATTCTGAAAGTATCTACCCTGCGCCAAATGTTTGTATACTAGGATTGCGACTCAACCATTAAAATCATAAAATATGGCAATTTGTAGTCACAGTATACAAACATTCGGCGCAGGGTAGCTACTTTCACAATTTTCGAAGAAATGCCTATAACTCGAAAAGTATAAGGCTTTTTCAAGATTTTTTTTTAAATTCTGAACCGTCATAAGCTGACCTCTTCCTCGATACCGTCTTGACGTTGACCTTTGGGACACCCTGTATATATTTAAGTGCCCCACTACATCTTTTTTATTCATGGAAAATGATTCTTTTGTCAGAATGTGAACTTGTAACAAGAGTTTTGTTAAATTGTCAGAGGAAAAAAACAAAACTTAAAAAAATACCATAGATTTATTTCAGATTTATTGACAATAATAGCAACATAATGTTAACTATTCTATCGTTGTAAGGAAAAAAGCAGTAACTATATAAAAAAAAAACTAAAGTAAGTTATAAATATCTTCAGTTTTAAATATTTTTTCATAATATAAAACTGCAAACCATCAAGTTTGTGTTTTCATACCTTCATAAGGATTCCACATAAATATGAGGTGTGTTATTTTAGTAAGATCTGTTTTGAAATTTAAAAAAACCATGAAAAATAAAAATGAGATATGCTATTTTTCAACATAGTAACATTTGACTCATTCCACTGTCAAAAATGTCCGACGTCAGTGTATACCCTTTATTAACGCCGTTTATCTTTCAAACTGCTGTTATGCAAACCATTTATTGAATGCATAAATAGGTGATATTATGCATTCAATAAATGGTTTTGATAATGCATAAATAGATATATAATCACCTGGAGCCAGATTGAGGCTGTAGAGCAAATTTTACCAAAATAAAACCATAAACATCACACGTATGTGATGTAATTGATATCTACTTCAGTTCTTCTCAACTCACCTGAAGACGACACAGCAAGTGTTGTAATGCATTGTGATATGCAAAAAATAAATGTGGAATAAAGCAAAATTATAGTGTTTCAATTTTATATTAAGACAGCTACGCTCTTCGTCACGGATATTTATTCATCCTTCTCGAAACATACGACAACACTGTCGAACCTTATTGTCAATTATAACATTTGGCTCATATAGTTAGTAATAATTAAAAAAAACTATTTATATAGCACCATTTAGAGGGGCAGACTCCTCAAGGGTACTCGTAACTTGAGATTTGAACCCATTAACAGATTAAAAGTATTACACAAAAAAGTGGTGGCCATTAGATTAAGAATTCCTCCCATCTGTATATGTTTATAAAAACATATTTGGTAAGAAAACTGCAGAAAACTTACCAAGAAAAGACGAACTACGAAGAAATCTTTATAGATCTCGTGATATGCGAAAGTAACACATTCGACTTTAGGTAGAGGGTTGTGTATATGTGTATTGTTCATATATAAGACCTTCCTTAGATACTATGACTGCAGTTTCTAATGATCATACATAATCCTTGGCAACCTCCTTGATTGGTGAGTTGCTTGACATCTTCCCAAGGGTTTCGAGGGTGAGAGACCTGAACATCTTACTGTAAGAGTGAAACCATATGATTGAAAAGAACAAACCTCACATGGGATTGTTACATTCATGGTTAACTTACTCAAACACGAATCTGACTAGGACAAAATGGCCGACAGCAAACTACTGAATCATATAATGATAATGAAGATCCCACCTCTTCACTCGGCAGTAATTTCAAAATGGATCTTGCTTGAAAAATGACAGCAGTTTCTAATGATCATATGTAATTCTTGGCAACCTCCGTGATTGGTGAGTTGCTTGACATCTTCCCAAAGGTGAAATACCTGAACATCTTACTGTAAGAGTGAAAATATATGATAGAAAAGAACAAAACTCACATTTGGTGGAATGGTAACTTATTCAAACACAAATCTGACTAGGACAAAATGGCCGACAGCAAACTATTAAATCATATAAAGATAATGCAGATTCCACCTCTTCACTCAGCAGTAATTTCAAAACGGATTTTGCTTGAAAAATACGCCTCATATTTACGCATTAGGAAAAATGAATTTACTTCATATTTTACTATCTACAGTTACTGTTTTTTTTCTTCTTGCAATGGCAACAATGTCAATATATTTGTTGTAAAGAAATGCAATTATTTTTCTACAATTTCTTCATTATTTATAAATGTCTCCTCAAAATCAATTTGTAAATAATCGACACAGTGACAATCACGATTAGAAATTTTCGAAAGGATGAAATATATTCAGAAATCAGTGGATTTTTTGTATGGGTATAGTGGTTAAAATTTTAAGCCCCAATTAGTAAAATACCGTGTATAGACGTAGTTTAGAATTAGGAATTTTCTAAGACTCCCATCGAGTCCTGAGAGAAAAAATGGGGGTCTTGTAAAGTCTAGTTTTGAATCCATTTTTTTTTCATAAAATAAATTGTAAATTAGGAACTGTAAATTTTTTGCACATTGATAAAAATATTATGCCAAACATAAAAGACTAAGGTTTTAAATTTTTTAAATTAATATAATCGTAAATAAATAAATTTTTTAAAAATAACTTGAAAATCTAATATTGACTATTTTTATGAATCTAAGTACAATGAAACTTTGCTAAATTGTCATTTTCTCAATTAAAATATTACAATTGAATTTGTATGCGTTACAATGAAAGCGGATGATCAGTGAATGTGTTAACTGTCTACATTCACTGTTCGTCGTTAGTGAATGTTCTAGAATATGGACATTCGTGCAGTTTCGGTTCTTGCAATTTGAAATGCGAAACTGTGAGAAGTTTAAATGCACGTCGAAATGTCATAACTCTGACTTGCTGCAATAAATAAAAATCTTTATTAAAAGTTTTTATTATCGTTTTATTTTAAATTTACCTCACCCCTGACCCCAGTTAATAAAGGTTAACAAACACTAGAGAGGGTATATAATCACTAGTGAATATTATTTTCAAATAAACTATTTTTTCGACACTCACTGATTACTTTAGTAAATGTTTATATTCACTATATAATCAATTTATGAATAATTTATTTTGCACCGTATTCCTTAGTGGGGTAGACTTTTGTATCTAGATAAATATTTTTTTTAATCTTTTGTGCAATAAATTATCAAATTTTCACCGACACTAAGAAAATGTAATTGAAATATTTTTAAGTATTTTTAAAACTCTAATGTACTAGTCATCATAATGATTGTATAAAATTATTTATTTATAAATAAAATCAAAATAATATTATGTAGTTTTTAAGTTTTTATTTTTTAATTTATTTTTTTGCATATTGAGAGCTAAGAGCATTAATTTATTTTTGTTTTGCATATTCATATATATCATTTTTTCCTGTTTTCATTCTCACATTATGATATGAAAAAAGGTAATAAATATGTCTTTGTTTTTTTCAATACCTCTTATATTAAAAAACACTAAATGTTAATATGAGAGACATAAACTTGGCCATTGATTGAATGAATATAATGGTTTGAGAATTTAAAATGTTTTTTCATATTTACTAAGCCAATTTGATGAGATTAACAGGTAATTCTTGATTTACGTGTTTCTGCTATACGAGTTATTTTGTTCTTACCATTGCTTACCGATTGTATATTTACTTTTTAAAATACTATACGAGATCTGCTTATTTCATTAAAATGAAAAAGCGACGAACACTTCGAAGATGCATTTTAAAATTTCATAAAGTTGAAATCCCTAGATCACAAAGAAATATTAAGATTTAAAGGTTTCGAAAATACCGTAAGATTTTAAGGTTTCGAAAATATGATTTTTTTCAGTATCTCTACACTATTCTATAAATACATATCGCAGTGAATGTGTTAAATTAAAAAAAAAAAACAATATTTTTAATTTGTAAGTATTCAAAATAATAAATATATTTATTTATTTATGTAATATGACTCATATAATGTGAATTATATTTATATTCAATAAAAAAACAATGTGAATCTTTGTTGATCCTCATGGTTAAGTCATTTGACTCATGAACCAAGAGTCCCAGGTTCGATTCCCGGTGATGTCGCAATCTTTTCCACTGTGATTCCTGGCTGGTAAGATCAATTATTAATAAAATATCTTTTGGTGGCACTTTGTAGCAACATATTAGTAAGCCAATGGTATACTTGAAACAGCGTTGTTGGGATGATAGTGAGAGGTGCTATATAATTCAAGATAAATTGGAGCATATTACCTCGTTTTCAGGCATTCAAATCTTGATATGCTTATTAATTTAAAAAAATACAAGTACGGTCACGAGCCTTTACACAGTTTTAGTTTTGGCACGCGGCCCATAAAGGTTGATCACCCCTGCTATAAAACTATACGGAGTATGATCCTATTAGTTTCGTTGTGCATACAATATGCATAAATAAGGTCTAAAGAAGTCACCCCTTTACGAATGTGGAGAAGCCTTTCAAAGGGTCATATCTGAAGGATATCAACCTTCTCGATGCGTTGACCTCGCTGGGGAGGATATCTGTGCCACTTAAATCCTATCACAACACGAAAGAAGAATAATCCAAGGAGTGCTGCATCTTGAAATCTTTTGTTTACTTGAAAAATATGCGTTATTAGTTTTTCTTTAATTTAACATGAATAATCCAATAGTTATTATGATAGAGCTCTCGTCATCGATGGTCCTGTGGCATGGAATGGTCTACTTCGTAGTGTTGGAGATATGGGATATGCAGCTTTAGGAAGCACTTAAAGACAACTCTTTTTGAGGGTTTTATTTAAATTTATGCTATATTAACAATACACTATACTACACCTTAAGCTGATTATGTTACTATCACATATCAAAAGAAAAAAGGTTTCTTTGTAGTACATCTTCCCTTGGTAAATTTTCTAGCCAAATATGTTTTTCTGAACATTTGTAGATGCGGGAAAGTACCTAATGTAATGACCGCAGCCACTACCTTCCTATCCTTATATTCAAATAGTTTTTTTATGTTTTTAATCTATCAATAATAGTGGGTTCAAATCCTAAGTTATAGCGCCCTTGAGGAGAGTTTGTTCTCTAAATGGCACTATTTAAATTGTCCTTTTTATTTATTGATTTATTTTACACATGACAAGAAATATACATTTGCGAAAAAACAAACAGGTTATTTAATTTGAACACAATTTTAATGGATCTGGGTTTGTTGCCTTTCATTTGTTGTGTCCCCGGTAAACTAGGCTTTTGCCTGTATCTCACTGAGAACATTATAGACAGCTTGAATGGTAATTTAATTTGGGCACACAATTTTAATGGATCTGGGTTTGTTGCCCTTCATTTATCGTGTCCCCAGTAAACTATGCTTTTGCCTGTATCTCACTGAGAACATTATAGATAGCACGAATGGAAATTAAATTGGAGACACAATTTTAATAGATGTGGGTTTGTGGCCTTTCATTTGTCGTGTCCCCGGTAAACTAGGCTTTTGCCTGTATCTCACTGAGGACATTATAGATAGACAGCACGAATGCCGTTAATATCTATATCAAGCTTAACTAGTATATACATGGAAAAATGCAAAGAAAGCAAAACACGCCTTTTGTGTTATGTGTAGAGACTTGTCAAGACAGTTTTAAACTGATTCAATGTCACAGCATTCGCTACATTATTGGGCAGTTGGTTCCAAGACTCCACAACACAAGAAAAAAGTAGCTCACGTATACAAAAAGTTTGGGCAGCCCTGTTATATAGACTAACAAAAAACGGTCTTATGAATAAAGAACATTTTCAGTGTAATTGGGTGTAATCTGATTTTGGGGCGTAAGTTCTGCTTTACTAGAGAAAATGTAGCATGGTCCCTTGACAGTTCACAAATTTGCCCCAATACAACCTTGTAACGACGTTCAGTAAATTTAATTATTTTATCAACTTTAATATAAGCCTCGATTCTATTTAGGTAAATACATTACATAAAACGACAAATTAATACATCTTGTCACAAATTAGCAAAAATGTGGCAGTTTGTTAAAATCAAATAATATTTGGTGACATTTGTCAAAAGTCACTGCGTTAGTCTGCATTGGCTAGGGATGGGGTATACGATAATTGGATTTTAGATGTTTTTATACCTAAAATTAAATGTTCGTAATTAGTATTAAATCATAGTGGATCTTGGCCTATTTAAAGATAGATGCAAATCGTACAATACATTAGAAAGTCAGTATAATGAAAATCAGGAATTAAAACGTCAGTTTAGAGAAAAACAATTTTTCGATTAATAAAAAAACTATTCGATTTGTAGAAAAAAAAACTATTTTACCCCATCCCTTTGAGACATGACATTTCAAACATCACAGGGACCATCCTACATTTTCTCTAGTATAATAACTCTTATTTTCCACTTTTCGGACAGTAACAAATTATGTTGTTTATAGTTAAGGCATTAACGTTGTGGAGGTTTAAAGACATTGTAATTTATTTTTATCAAACACTGTTTATTCCACTTTTTTGTGACGGTATAACCCTACCGGTTTCAAGGCTTTCACCTCATCTTCAGGCACAGACGAGAGTCTCGTTTGTGCTCCCCTGAAGTCTCCCCAGAGTCTCGTTTGTGCTCCCCTGAAGATGAGGTGAAAGCCTTAAAACCGGTAGGGTTATACCGTCACAAAAAAGTGGAACAAACAATGTTTGATAAAAATAAATTACAAAATAACAAATTATCTCGTAAATAGCTGAACAGTATTTTTGTAAACTGGTTTGAGTCTAAAGTTTTAGTGTGAAATTAATAAGAGGTATTGTAAAAACATTGACTTGGTAATATTTTAGACGATTTTTGGCCTACTGTAAGATATATATTTTTATTATATTTCCTTCATAATATAATAGGCAATAATACTGGTTAAATTGTGTAATAAAAAATGATTAGCTACCAAAGGTAGAATAATATATATCTAACATAAGATTTCTACAGAAAAGAAACTAGAAATTTATATATTATTTTTTTATTTAGTTCTCACAAGACAAAAAAAGAGAAATTAACGTACGAAATTTATCATTAAGAAAGCAGAAAACAAGAAAGTGCTATATTGTATCACAATCTTTTTTAATACAGACCTCTGTAGCCTAGTTGGTACGACGCCTGTCTTTAATCTGGGGGGTGCAGGTTTCATTCTTGTTGGTAACCCAATTTTTTTTAAAAAGGATTCCAGTCTAGTGTCTACTTGAAGCATCTTTATCGCTGGTTGGAAAATATTTCCAATAATGATAAAACCGCCAGTTTATACAGATGTGAATGTTCATTTCCCGTGACGTATATGGTAGAAGGCACAATAAAAAACACGGTGTTTAGAGTTCTTGTCATCGGTACCACTGGAGATGACTATGTAAGGCCTCGGCCACACAGGTAGGAGCCTCGCTTGGTGCTTAGACCTATGCTGCGAGCTAGGTGTCATATCCTAGCAAACCAACGCACCCCATACTACGTGGCAATGGCCACACGGCACGCTACATGACTATTATAGTCACCTAGTCTATTAGTAACGTAGCAAGTGCCTAGCTTAGCACTAAACGAAGCACTTCGGTGTGGCCTTAGCCTAAGTCAATTTGTGATATGCATATACTGTTGCATATAGAACAAGGAGTTTCAGTACTTGCAGCTTATCTGCGTCTTAGTTCTTCATTGTGTCACTATTACCATGTGGCAATCTCTTCCAACTGACCATAAAAATGGTGAAAAAGCATGAAGTAAAAATCAGACTGGAACCATTTTTTTTTTTTTAAAAAAAAAACCTTAGTATCAATGGTAATTAAACCCGCAACCTTCGGTTTGGAACCAGAGTCTTCTCTTTTGGACCTTAGTAACATGTATCGTATTACACTTCTATTGTATACAATACAACCTGTTTTGTTTATGGCCATGTAGCAATCTCTTCCAACCAACCAGAAAGGTGTTTAAATAAACCTTTAGTGAATATCAGACTGAAACCTTTTTTTATTAATACACCTGAGTACCAACGAGAATCAACCCACAACCCTCTATAGTAATAAAAAGATAATTTATTTAGTGCTGTTTAGAGAGCAACTCTTCTCAAGGGCGCTTTAATTCGGGACAAGATTGAAAGACAGGTATCTCATCAACTAGAGACTTCTCTCTGGATCTTGCTAACGTACCATAAGCAATAATAAAAAAATAAACTAAATAATATTTTTCCATAGATAAGATTTTTTTAAATAATATTGAAATTATCCACAGACAAGTATCTAAATAAAAAAATATCACATATATAGGAAATAAATAATGAAATAAAATGAGTTTACAATTGTATTAATAATTGATTTTTTAACGACTTTTTATGGACACAAAGATTTTTTTTATTGTTCATGCTTTATTTCTTCCAGATACAGTAATCTCTCCATTTACATGGGTAATAGGTATGCTATATAAAATAGGTCTTTAACATATTTCAGGAACCAATTAGGTACGAAGGTCAAGAACCGCCTGTATCTACGTAAATATAATATTAGAAAACTTTGTGTATTTGTTTAAAATACTTAAATAATTTATAGTAATTCTGCCAACATTCTCCTTTGTGGAGAGCTACACCTCACTCCTTACACATGTACCTGGGTCTCTTGTCTTCCGGCATGAGACAAGTCTGATCAATACTGATACCCTGCTGTTGAAAATGTGAAATAATCTTGTAACCTTGCTGGACAATCTATCAGTAAAATTACTTAGAATAATTCATTTGCGGAACAATGTTCCACCACTTTCGTTCGTTTCTCTGTTGTTAATTAAATTATTCATAATAAAAGTTGAATATGCCTTTTAAGTTATCTGATGAAAAAAAAAACCTATTTTTGAAACCGGAGCGCGACTGATGAACCACCCTAAAAAATATAAATTTAGAAGCTATATTATTATTCAATAGATGTCACTAGTACACATTAAAAATCTCAAACAGAATGAAAGTCAATTCAGATAAATGGAGGGATTACTGTTATATATCTGAATGAATATTTTTGTATGTATTTTTTTACATTCAAAATATATTTAAGATTATTTCACCCCTTTTACAAATTGATCCTACATGAGGAGTTATGTATAGATAGATACATAAGGTATGATAAAATGAGTTATGATACTTGCCCACTTTTCCTTTTACCTGTTTTGTTATACACATGTACACCTCAAAGGCCAGATTTCCATTTGACCAGTTAGTCCACATGCTTACTCGTGCTTGATCTTAACCTAATTTTAACGATATGTCAAGTTGCCTGCTTGAATATATTTTGATCATATTGAAGTGTGTCTAGACAAATATACAACCTCTGTGGCTGAGTTGTAAAATACCTGACTCGCAACTCGAAGATTGCGGGTACAATTACTGTTGGATTCAATTTTTTTAAAAGGAGTTTCAGTCTAGTTTCTACTCGAGGTGTTGTTAACACTCTTTTTTGGTTGGTTGGAAGAGATTGCCACTTAGCAATTAATCTTCTAGGTTGTACTATATACAATGAAAATGTAATACAATTCGGATTTGATTCCCGACAATACAAAAAAATAGTCACAGACTGGAGGGTATGTCTGGTATTATTACACATAAGCATTAGACATGTGTGTCTTGTTGCCTCTTAATGTGCGACGTCATATACTTTGATGAGTTGCAAGTTCTGCATCTACGCAAGTGATTCTAAACCTGAATGCACGATTAATGAGGCTGAAGACAATGTTGAATTGTTTTGCAGGTTTTTGGCCATGAATCACTTTTAACCAACCAGAAAGGACTGGAATCCTTTTGTTTTAAATCATTTACCATCGAGATTCGAACATGCAACTCTTAGGTTAGAAGACAGGTGTCTTGCCAACTAGAATTTCTCTCGCCCACACTCGTCAATTTTTCCGAATCACCAATTCAAATTTACTGAAGGGTACTTTACGAATTAATAAATATCAGTTGATCATAACAATCGACCATTCTGGTATCGGAGTGTTTAAGTCAAAAAAACTGACAGTTAATTAAACTGTTCAATGCGTAAGTCAATTCCCATCTCACTTAAGAAAGCGGCAATCACGCAGTAGGCAAATGTGCGGTCGGTCAATCTAACCTGATACCTGAGAGGTGTATCCAGTTATACATTTGGCTGAATAAAATTTCTTTTTTTCTGTACTTCATTATAAAATATGCTCGTAAATATATAATTTGATTTTTATGATTATTAATTCACAAATACTTTATTAATCTCTGATTAAAAAAATTACAGTTTTGTTTGTGTGATTCGACCTCATTGTTAACTATGTCTCCTCGCTGTTGCACATAAACTTTTTGTAAGAGAATATTTTTTACTATTTTTCTACTTGAAAAACCATGCATATCACATACTAATTATTATACAAGGAATAGATCTTTTGACAATTTTTTAATGTGTAATGTAATATTGCTTAAATTATATTTTCATACTATTTTTCCTATTTAATAAGAATAATAAAAAACAGACTACTTGCATAGTGCTGTTTTCTAATGATCACACGAAGAGTAATGTGGTTTTGAATTTACGAAATTATTTTCAGATTTTTAGCTGAATTTAATTTCATATCTACTATATATTGGTGTCTCTCTTGATAGTAAGTTCTCCTTCGATAGACAAATTGGTTTTACAGTTTCTAGTCTTTGAGAGTTAAAATTTGTACGTTGATGTCTTCCAACAAGGGCAAATAAAAACCATTATTTATTCATTTGTTTTATCGTGTCTGGATTATTATAACTTTGTCTCTTTGTATTCAAGTCCCTTAATGGGATGTCTCCATTGTATCTTTCGGATTTGTATCTGAGGGATTTTCCTTCAGAGAGAAGTAGTACTTTAAGGTCGATTTCTTTTTCGTCTATCAAATTGGTTGTTTCCAAATCAATCTAATAGGGTGGGGAATTATGATAGAGTTTTTGCCAGTGCTGGTCCTTCCGTGTGGAATGGTCTGCCTCCTAGTTTCAGAGATATGGGTAGGGTGTTCAGCTTTAGGAAGCACTTAGAGACAATTATTTTTGGGGAGTCTTATCAAAATTTATAAGTGGGTTCAAATCCTGAGTTAGAGCACCCTTAAGGAGAGCTTGCTCTCTAAACAGCGCTGTATTAATTGCCCTTTTATTATTATTATTATTATAATAATATTAATAATTATAATCTACTTTTTAATTATTATGCTGTATACACAAATTGCAAAATATGATATTGAAAGAGATAGCAGTAGACAATAGAGTAAATGGTGGGTTTTAAAATGTGTTGACCAATCGGAGCATTTCCAGAGCACCAAAGCTAGCTTCTTCTCCCTGGCTCCATCCCAACTCACTGTCTGCGAAGACTGTTGTGCTCAGCTCTCCTCGTCCTCAGGTTGTATGCTCTTCTGTCCCGGACTACGTCCCCCAGGCCGTGCCTCCGCATCAGGTTATCTTTTTGCACCACCCATGAATTCTTTGGTCTTCCTCTGGTTGTTATTCGAGGAAGATCCATGGAGATTTCCTGGTTCACAATGTGATTGAGTGCTCTTGCGTCCAACGTGCCCATACCATCTCAATCGCCTCTCCTCCATCTTACTGTTGATAGCACCAAAGCTAGCTGCTCGTAAAATAATATTGATCTCTACATTAGTATATGCAAGTGAAACTTGGACATAGCGAAAAAGTGGCAAAATTAAAATAAATGTGTTAGAAATGAGAGTGACAACTTCTATGGCCTGGTAGATTAGATGTCGATCTATTACAGTTTCGCTGTATACAATACAATCTGGCAGGTTTATTGCCATGTTTCAATCAATCAGAAAGGTGTTTAAACACTTGTTAAGTAAAATCAGACTTCGAATAATCTGGGTGCCAACGAAAATTTTATTTGCTATCTCTGGGTTGAAAGGTGAGTATTTTACCCACTAGTGAAGAATTAATTAGTAGTAATACAAGAAAATTTATATTGAATTAAAAAATTTCCATGTTCTGGATTCCCTCGTACAAAGAAGTGATTCAGTCACGCCCCGCTTTCGAATATTATATGTATTTAATATAAATATGTGGAAATATTAATTATGATACCAATATATACAGTAAAGTATGGTCAAGTTTCATAATTTATTCCACAATTTCGTAAAATAATAGATAGTGTCTGTTTCTTCAATAAATCTATTTCCTGAAAATACAACTTCCGTGGCCTAAATTGATAGGACGCCTGTCTACCAACCTGGGAGTTGCGGGTTCGATTCCCGTTGGTACCCAATTTTTTTCACCACGTGAAACAAACCCCTCGCACTTCATCACTCCAGATGGACCAAAATGTTCATCTCACAATATAACGCACATAATCATAAGAAAAAAACAATTAAAAAACGCCACACTCAAGAGTTCACACGAACCTTTGCTATAAGTAATTCCTCTTGAAGGCTCAAGTATTTAAACTCCTGTCGCAATAACAACCACTCTGCGATCGACTGGCCTAAATTGTTTTCCTCCTTTTGCCTTTATTGAATTCGGCACCCCATTGTATGTCATGGGAGCCAAATAGGCGTATTGCCTTTGAGCAAAAGATGTTTTAATTCTAGGGATGGTGAACATTTGATCAGTTGCCATGTGTCTCTGCTGAGTCTGCATCTTCCCCTCCTCTCAATGATATTGCCAGAGAATGGACTTGAAATGTAAGTTGGCTATGTTCAGGACCCGATACTCCCTGAAAAGCTCCGCTGTGGGATACCGTGCAGGAAAATTCTTTTGGCAAATCTTTCGTCGTGGCTGAACCATCGTCTCAAACACTGCGTCTTTCCCTAATTTCCTCATTTCTAATGCATTTATCTTATCGTTAGTAAAGTATGACGTGTTGTGTAAAAAGCAAGGGTTTTCCTCAAAAAGCCAAGCTAATTACGAGTCAGGAATAAATAGAATCATAGGAAACTGAGAGTTGCCTATTTATTGGTTTCGGCAATTCTCTTGCCAAAATAAATTTTTACTGTATTTAATAACTTCTTTTTTATACATAAATTGGTAAAAAATTAAGACTTATTCGTAACAAATTTTACATACATCAAGCCATGTCCTTTGCGAGGTAGGCACCCTCTAAGCATGGCTAACATTAAATAAATATAGCCATGTCATTCTTAACCAGTTAAATGCGAAATTATACAGATATATCTTTATCATTAAGAAATTGTCAAAAATCTATGATACTTTAAAATAAAAAGCAATAATTGCATTTTACTATATATTATTACATATATTTATATAATTGCTAAGTAATTGTCTATACATGTACGTAGCTATCTGTAAATTTGTGTATTTTAATTCATTTGGAAAAAGCCATCTTAGTATAATGTTTAATGCAGTTGCCATTTTTTGTAACTTTTTTAATGTGAAAAATGTATTATTTCAGTATTGTATTAATGAGATTTACAATTACATTTTTAGTGACGTCATTTGGTGATCAATGACCATTCCAAATGTCTTCAGTTGAAATCTGAGCTTCTCTGAAATGGTTTAAAATGTTTTTCAGAGTTGTCATAAATGACCAACGTTTTAAACTTGCAGCTTTCATCCTCAAAGTGATATCAAAAAACATTACCAAAGCCGTGAAAATCTTCCACATATTGTCTCAAATGCTTATGGCTTCAAATCATGAGACTCTGACCTACACTACGAGGGTAGGCTGAAGAATTCACAACCTCAAAAAATATAAACACTTGCGTATGGTTGGAAACATTTATTTTTCAACATAATCTTAAAGCTGAATGCGCTTTCAATGATCCTTGAAGCTGAATGCACTTTTCCCAACGATGATTCGAAGCTGATATCTCAGTTTTACAGAAAGATTCTTCAAGATCCTCAAAATTTTAGTTCACAGCCGCTATGGCAGCATCATTTAACTAAAAAAGTCCAAGATGTTTTTTGAGGCCAGGGAAGAGGTGGATATCTGATGGTACCATTTCAGGTGAATAAGGTGGATGGGTCATCAATTGGAAGCTAGTGGCATGTAGTGCAGCCATTGCAACTGTCTCTGTGTAATCTGGACCATCATTATACTTTCCTTCTTTCTATTTGTTTTGTTAGTATTTTTTCATTCATTCTTCTTGCAAAAAAATGTCGAAAACTCGAAATTAAGACAGCTGTCAAAAGTGAACGAAAATTCGGAACTATGTCAATTGTTGCCAGTAGTAGTAAACCTTTTTAGGTTCACATTTTCGATAACAATAATAAATTGAGACTGCCTAGTGTTTATTTTTTCGACACTTCGAATATTTCAACAATCCCTCGTAAGTACCTTTTAATTATATCAGTCTCGTTGAGGTGAATTTAAGCTGCGAAATGGTACTAAATAAAAGATCTTTTGCTATCTGATAAAACCGTGAATGTGGTATTTATTACGGTAGTACACCTCTTAAAATAATCCTGATTCTCATTGAATACAAACTGAAAAAGTATATTTTGATTTTCGTAAGGGTCAAGAGAATATTTTTTATTAACCTGAAGGACCAATTGGAGCTATTTAATTGGTAAAATGGTTTTTGATAAGTCTACAATTTGTATTTGTGTAAATGTGCAATTAGAGGTTGCAAATATTGCATCATGATATCTTTTCTATCGCATTTCGATAATCTGTAAATCACAAAAAAAAAGCGAAAAAAAAAACGATACAAACGTCAGAAGGTATGACCATATAACAAATGCAATAGTCCATCTTTAAACTTAGCAGAATACCTCCACGGGCTAGTTGGTAAGATGCTTGTGTTCCAAGCCGGATGTAATAGGTTCGATTATGTTTATTTTCCATCCACATTTTATTTAAAAAGGATTCGAGACCTGTCCAAATGAATTGTGTCTGTCATATGCAGGATAAGAATAGGCCACTGTGATAGGGAGCCACCTTTATAAAATCCATACAGTACAAAGCCCTACATGCACGTGTGGAATGGGTGAGGAGACCCTCGACCATGTATTCTTTGAGTGTCCTCTGCTCTACGCACCGCATACAGCCTTTACTCAACTGTAAATATCACCCATCCGTTCAACATGTCCTACCTACTCGCACTAAATTCTCCATTAATTTATAGTTACATATCTTAACTTATTGTCCAAAACTTCTTAAATATTTAGTAGTACGGTAGTTTCTTACATATTTTCACACTGCCTCCTTTCCTTCAAATTGTTATTGGCACAAATCATCCTCTGTACAGGATGGAATGCCAAATTAACTTATAATAATACTCTGGTTTCCACATAAGGTCTCTTTATCATCTTTTTGCTTGATTGAAAGAGATTTCCACATGGCAATAAACCCACCAGGTTGTCCTGTATACAATAAAATTGTAATAAAATACAAGACAGTCTATAATCACCACGGCACAGGTTAGGCAATGTAGCTAGCTGGATCACGTATAGAAAATACGGCATTGTAACTGACCAAGAGCTGCGATGAACCATTATTAAAGAACTTAACAAATGTTATCCCTATCTTGCTTTACCCATTCTTCTCCCTGGCTCCATCCCAACTCACTCTGCAAAGACTATTGGGGTCAGCTCTCCTCGTCCTCAGGTTATATGCTTTTCTGTCCCGGACTACGTCCCCCAGGCTGTGCCTCTGCATCAAGTTATCTTTTTGCACCACCCATGAATTCTTTGGTCATCCTCTGGTTGTTATTGGAGGAAGATCCATGGAGATTGCCTGGTTCACAATGTGATCGGGTGCTCTGCGTCCAACGTGCCCACACCATCTCAATCCATCCCCCTCTCCTCCATCTTACTGTTGATGTCTGTAACATCTAGGCTTCCTGTCTCTTAGGGACACACCGGCTGACCATCTTAGCATGCGCATTTCAGCAGTTTCTAGTTGCCTGAAGTAAGAGTTATACATCGTCCAGCATTCGGAGCCATAGAGGAGTGCGGGTCTGGATCTCGCTTTACCCATTATCAGATTATATTTGTAGTAATGGCCTAATTGAAACTTAGTAACACGTGGCTTTCGTTCGGAATGTCCCTGCTGTAGAACGCAGCACCGTACTACTCTCTTCGAATCACAAAGGCACTTTTCGACTTTATGTTCAAGTGTATTCGGATAACTATGAATTTGGTATATCTACCATATTCTTAAAAAAAATGTACGAAAAACGTGGTAGCAATTTGTGGCATCCCTGTTTTTATAATGGATGAAAAAGAGTTCTTTGAGTGATTGATTGATGATAATATGATGCAATATTCCAACGTCAACTAATATATAAACTACAGTTAATTGTATGAATTCATAAACAAATGAAAAAAAAAACTTGTAAAATAAATTAAAAAAGAAAAAATATACATAATTCGTAATCAAAACTGACGCGTCGCTCGTCGTTGTAATTCAATTGTATGTGATTGTTTCTCATTGTAAAACAATTTTGGTGTTTTTATGTGTTCATTTTATTTTTGAGAATCCATTTAAAATTGTTATTAAATGAGTAATCATAATAAATATATATATTGTATTTATTCATACATAGCATGTGTCACTTGTACAAATATTTTACTCTGTCATAATATTCTCACGCCAACTCTTGCACTCGTAAGTTTTCTTTATTTTTATTTATTTGAACACTTCATTTGTCGACAATGTGGCCTAACGTCAACATTTACGCTAAGCAAACAAGTCAGGTTTGATTCTGTGCCATACTGGTTTTATTCATAGGCCATTTTACATCTGCATTTATATTTTTCTATAGCTTATATACCGCTTGTCATATTTTTTTATAGCACTATTAAGCAACAAAAATAGTGTTATATAAAATTGCCTAATTAAAATGGCTGCAGCGGATTAAACCTGCCGATCGTCTTGGAAGTTGAATCTCCTTGCCGTCGGAACTTTGGGTTTGATCGGTCAAGTCTATGTACTTGCTGAAGTGTAACAGCTTGCACATTATAAACTAATACACGCACAGGTATCTTTTTTCATTCACAGGGTAAGTGACAATCACACTCGATCACGAGGGTTAACCTATTGTATCGTGAACACTTTATTGTACAATTTACTATCTGATGTGTTTATTTCAAAAGGGCAATCTATTCCAACCAACCAGAAAAATAACAATCTTGTTTCCAGTGTTGGGTGAAAGATTTGGTAAGATGCTTGTTAGATTCCTAGTGGTAAAATTTCTTTAAAAAAATAAGTTTCAATCTGACTTTTTCACAACTATCTACTTGGCTGGAAGAAATTTCCACATAGCAATAAGTCCGACAGGGCTTTTCATTTCTAAAGGAAAATAACTCTACTGAACACCACAAGCAATCTACACACTAGTTTTTGGAGGACAACGTAAGCTTTGAAAAATTCAAAAATATTTTACATTAATTTATCAATATCTTATCTGGTCCTTTTCCTACCAGATTTAGCACTTATAATGAATGAAGGAGCATTGAGATTGTTTGGCCGCATAGAAAGAATGAACAATGAAATATTTATAATACGCGAGTATGCCTAATGTGCGCCAAGAATGAAATGGAGATCTGTTATCACTGCCTACCTCAATAGGGATATGATGTGATGGTATTGATCATGAAATACAAAATAAGCATACCATGACACCTTGCGAAAATGTGAATTTCATGTTAAAAAAATATACTATATATATAGATAACATACAACCCCGTATAAAGCAGTTATTTTAACGTGTTCCTCGCAGGAAGCACAAACGCCTGTGATCTGATCTGTAGCATTCCTTGGTGTATTTTACGTAATGTTTAGTTTATCTCCTTAAGAGTAATGACTATTATTTATTATCAGAAAATTACTTGAATATCATGTTTACTTGGTGGTGTAATCAAATATCAGTGGTTCTAAACAAAATACGCGTTTAAACTTAGAAATTAAAAAACGTCGAAATTGTGCCGCGCACAGGATTCGTGGAATTTGATTTTTAACGCGGTGATCAGGTTAATAGATGTGAAGTAAAACAGGTAAAGTTTGATTGTGATCCTTTTTGCATATCCAATCTTATCCAGCACACTTTTTGTTCTGCCATGAACTCGTTATACTACAAAACTCTTCCATTTAAGTTTGTTCGCAACCTGACTCTGTATACAGATCAAATCTCATTATAACGAAATTAATATAGGCCCATAAAAAATATTTCGTTATACTGAATATGGGAATAAATTATAATATTAAAAAAAAACTTTTATTTCAAAATAAAAAGTAAAAATACACCCGATAATTTTTTTTTTTTGGATAAATGTTTGATTCATCGCGTCCCTTGTAGGCAATAAATCAGTAAACCTCTTAACCAGCTACCAAATAGAATCCTCAACATGTGACCCAACCATCTCAATGCCTTGCCCTTGTTGTGGTAGACTGCTGTTTAATCTGGAGACGAACCATTCATTCATCACGTGATTATACCACTTTCCTTCTAAGGTATCTATTTTCAAAACTGATTTGTCTTCTCTCTTGGACCTTGATAACAACATGCATGAGCTGTCGCCCCAACCCTTTGCATATTAATACATCGCACATCTTTTGCGGTTCACTGGGCTTGACTTTATTTACTTTACACATGACAAGAAATATACATCATTTGTGTAAAAACAACAGGTAATTTAATTTGGGCACACAATTTTAATGAATCTGGGTTTGTTGCCTTTCATTTGTCGTGTCCCCAGTAAACTAGGCTTTTGCATATATCTCACTGAGGACATATAGCATGAAAAAATAAATCGATACTTCTTTCTGATTTTTGATTTTATAAAACCCCGTTGTACATTCTCATCAACTTGACAGACAGTGACACTCAATTACATATGTATACATCACGCGGAATCAAACTCCTCATACTTCATCACTCCAGACAGACCAAAAACATTCACCCCACAATGTACCGCACATAATCATAAAAAAACCAAAAACATCACACTCAAGAGCTCACACAAACCTTTTCCACAAGTCATTTCTCTTGCAAGCCTAAGCACTCAAACTCCTGTCGCAATAACAACCACGCTCCGATGGATTGCCTAAATTGTTTTCTTCCCTTTGCCTTTATTGAACTTTGGAGCGATCTTCTTGGATCAAACAGATGTTCATCACTCTTACAGGTGATAAAATATTTGACCGAATTATGTCTAAATATTAAGTCAAGTCCAGATCATCAATTGTTAATTATACCACGTGTTTCCACTAGGAGGCAACCGAGATTCCAGAATCTTACCGAATTCACATCAATCAGATCTTACCCAGAATACGTAATCCCGATGTTTAAACAAGTTGTATGAATCCAGAATTTCATTTGAGAAACCCCATCTTTGCATGTTTACCTATTCGGATTCTATTGAGCTCTATAAGTAGGGCAAAGCTGTTGGGTCTCCTGGCACCACCTTTGAAAGTTCTATCCAGTGGTCAAACTGTTTCCAAAAAATATTTAAACTAATGTTATGAATAAAATGGGAATTATCAATTTCAGTTTGCATTTTTCAGAATTTACCTTAAGACGAATGTTGATCAAATAGAAGAAAATTCAACTTGGCGTGCGAGAGAAGGGCAACTTAGTGTCAAGATTTTACCTAAGCAGTATTGTAAATAGTAAATACTAAAAGTGTATTAAGAATTAAGTATTTTTATAATATTAGGGGGTCCCCACTCTTAGGGGCAAATGTTGAGTAATATATTATTGTAAAAATATCTCAGAATAAATTGTTATTTTATTCTTTATTGCTATTTTATTGTTCCTTACCTTCTCTACTTGTTATGTCCAGTCCTAAAAATCTACTTAAGTGATTCCAGACTCCAGTCTGTTTTCAATGCAGCAGCTAGGTTAATATATGGTAGTTATAAATATTCCCATATTGGTCCACTTCTAAAAAGTCCGATATTGGCTTAGTGTCTCGAATGGATTAATTTCAAAAAAGTTCTATTCGTATTCAAGCCCCTTGCTGGGATGTCTCCATTGTATCTTTCGAATCTGTGTCTGAAGGATGTTCCTTCGGAGAGAAGTAGAACTTTGATATCGATTTTTTTTTCATCTAATAAATTGATTGTTCCAAATCAATTCAATAGGGCGGAGCATTATGATCGAGGTTTCGCCATTGCTGTAACTACAACGTGAATTAGTCTGCCTCCTAGTGTTATATGTATGGGTGGCATAAACAGCTCTAGGAAGCACTTAAAGATAATCCTCTGAAAAGTCTTATCAAAGTTTATGGTGTTATATGAACACTTCACAATATACTACACTAAACCCAAAGCTGAATGTTTTACTATCACATATCGGAAGATCTACTAAGGTTTATTTGTACTTCGTTCAAATAATCCAATGGGATATTATGACAGAGCTAATGTGGCATGGTCTGTCTTCTAGGGTCAAAGATATGGGTGGCTTGTGCAGCTTTAGGAAACACTCGAAGACAATCCTTTTTGGCAGGTCTTTATCAAAATTTTTGAGTGGGTTTGAATCTTGGGTTCAAGTTCCTTGAACTTTTCCAACCAACTAGAAATATGTTAAAAAAGTTTTACTACCCCTTTTAGAAAAAAAATGGATACCAATGGGACTCAAACCCGCAACCCAGCAGGTTGATAACTAGCCATCTCATCAACTATGCCATGGAGATCCTCCCAAAAAGATAGGTGCTACATTGGCTTTAACAATGTGAAGCTGAGAATCCATATCAAACTCATAGTATACGGTAGTTATTTGACGCCTCCACCCTGCTTATTTTACTATACAGTTCTTAATATTGGCATATTATCAAGGCCCAAGAGAGAACTTCTCAGTTTTGAGAACAGATTTCTTAGGAGGAGGATGGGTGTCAGATGGTACGACCAAGTAACAAATGAGACAGTTAATCTTCAAACACAATAGTCTATAGCAACCAAAATACCACCAAAAAAGGTGTACTGCAAGTGGTTGGGTCATGTAGTGAAGATACCGCTCGGTAGGTAGTCCAGTAACACTATTTACCCAATTAATGGTACCCAGCCTTGTTGGTACTTCGGGTAAAATAAGACTGTTAGATGGTTCAGCATTATCAGAGCTTCCTACTTAGATAGCTCAAAGTTATACCTTGGCTCAGGGATGTTCCGCAGAAAAGTGATTTGTCCCTAGTCTTGAATTAATATTCAAATGTCCCACAGATAAATTACGAAGTCAGTCAGCACCTGTCTGCCCTCAGAGCATGTTGTCGTTTGGTTCACCTCCTGTCATTCTAATGAATAAACTTTATTCATTAATTACGTTTCTAAGCTGTGGTGAAAAAGGTGTACATTCCTTTCTTTTCAGAATTTTAAGACCCAATTAAAATTATGAATTCGAAAAAATCCAAGAAGAAAATGTTTTTGCTTAATACATCATTCATCTGTACCCATAACTAAGAAAGACATTTTGTATCTCTCCATAGCAAATATCAGTCGGAATATCCGTTCAACACTGATTTAAGAAGAAAAAATAAAGGGTTCAAGTTACACAACAAAACGTGTTAAAATCACTTGCGCCATATCATTCAAAGTAATTTTCTGATGGAGAATTTGTAAAGGAAATTTTCTTGGAAATAACAATGTGTTATGTGTTTAACGTGTCCCTCGCGGGAAGCACAAACGCCTGTGATCTGACGACAATCCAAGTTTCAAGTCACAAATACTTAAAAAGAATGACAGTAAACCGGGATAAAAATGGAACTAAAATTTAAAATAATCTTTATTCTAGCTAAATCTCGGAAAATTTTGTCAAATAATATATTAGTTTATGAGATATTGTTGAATAAACAGAGCGCCGAATTTTTTTGGTTTCTCAATATTTGTAGGTATTTCGTCAGTATGCGTGATGCGCTCGTTATGACTAGTTGTGTATCGAGTCCTGCGTTGTGTCTCTCTTACGTAAATAAACATTACTCTAAATATTTTATTACATGAAACGACCTGTCGCACGGATCGAGTCCTGCAATGATCGTAGCATTCATTTGTGTATTTTACGTAATATTTAGTTTATCTCCTTTATTTAATGAGTCTCCTTAAGAGTAATGACTATTATCAGTAAATTACTTGAATGTCATGTTTACTTGGTAATGTAATCAAATATCAGTGGTTCTAAACAAAATACGCGTTTAAACTTAGAAATTAAAAAACGCCGAAATTGTGCAGGATTCGTGGAATTTGATTTTTAATGCGGTGTACAGGTTAAATCTCGTGAATTTGATAGATAGATCGTGACAATTTTTTACGTAGAGTCGATCGCGGCAATAAACAAGTTGGCATCCCCTGCAGTATAATAATAAAAGAATGCCATAACAAAAAACTTTTTTCACACTTTTCTATCACCATGACTATGAAATTTGCAATATTCACAAACATATTTTTACTAGGTGATACTAGGAATTAATCTTCTCCCTGGCTCCATCCCAACTCTTGTCTGCGAAGACTGTTGGGGTCAGCTCTCCTCGTCCTCAGGTTGTATGCTGCCGTGCCTCTGCATCAGGTTATCTTTTTGCACCACCCATGAATTATTTGGTTTTCCTCTGGTTGTTATTCGAGGAAGATCCATGGAGATTACCTGGTTCACAATGTGATCGGGTGCTCTGCGTCCAACGTGCCCATACCATCTCAATCGCCTCTCCTCCATCTTACTGTTGATGTCTGTAACACCTAGGCTTCCACGAATGCGTGTACTTTTTGATACTAGTATTTAATGTGATATAAAAATGTGATACTAGGATTTAATGTGATATATGTGATACTAGGACTTAATGTGATACAAAAAATCTTTTACTTTTTTCTTAAATTTATTTTCAAAATATAATTGAGTTATTTACATGGAAATAATAATTAAGAGCCAAACATACCGGTAAACCATTTCTTAAGAGCATGTTACACATTACTCGCACCGTTACATCCGAGCTTGTGTAGACCAGTTTATTCAGGCCTGGTAGTTTATCATCACGTACGTGACCAAATCAATTATAGCTCCATTATTTTAATTCATATGGTATTTTAACATATCCAAATTGGCCTTACTAAAAAACATTGTATTCAGCCCCAATAATCAAGCTTTCGAGTTAAGAACCACTGAAGTAGGCACAGAACTTACGATTCACCATCGTACCAGATGGCAATACTACCTCGCACGTGAAGAGGAAACAACACCCACACAAGTGTTAAGTTAAGTGCTTGTGAGTATTGTTACTAGACTAGTACTCCTTTTTTATTCAGGTACCATCAGGAATTGAACTTCCAACCCCCGGATAGGTTTAAGTTAACCCTTCCCTTACGGTGATAAAAATAATACGCGTGTTACGGTGTTGGGTAGTGAGTACGCAATCAAAAATTAGCGATTTTAAATCGGAAAAATAAGAACATTCATAGATAATCCCCTTAATTAATTATAATTGAAGTTAAAAATTATAATAATTGAGATTTATTTGCTGAAAACATTAAAAAACCATCTGAAAACATTAAAAAACGCTCACGGAACGGGCGTACGTCTAACCTATTTGCAAGCCTAGAGGCAACTAGTGGCGCGGAACGTCAGTCGCATACCCCGGCGCATACACCTTTGCTTGCGACGTTGAGAAAATTCAGCTCCTCGCAATTCAGTCTAGTATGCAAGAGTGAGATGCGAATATAGTGTCGCGCTTCCCGCATACTATTCACCTATCGTCAAGACGAGGCACTCGGAGCGTTTAAATGCGAATTTGTTTTCGATCTTTACAAAACACCTCGATGTAGTCGATAAATTCTGATTATTATTAATATTATTTTTTAAATCAATGCGTAAATATATTATGGAGGAATACCTAAAATCTTAACCTTGTATTTATAATATTTATAGAGATATTGATGGTTATTAGAAGCAACGTGTAGAAGATACCCAACACAGGGAAGGAAAGGTTAAGCATCTTATTAACTAGGCCATGGAGGTCATCAATTATGAATTATTTCCCTATGCTCCAATTTTACATACTAAAGTTGTGACAGACACGTGATGTTCGATTGAACTATCAGGCCTCAGAACTCTCTCGAAAAATATTGTGTGAGAAATAATTAGAAGTCTTTGGGACAATATAGCCATCTCGGTTATCGCACGGTAGTGAATTTATTATTAATTTGTTTCAAGCTCAGTATAAGACGGTCCTCACATTTTTGTATTGGTTTTTTTAAATAAAAACCTCGCCTTATTGTTAGATCAATACGGAAAGTGTTCTAGTCTGATTGAAGAGTTCTTATGAGAATTGTTATTCTCGCATGCACCTAAGCATGTACATTTTTTTTGTGTATCTATATGTCTTCTCTGTGTTCCTGATAGAATATATAGAGTAATGATTATTCTTATTTTCTCTTACAGTCGGATGTTCAGATTTCTCACCCGTGATTCAGTCTCAGGAGTAGTATGAAGTATCTCCTCTAGTCCTCTTGGGAACTAATATATTGGATACTCTTCCACGATGGGATCAACTTTGCACGTGTACTCTCAAAGTAGACAATCATCCACTGTAAAACATTTCACGCCAATGTTGTTACAATACGTAAAAGTACCGACCCCTGAGCACGGTGACTACCTATGGTACTCAAACTTTCCAAACCCCGTCATTTACGGGACGAAAGAATATTTCTCCCGGCTGCTTTGCCCACCGAATGTATAAAAATAGGTGATATTGATAGTTATGCATATTGACAAAATTTCTACAAAAAAACCTTTTCATTTTTCGTTAATTCTATTTTTGTTTCCGTGACTTCTGATATTTTCAGTCAACGGTGTTTCCTAATTTAATATAACCCAATAAAAGATTATGTTCAATTTTTAATAAATTTATTTTGTACAAAAGTATTTCCCCTCATTTTATACTATTTTAATTTCTTCCTTTGAAAAAATGTTATATGCGAGAAAGGTCAGATTTCCACTTGTCCACGGCTATGCCATGCCGTAAGCTCTGCTTGACGGCAGTACTGTAACAACGACAGTACAGTTAATTGATCATTGCGAAATCACGCAAGCAAGCTCGCAATATGATGCAGGCAAGTGGGAATCCAACCTAACATACTGTATACTCAATTACACAGTTTCTTATCCCTTATTTCTATTTTAAATCTATCAACATTATTTTCCTAACTATCAGAATATTAACACATTCACTGCCGACATATTAATAGTGAACTACCTTAATCGCATCAAGTGATAAGGGATGAATGTGAACTTAAGGTGATGTGTTGAGTAAAATAAATATGGTTGGTCAATTAATGATATTTTGAAAGAAGGAAATGTAGAAAATCAGAGATATCATAGGAAAGTCTGGCATTCTGTCCTCTCTGCCAACCCTGACAGGGAAATGGTATGCATGTATGTAGTGGTATGTAAAGGGTCTTTCAAATTGAGCGGTTTTTTAAATTCTTGGATAAAACACAGATGGCGTTGCGAATTTGCATGGTTCTTGTGACATTTGAGAAGTGTAATGTATGATGACATTTATAAAAATGGAGTCGTATACAATACAACAACGCGTTCAAATTGTTGAATTATTTTATTTATTGTAATCTCCGGAAACGGTGATGTTAATTGACCACCAAGATCATATGATCTGACATCGTTCGACTATTTTCTCTGGGGTTACGTGAAAAGCCAGGTCTATAAGAATTACCCCCGATCAATTCCTGAGCTGTGGGACGAAAGTATTCGCATTATTGGTGAGTTAGAACCGCAATTATGCCAAAATGTCATCGAAAATTTTGACAAAAGAGTGGACATCTGTGGAACTGCACGAGGTGGACATTTGGCGGATATTGTTTTTTGTGTTTAAATGTCATACATTATACTTCAATGACCAATAAAAAGTGTTTTTGAAATCAAAGCAAATTGTGTGTTTTATTCGAGAATTTAAAAAATTTGAATTAAAAAAAACGCTCAATTTGAAAGACCTTTTGTGTACTTCCATGTGCAAAATGTTTCGTTACCTTTTATCGTCTGTTATTTTGTATTTTATAGAATAATGTTCCACTTTTGTTGCATACAATACAATAAAAGTGTAATGTAACTAGTCCAACTAACCAGAAATGTGTTAAAGAGGCCTTAAGTAAAACCCAGACTAAAATTATTTAAAAAAAAACTGGGTTCCGAGGAGAAATAAGTCTGCAGCCTCTAGATTGGAAAACATGCGTATTACCAACTAGGTCACGGAGGCTGTCTAGTGTTGGTTATTTTATGTATAGCTGTGTAATGAATTTATTGATTATGCAAAAATAATTATAAACAATCATATTCGATTATACGAGGGTCATCCAGAAAGTAAGGTTACAACATTTGTGAAGGATTGAAAAATGCTTGTATTTAATTGAAACTATTTTTCAACGTAATCGCCGTCGAGATTGAGACATTTCTGTAGTCGGGGCACCAGCTTTTGTATCCCAGTGTCATAGACCTCCGCCGCCAGCTCTTTCAGCCACTTCTTCACAGCTCCCTCGACCTCCTGATCGTTGGAAAATTGTTGGGGTGCTTCTCCCTCCTGTGCAAAACGATTCAAAAATTCACGCGCAGCACGCGATTTTGACGGTGCTCCGGTGTGAGCATTCTGGGCACCCATCTCGTACACAACTTCTTGTAACCAAGTTTTTTCCGACACAATATCACCAAGGAGACTTCGAGAAATGTCAGGAAATTCTTCGTGAAGGTCGTCAAGCGTCACACGGCGGTCATTTCGCACTTGTTCTTCAATTTTTTTGCACAAGTTCGTCAGAAATCACTGCCTTGCCTCGTCGTGAGTATCAGTACGGCCTACTCTGAACAAATTAACCCACTTCGTGACATGTTGTCGACTCATCACATCACTACCATAAACTTCCACGAGCTTCCGATGGATATTCGCGGCGGTATTGTTCTGCAAATTCAAAAAACGGATGACCGCGCGGATCTCGCACGGACGTTTTGTGGCGGGAGCGCGCGATGACCTCTCCATCGGAAGAATTTACTGTGACTGAACAAAATGGCCGACAAACACACGGGAACAAACAAACTGACCGTTAGGATCCCCCTACACGCCTTCAGGAGCCCTTGTAACCTTTATTTCTAGACGAACCTCGTATAAACAAACACGGCTATCAAATTTCATCGGGGTTATTACGTCAAAAGCTATAGTCACACTGCCTGGTGTGACGGGGCCACACAGGGGCACTATAGGCTCATATAAATTGCTGTAGCTCACCGCGCTACTTTGCTTGGGTGTCTCCTACACCACGTGATATTGAATACTCGGCAGTGAACGTGTCAATCTGTACAGGTTAACAAATCAACATTCCTAATTGACACTAGTCTCTCCGGCTCTTCTTGTTGTGCGAATGTGAGTCGTGATGGTCAGATCGCTTGGGTGGCCGTGGCCCCTGCTGTCCGGACGTGCTGCTCTGCACTCGGTCTGAGCGCTTGGCCTCTGTCAAGAACCGATCCAAACCGAAAGGGTCCTCAGCTTCTTGGGAACGGTTTGGCATCTGAAAAATAAAACAGACTTTTTTTAACGTAAGGAATGACATTCATTGGGTATTATTTTTACTTTTTTTAAACATGCCGTTTGCCATGGTTTTAGTTGACCCCCCAAAGCCTTTTTGACACTTGACTTCCGATCCGGTTGGGTTCCAGTCTGGTTTTGACTTAAGCCTTTTTGATTAGAAGAGATTAGCACACAGCAATAAATCCATCAAGTTATACAGTATGCGGCAAAAGTGTTACACAGTAGACTCTCAATTATCCGGAGTGGTAGGGAAAAAAATTGTCTCAGATAATCTCTGCCAAACAAAATCTAATCAAATACTTAAAATTATCATACGCACTCTTTTACTTAAAATATGGCAGTAAAGTTTATTATTCCTCTCTGTTCACTTTCAGTTCACTAACCAAGTCATTAAAATAATACACATATAATTAGAGCACACAGCTACAGTCTGTCAAGAAAGAGTAGAAATTAATAAAATTGGAACTTAAACAATTTATAGCTTGGCAACACCAAAATTGGCTGTCATGTCACATTTGTTTATTACGTTTATGCGCGAACTGCTAGTATGACTGGTATGTAATTATGTTTTTTAAGTAATTATAAAAAATCTTTGTTTAGAAATCATTCACATATATTTCGAGTTCATTTTTGTTAAAAAGTTATCATTTCTGAGGTTATGTTTACGAGTACATAGTTTGACAGCTGCTTGGACAAATGGTGTAACCCACATTTTTGAGAAATTTTATGAGATTTATATTTTCATCATAAAAGTTATATTACGAACATAAAGGTTATGTTACCATAATATAACACGAATATGTCGTGTTATATTATGGTAACATAATATAACATTAATAAATCAACCGCGATCCACACGTAATTTAAATTTACACTTTGACTTGATGTGCCCGCTCACCTGTATCAAAAGGAACCATTGAATCTAAGTGCGCTTAAATAATAATTTGCAATGTCATCGACTGGGATTTCTGGTCGATGACTTGTTCATAAATTTGTTGGTTTTAAATTTTTATTACCAATTTCGTCAGTTAAATTTTCTGGTACATATTCTAGTATGTAGCTAAATAAACTAAATAGATTTTCATTTACTGCCCCTGGTTAATGCGATCCCGGATAATGGAGAGTCTACTGCAGTTAAAATAACGTTGAATTCAGGTGTCAACCAAAAAAGACACCAAAAAAATCGTTTCAAAATCAGTCGGGGCAAATGTGAAATGAGACGAAATAATAAAATGTGATATACCTGTTCGCTGTCCCTGTGAGCTCCGTCCCTCTCAAACTGGACGGGACCTGACCTTTGTCCCTGGCCAGACCACTTCTCTGCCCCGGAGAATTCCTTGTCAGGAACGAACCTATAAAGGAACATTAATATTCAATTATTGACAAAAAACTTTACCTACTGTATGCATGATATTTAAGTGTGGTTATTTTTGCGACATTTTGGTATTATTTTATGTATTTCATTATAATCATCACGTCATGATCCTATTGGGGTGAGCAGATAGCCGTATTCTGCCACGTTTATTCACCTCATCATGTATACTCTCCTATTATTTATTTATTTAGTGCAATTAACAGCTTTTTATCTACCATTAAAATACTCTGACCGATCATAAAATCCAAATTAGAATTTTGAGTGTACATGAATACAAAATCAACATATATATAAATATTAACATGGCCATTCAATGTTTCCAAGATACAAAATCAGCAGAAAGAAGGTCCCTAGGTAATCTACGAATCACGTAGAAGAACGTGAGGAATGACTAAATGTTCCTGACACATGCGACTGCCTGAAGACATATTGTGATGATGACCTTATATCTAAATGGTCTGCAGTGGCACAGGAGAAGAGCTAGGAGCGTCCATATGTACAATGTGTACGGTACACACAGGCGGCCGCAGACCGCTCCTTGAATTGTCTACTTGCCCCTTGATGTGACTGTCTTTATGAGTCTTATCACCTTGGATTTAAAAGAAGTTCTCGAAAAGTGGTCTATGAAAATTCTTGCAAATAATTTTGAGCTTAGACATGGGAAAATATGATTCAATGGATGCAATGTGGCTCACCGATTGGTTTTGATGATAGCTTCCAGATCCCCTCCATAGTTATCCTTGTCTATATTTTTGGTGGGGCGGTACAGATGATTGCCCAGGGAGTTCTGGTCACGCCATGGTTTGTCGTATACATTGTATGCTTCGTCATCACCAAATCCTGAAATGCCATTTTTATTTCAAATTAATTCTCCACATGTGGATGGAGACGTCATGTTTATCATAGCCTTCAAAGATAGATGAGAGATACAAAAGAAATTAATTGATCAATTTTAAAATATGAAACCAAAACATCACTCACTTTTTGCCCATTTACCAATTTCACTCGATCAAGTTTCACCATTATGGGGATGCTCTTGGTCGAGTGAAACTGGCATGTAAGCCAAAAATGAGTGGAAGAGAATTAAACAGTTATTTTACTTTTCAAAATTAATAAATTGAAATTCCATAAAAAATTATCATCCAATAAACTACATTACATTAAAGATTTTTACACAACTTTGGTCACCTCAGCATACTAATGAATTTGTCTTATATGTTTGCGTATAAGTATGTGGATATGTGTGTGTTTACATTTAGCATGTGACATTTGTCAAATTCTTTTGAAAGCCTCTATGCAGTCAGCCTATTTACACTCTACGAGGGAATATATTCCATGCTATAGAGCTAGCTGCTCCAAAGGACCTATTGACAGTTAATTCAGATGATCTCAGTGCAGCACATCTCACATAAGGCACATCCCTAATGAATCTCTTCCGTATATTTCTACGCAAGACCGTTCACGCCTATAAATACCACGGGACACCACTTAAACTCCACTCTTTCAGGACATTCCTGATGACCTCCAAAGTCTAGTTAGAAAGATGTCTGTCTTCCGATTAAGGGGTTGTGGGTCAGATTTCGCTGGTACCTATTTTTTTTGTTAAATAGAGCTGGTTTACACTTATGGCCTCTTTAGCACCTTTCTGGTTGGTTGAAAGAGATTGTCACATTGAAAATAAGCCTATTACTATCACACTATTACTAAGCAATTCATATTATTAAGTTCCTAATATTGTTTATGTACCTGAGTCCATTCCCTTGGAGGTGTTGAAGAGTCTCTGATCGAACATCCCTTCTCCGCCAGCATTACTCTTGGCCGGCAGACCCAGAGCTATCTGCTCCGAGATATCTCTTTCCCTATCCTTGACAAGCTTTGATCTGAAAATGAAATTTAAAAAACACTGAATAAAGGATTTAAGGAGAATAACGTACAGAATTCATTATGTCACCCTGGTTGTTTGATATTTTCATAGATTCATGTGTGAAGGAACTACAGAGGTTAATGGGTGGCAAGTAAATGTATGGAGATTGCTACAGCAATTGATACAACATTACCATAACATCAGCATGTATGCTGATGTTATGGTAATGTTAACGGAAAATGAAGATCTAATACAAAGTTTGATAAGTTAATTCAATGAGGGATGCCATTAGTAAGATTTGTATATGAATTCATTTTCCGTTAACATTACCATAACATCAGCATGTATGCTGATGTTATGGTAATGTTAACGGATTTGTATATGAATTCATTTTCCGTTAACATTACCATAACATCAGCATGTATGCTGATGTTATGGTAATGTTAACGGATAATGAAGATCTAATACAAAGTTTGATAAGTTAATTAAATGAGGGATGCCATTAGTAAGATTTGTATATGAATGTAACGAAATCCAAAATCATAGTGATAGAAAAGTATGAAAGGGAAAGTAAATCGGATACACATATCACCCATAGGTGAATAATGAAAGATTGGGGCAAGTTGAGGAATTCTACTATTTGGATAGTATTTGCTGAGATCATAGCAGATTTACGAAAAATATCGAACAACGTGTAGCAATAGGAATCAAAGTCAATGGGGCAATAAAATATTTAAAATCAAATGGGGCAGTATCGAAATCTGCTATAATAGTCTATAACAATATATTAGGTAAAGCGAAAAGAAATGTCAATTTTCATGTTGTGTCACGTTGAAACCAGTTTGCCACCAGCTACCGTTGGGTTAACACATCGCTGTTGGTATCGTTTTGAAGCTCTATTAATATCTTTTCTGTTTTGACACATTTGCGGTATTTTATGCTGTTTTTCTTTACCTGATAGAAAATATTATTAATTGTAATTTATTTTATCAAACACTGTTTATTTCACTTTTTGTAACGGTATAACCCTCCTGGTTTCAAGGCTTTCACCTCATCTTCAGGGGAGCACAAACAAGACTAAATTCTGTTCGAACTGGTACTGACATACACGCTTCAACGGTTGGGGACTGAGGGGTAAGGGAGGCATGGGACGATTTCGGCCAGGAGCGGAGAGATTTTAATCTCCGGAAACTCTTATTGAATGGGAAAGGCAAAAATGGAATACTTAGCAACAGTGGTGTGTATACACTTTTATGTGCTGACTGTGATAATTTCTATATAGCAAAGACAGGAAGATCCTTTGAAAAGAGATTTTGTGAACACAAATCCGCCTTAACAAATCCTCTAATTTATTCTGAATTGGCTAATCATTGTCACCGTGAAAACCATACTTTTTCAATCGATGATTTTGTGAACACAAATCCGCCTTAACAAATCCTCTAATTTATTCTGAATTGGCTAATCATTGTCACCGTGAAAACCATACTTTTTCAATCGATGATGCCAAATTCTTACATATCAGTAGTAACAGAAATTTCTAATTCAGTACACCGGGGCGAACATCTGGTAAACACATATATCCCAAAATCTCTCCGCTGCCTCTCTTACCCCTCAGTCCCCAACCGTTGAAGTGTGTATGTCGGTACCAGTTCGAACAGAATTTAGTCTTGTTTGTGCTCCCCTGAAGATGAAGTGAAAGCCTTGAAACCGGTAGGGTTATACCGTTACAATAAGTGGAATAAACAGTGTTTGATAACACAAATTACAATGTCTTTAAACCTCCACAACGTTAATACCTTAGCTATAAACAATATAATGGATTATCTTTAATGAAATTCTATGTAAATAATAAAAAATACCTCTTATCAGGAGCAGCTCTGGCGATGTTCCTATCCCGTTGCCTCTCCCTGTGCCTGTCTGCTCTCAGCCTGTCTCTCTCCTCCTCGCCCATCTCCCCCAGATCTGCGTCTCCTCCCAATGGACCTTCTCCAGCACCGATTGTGTCGCCCAGTGTTCTGATGCCTGGAACAAAAACAAATCTGATGATTTTCTTGAAGAATTTGACTGTTAATTTTACATTACATAATTTATATGCACGGCTGCGTGGTCATTTTCTGGACTTCCATGCAGGTTGCCGGTTCGAACCTAGTATTCAGGGGTATAAAGATACCTATGACTTCGGCCATATATAGATGTTAACAACGTTAACATGTTTTTTTCTAAATTTAAAAATGACTACCAAAAGTTAAACAAAATGGTAAATGTTATACGTCATTCGAAAGAAAATTTTCTGCTTTACAAGAAATTGTGTTTGCTTTTACGTTACATATATTATTTTATTTGATTACAAGCCTTCAAAATGGAATGTCAAGTAGACGAAAGTGAGCATTTTCGACACCTCCTTCTGTTCGCATTCAATCAAGGGAATAAAGCTGCCAAAGCTGCTCGCGATATTTATGAAGTGTACTGTGAAGATCCTATGAATGAAAGGACAGCTCGTCGATGGTTTTTGCGTTTCAAAGACGGTAATTTCGACCTGAAAGACATGGAGCGTTCCGGACGACCAGTGGACTTCGATGAGGACCGCTTAAACCATATTATTCATGAAGATCCCCTTCAAACCATAAATGAAGTAATAAACTAAAATAAACGTGTAAAATAATGAAGGATAATACATTATCGACTAATTTGTTGTAATATTTTTTTGTTGTGTCCTCTTGTTCTCTTCATTTGGAAAAAAACAGACACAAGTTATGTTAACACCCAATACTTTTAAAAATAAAAGGAAAAAAACATGCCAGTGTGCTCCAATCGTACTATCGAATCCAGTACAGCAGTGTGGCTGGTGAATTTGCTAGTCTGCTATGACCCACTCACTTAAAAGAGGCGAAAGGAAAGAAAGAAACTAAAACTCCACAGCACAGATTCACTTTCCAACTGAAATAGCGAGGGGATCCTCCATTATTAGGCCCAGAAATGATATAAAGAATGGTGTGTGAAGAAGAGGTAGAACGAGAAAAGAATGGAAGGATATAATTGGAGAAATTATGATTGAGGAAAAAATAAGAATCTCGCCCTCCTATTGGTAGGGGTTATTTTGATCGGAAGAATTTTATAAGATCAGCCCAGACCGTTTGATATCTTCTTTCTAAAATGTATTTTATTTTCAATTGCTTTAAAATATGTGTAATTTCAAGATATACACATATATTTACATACTATATATTGCTATCAATAAATCTACTATTTATTAATTAAATATGAGAAACAGAAGCATTGTCGATAAGATGTATGAGTGTGAATTACGCAAAATGTTTTGTGAATAGAAGATGTGGAGATCTGTTCTTTCTACCTACCCCAAAATGGATATAACATGAAGGTCTATAACAAAAGGGATATAATCAATTACTTATTCATAAAAAAAAAAAATTTACTATATATGTTGAAGGGTGTGGGCTGAAAAACATCAAGCATCCTCGTGGCTAGGTAGGCCTTTCTATTAATGGGGGTGAATATCGATTGGGAGAATATTATATGATAGCTTATCTTATTATATTGAAGAATATTGAGTAATAAGGTATCTTGATATAACATTGATTTAAAATAAATGATCTTAATGTTACATTATATTGAAGAATATTGAGTAATAAGAAGGTATCTTAATATAATATTGATTAAATAGAAAGGATAATATGAATTAACATTCATCAAAATGTTGTTATCGATTAAAAAAAACTGGCCTGGACATGGACAATATAATATATAGTGTCTGTTACCATTTCTGTGGTCCCTGGCCTTCTGCGCCATCATCCTGAGATGGTCTTCCTTCTTTTCCTTCTCTTTCTGCGCCAGCTTCCTCTCCAGCTGGGCGCGGGCCTCCACGGCTTCTCGGGCCTTCCTGTAATACAGATCATAAACTTTATCAGCTATAATTAACCGTTGGACATCACAACTGCTGGACATTTTTTTCAATACTATGCCAAAAATGCTGAGGAGAATTTGTACTAGAAAAAAATATATAATAGATTCAAGATTTTTCACGCAATGCTTGGTTCAAATCCATCATTTGTTGTCAGTAGCGTTCAGTATTAATGGTTTCGCCAGGTTTTAGCAGCTCATAATAAATAACACCCTTCTGATCCCACCAAACACAGAGCATTGTCTTCCGTCCATAGCGATTTGGCTTTGCAGTCTATGTCGCTAGTTTGCTTGGAGTTACCCATGATCATTTACGCTTAGGATTCTCGAAATATATCCATTTTTCATCGCCAGTCACAATTCGACAGAGAAATGATTTTCTTTTGTACCTGGCAAGCAGCATGTGGTTTTTCGATTTTCCTGTTGTCTTTCATTCAATTCACGTGGAACCCATTTTCCCACCTTCTGGATCTTTCCCATCGCTTTCAAACGTATGGAGATGGCTTCTCGTGTCACATTTAATTGATCCGCGAGTTGTTGTTGCGTTTGAGCGTCATCCTCATCCAACAATGCTTGAAATTTGGCGTCTTCTAACTTTCTCGTTGGTCTTCCACGTCCTTCGTTTCTCACGTAAAAATTGCCACTTTTGAATTTTTTAAACCACTCAAAGCACTGTGATTTACCAAGAGCATGCTCACCGTAAGCTTCGACAAGCATTCGATGCGATTCTGCAGCAGTTTTCTTCAAATGGTTACAAAAAAATCAATGCTGTCCACAAATCATAGTTTTCGGGCACAAAAACTGACATATTCAACGCTATGGAAATATATGTAGTTGTATTAAACTTGTATTGTTGTGAGTTAAAAGTCTTTGACAAATGTAAGCACAAGAAAAAGGCGCCAACGACGCGGTTTGACAGTCACTACATTGACAACTAGAACCATCTATGAGCAAATTTCGGTTTCATATTTACAGACCTGGTATATTAGAAACTGCAGTCATAGTGTCTGAGAAAGGTAGGTAACTTTGTTTTAAAGTAGGCATATTTCATTTAAAATAAATCAGATCTCACCTGTCAGCTATATAGAGGGCTTCGGCCAACTTGGAGAAGTTTTCGTTAATGTGCACCTGCTGCAGGCCTCTGCCATCAGCAGCCAATCTCTTGTCCAGGGGGATGGTGTAGCCTGGAAATTAAAAACTTGCTAATGAAGCTGCCAAATAATATCTTACTAGAATGAGCTGTTTTGCATAGCGCTGATTTATTAAACTTGACCAAATATTATAACCAAACACCCGAGTGTGGAACCAAAATCTCACTGAAACACATTGTGTCACATCTCAAAAAAGTTATTGACACTTCTTAGTCAATTTTAGGAAGGATGGGACAGCTGGAGGTCATGGCCTCAAATCATACACTTTATAATCATCATAATCTCAAACATCATCACACCATGTCCTTATCAGGGTAGGCAGACATCACACACTCCACTTTGGCAAACAACTTTTGCTTCTGTCACCTAATGTATACTATATTATAGGCTTTTGTCGAGAATGAAAAATAGATGGAGTTGTGTGGACGAAGAAGGTGAAGGATGTATGCTGAGATAGGAAAAACTGCCTATATCCTCTCTGCCTACTCCAACAGGGAAATGGCATGATGGTATGTATGTATAGAGGCCTTTAATTCTTTCTTCTTTCTGAATTTGATTCATAAAGTCATACTACATTTTTCTAGGTTTTCTGAAACGTCTAATATCTTCTTGACTACTCGTATAAATTATTTTTGTTATCTTTCAACATAGATTTTTTATTGTAATTTGTTTTATCAAACACTGTTTATTCCACTTTTTGTAACGGTATAACCCTACCGGTTTCAAGGCTTTCACCTCATCAGCAGGGTTATACCGTTACAAAAAGTGGATTAAATAGTGTTTGATAAAACAAATTACAATGTCTTTAAACCTCCACAATGTTAATGCCTTAATTATAAACAATATAATAGATTTTTTATATGCGGCCAAATTATTTCAATGTTTCTTTTTCATCTGAAGTACTGGATCTGTTTTCAATTCCGCATTCTTTCTTAATAGGTAGTGTACGGCACCGGTACAAAGACTGTAGAAATAGGTGGACGTCTGCCGCTCAATGCTCGGAGATTCCGGCTCACTTGATGCTTTCCGGTGAAAGTACCAGGGTGAAGAGATTCCTCTTTAGTAGGTAGTAGATGGTCGCAAGTAAAAGGCAGTTGACTGGAGTGAACTGACAATGTATTTTTTGACTTTTGGCGCTCCTTATGTGCAGCCAATCGCTCATCGCAAGCGCCTGTTTTCGCCCGTGCCGTTTTAGGGACTTGTGTTTCACATAGAAGGATGAGGTTGTTTGAAAATAAGTCGTCGAGATAGAGATGAGTAAAGAGAGAAGGTTTATTGTAAGCGTCTGTATTTATAATGTATAGAACGGCGCAGAACATGTCGTTGTCTCGCTTCGCCGGACACATGATTATTGTTGCACGTTCTATATACATTTCATACTACGGTCTGCAGGAGAGGCAAGAGATATATCGGTGTCTCGCTCTCGCTGTTCGCTACTAGTGAGTTCAATGACCGCGCGGTCGACCTTCGCCCGGTGTTCTCTCGCATTCCCTACAGTGCGAGTTCAATGACCGAGCGGCCAAGGGTCGCCTCAGTGGGTTCAGAGACCGCACGCACGGTCGCTACACCGTCATGACTTGCGAAATATCACAATTCTCGCAAGTTTTCGCATGCATGGGCCGGCCGACTCTTGATACTGTCTCGCGCGATGCCCGCTTATAAGGAACATTTCAGTTACGGTCGTGTCACAGCACGGACCTTAACAAACATAAAAAATACTAAATAACATCAAAATATAAACAAACAGGAAAACAAATACATCACATGTTTTGGGTGACGCGTACATCCGATACAGGTAGTATTGCCTAAAATGATGGAAGAGTTACGAGATATATCGAACGATATGTATCGATAGGAAACCAATTCAATGGGACACTAAAACATATATACTCGAACCGAATAGCATCAATATCGGCTAAGACGATAATCCACAAGAGTATTATAATACCAACTTTGATGTATAGGAGTGAAATGTGGAGAAAGTAATGAAAAGAGCCGAATAAATACAGATGAGAAGAACAGATGAGGTGAGAGAATATGGAATGAATGTACACTTTGGACTGATAAACTGACAAAATAAAATCACTCTGAGATGGTATGTGCATGTAGAACAAATTAATGAAGAAAGACTAAAAAAACAGATATATAGAGCAAATGTGAGTGGAAGGCACGTGAGAGGAAGACCAAGTAAAGTATGGTTGGATCAAGTGAATAATATTCTGAAAGGAGGAAATTTAGAAAGTCAAAGAAATCGTAGTTGTTGTTTGAAGTGTATTAAGATACATAATAATAATCCTTCTAAGGAAGGGACGAGGGATGTATGCCAAGATAAAGTCATAGGGCGCTCTGTGCTCTTTGCCTATTGCCATCTGTATGTTATGTTCCTGATGAAATGTATGGATTGATGACTCTGTTTTTTTAATAATATTGTTTCTCATAGATAACTCCATTGCGAAAATATTAAAGTGTGTGACATATACCCTTGGCGTTCTTCCAGTGGCTGACGCAGGGAGGCACCTTCCAGTCTCGCTGCTGGCGTACAGAGACACGGCGCGGGGGACTGTGCAGCACAGGGGCGGGCGGCGAGGGGGCGCCGCGGGGAATCTTCTTGTTGATGGCAAACCGCGGAGGCTCCATAGGGTCCACTTGCGCCTCCACCATTCTGAGGGAAAAAAACATATTGCAGTACTGAAATTACATCTTTATTTCAAAGAAAGAGTAAAAGTGAAAAACAATATGTTACTCGTATATGTGATAAAATAAATGTTTTAGGTATGAAAAAGGGCATACCGAGATGATTTGGGCATGTGGAACGAATGAAAGAAGAAAGACTGAAATGTAGAAAGGCTGAAAAAAAGAAGGAATGAAAGAAGAATATATCATCGTTCTGCGAAAAGCATTTAAGTCCAAATATTGAGTTTTGAGATAAATGCAATTTAAGTTTCGGAAGGCGATGTAAAATCAAGTTATATGACTTTTTATCTTTTCATAACAGTGAAACCATATAACTTTTGGACATAAATGTATTTTCCATGTGTAGATATTTTTATTTTAAGTAAAATGGCATCAAAAAGTCATTTTAAACAAAAATGGACTTAAATACTTTTCGCAGAACAATGACGATATATAGTACAGATGTAGTAGAAAACGTGTTCGAGGAAGACCAAAGAAAGTATGGTTGAATCAAGTAAATGATATTTTGAAGAAGGAAATGTAGTCAGAGAAATCGTAGTAGAAGTTGTATGAGGAGTAGTGGATATGGAGGAGGATAAGGATGTGTCGAGATAGGAAAGTCTGGTACTCTGTCTTCTCTGCTTACCCTGACAGGTAGATGGTGTGATTGTGTGTCAATAGAAATGTCATAATGTCAGTAAGTCAGGGCCGGTCAACAAGTGTCAACAGTCGCTGAGCGATGTACCTCGGCAGCGGCATACTGCATCGAAGACCACTAGCATTTTCCCTGGCTTATGCGGATTCACTACCGCAAAGTGTGGTAGGCACTATTTTCTACGGTATTGCCGTTTTTTCCCAGGACATCTCGCCTGCGTATCCCTTGGCGATGGCAACTCTTGCACTGTCCTTTCGTCTAACAACACGTATGTTCTCCATTTTTCTGCCCAGAGCTCTATTCACTGTATCTTCTGTGTAGACAGGTAGATGGCATGTACGTATGTGTGTCAATAGAAAAGCTCCCTATTGCAGAGGGGTCTCGTATCGCACTTTCTGGAAAATTTTGAATGCAATTTCTTCGATCGTGACTAGGAGGAGACTCAGAAACCATATTTTATTAAAAAGTTTATCCATATCGTCATCATACAAGAGAAAGTGACCAAGTGCATTTTTCGCGAAAACGTGATTAATGACTATCTGAAACCTTACTAACGTAATGGTGGCCTGGAAGAAATAACCCAGCAAGAACTTGGAAGAATAATAATAATATCTTGACTTGTTCAAAATGACTACCTGCATTGATGTTTATTTTTTTACAAGCAAAATTGTATGAAAATTTTCGAAAATATTATTTCTTAATTTTGAAAGCAATGAACATTTATATACACACAAAAAAAATCACAAGTGTGCATACATTTATTCAAAAAAAAAGTTGAAAACAAAAGTGTAAAAACGGTTAAATGGCTCTCCTGAACATTTTGCATTTTGTTAGTTGGTCACTTTCTCCTGTATGACGACGATATATTTACTTATTACCAGCTCATAAGACATTTTTCCAATAGAATGATGAAATTTGTTCAAGAGAAATAGTCAAGTACCAACAGGGTATCACAACACATGAAATGTCCCTTTCTTTCATACACTAGATAAACTCAAGTTTTGTTGGTAAAATATATAAATAATGAAATAATAATAATTTACTGTCAAAGTATACCCAAAAAGAGGTTCATAATTACCCCATGAGAGATTACGATAACTGTTGGCATCCAAAAACTAACCTAACCTAACCAAATACTTATTGGCATAAGTATTTGACCCAACCTACTCTACTATCTCGGACATTTAGGCTCAACAACTAAGTAAAGCTACTCCATTTTATCACAAGCAATAATTGTTGTATATATTGTAATTTGTTTAATAAACAGTGTTTGATTACACAAATAATAATATATTACAAAGGTTTTAAAATTGTTAGTGAAAGTATCAAAGAAGCCGAAAAAGCATCCGGACTTTTCATTGTCAATGGGTTTTAAATGTTTTTATATTGTTGAAAAAATATAAATATAAGTTCTCGGATGTAAACTTAGATGAAAAAGAATTAGTTTAAAATAAGTTAATAATAATTCTTTAAACTAAGCATAATATTCGCAACAATTCACGCCCCCTGAAAGCTCTAGAATACAAACACCTATCGTGACAAAAACCACGTTCCAACGCCCTGCCTGAATTTTTCGCACCTTTTTATTCACGTTGAATTCTGTATTTTGTCAGATAGGCATATTGCTTTTAGGCAAGAGATGTTTTGATTCCCGGGATGGTAAAGATTAAATCAATTGCCATATGAGTTATATATTTGATGAGTTTGTATTCTATTTGTCTGGATGTTGTTTATAACATAAAATTTATAACAGCGCTGTTTTGTAGTAAAATATACTTTCATATAATCGCTCTATCTATCACAGGGTAGGCAGAAAAGGAAAGAAGTGCCCGACTTTCCTATCATGACCCACATCAATCAATAAGTCCCGGGACTAACCAACAGATGGCGCTTCTAATAACAAATCCATACCATTCTCAGAAAGTACCAACCTTTAGAAGTTACGTATCAAACTTTCATGACATTCCGACATTGTGTCATTGAGTTACAGTGGTTTTAGTGACGCTACTTTTGCTATTTTCAAAACAATGGAAAAAACCGAATTTCGTGTGTTGATAAAACATTGCTTTTTAATGGGAAAAAATACAGTTCAAACTCAACGATGGCTTGAAAAGTGTTATCCGGGCACTGCTCCGTCGAAAACAACCATTTGTCGGTGGTATGCTGATTTCAAACGCGGTCGTACAGACACAAATGATGCTGAATGCTCTGGTCGTCCAAAAGAGGCTGTTACACTAGAAAACATAAAAAAAAAACTCAAAATCGTGATGGAAAATCACAAAGTAAAGTTGCGTAAGATAGCTGACATCCTGAAGATATCATTTGGTAGTGTTGACACTATGTTGCATGAACATTTGGTCATGAAAAAGCTTTTTTCGAAATGGGCGCCGCGTTTGCTTACAATGGAACAGAAACAACAAAGCATCGATGATTCAGAGAGCTGTTTAGCACGGCTTACGCGAAATAAACAGGAATTTTTGCGTCGGTATGTGACAATGGATGAACTAACGCCTATTTTGAAACCAAAGATAAATCGTTCTACACGGCTGGCATAGAAAAGTTAGGAAAGCGTTGGAATGAATGTATCGCTCTTGAAGGAGACTATGTTGATGAATAAAGAAGAATTTTGCCAAACAAATGTTGTTTTAGTAGTTAGTCCCGGGACTTATTGATCGATGTGTTATCACCTTCTTTACATTTTCTCATATAACTCCTATGATTTATCTGACTTAACATTTCCTTCTTTCAAAATTTAAAAAAAATCAATAAATTTGAGTTGTGAAGTCAGTCTAAAATTGAATCCACTTGAAACAAAGTTCAGGGATAGCAGCTTACTTAGAAAATGCTCTAACCATTTGAACATAGGCGCTAATAAATTGCAAAAATACATAATTTAAGACAGTACACACCTGATTACTCTCTGTTTGGCTCCGGAGTTGAATGCTGCTCCTTGTTGAGCCGGGGTATACCGGATGTATTGAGCTGGAGCCTGGAAATAATATTTACAATTCATTATTGCTAAATTCATGTTTGAAACATCTATTTCTTTTTCAGAGAATCTGTAAGACGCAGATTAATGCAAAAAAAATCACATCTCGGTTTTCCCTATGTCTTGGGGCCGTTGGTTCAATCCCCCCCAATGCCCTTAAATAAATAAAGATTTGCAAAAACTACAAGATGTCTTGGACATCTCATATAACATGGGAGGATTTGGAGTGACAAACTCTGGACTAACTAGAATGGTGACGTTTCGTAGCATCTCCGAATTCCTGACAATACATAAAGGATGTTAGTTGGATCAATTTCAATAAAAAAATCAGCAATGAACTAGTCTGCCTGGAGTTTCCATGTGATCCTAAAACTCTTTCGGTGTGCGCATCTCCGCCGAGGCGTTCCACATTTTCTCCGGCATGCTTTTTTTGTGGTATGGCAGCAATCAGACGGGGTTCGTTCGACGCTCAGTTGGTGAGTTTGATCCATCCCTTCTGCAGGACTGTGGTAACCTAACCTAAAGTTACGGCATCCTCGGGCCTGTTGATTGCGTCCAGATAATCGTCCATGTAGAACTTCCCTCGTGATGATCATTTTAAAATTATTTATACTACGCATAAGGGACGTTATAATGTTTACAGGTATATAGTCACAAGCAATGGTAAAACACAGATGATATAATACATTACAATACAATAATAATTTCACAAACAATTTTACAAAATAAATATCTTAATTTCTGTGACATGCTATATATGTCCAGTACACTATTCTTTAAAAAAAAAATGAAAAAACAACATGCCAGTGTACTCTGTTTCACTTCAGATGTGCCATTGGATCCAATACACCGGTGTGGCCGGTGAGTTTGCTGCTGTGCAACGGTTTACTCACTTAAAGATAAGAAAAAAGAAGAAAGAGAAGAGAACTCCACAGCACAGCTTCCCTTTCCAACTGAATTGACACTGGAATGGCGAGGGGATCTTCGACTAAGAGGCCCAGCAACAACGAAGAGTAGTGTACAGCAGAGAAGTTGCAACAGGATATGTTCTTACACTGAAAACAATAAAATTAGCAAAAAAATACTACACAAACTTACAGCTTTCTCAGCACAGCGAACAGGCATAGCAGCCGATATCTTGGAACTAGTCAGCTTCTCCAAAGCTTGTCTGGTCTTCTCCGTGGTATCCTGGATCTGCTCATCATCAGGCTTTTCCAGAGTAGGATCATCTTCTGCTAGCACTTCTGCCGGAAGTAGATCACTAAGCTTGGAGTATATTATCTTATCCTTAGAGTGTCCCTGTCGTGCAATGGCATCGTACTTGACCCTCCCTGCATCGTCAAGTCTGACAGCCAAGACTTTGCCACCGGAGTTCTCCCGTCCTTTCAGCCCCATGCCGAGAGGGTGCTGCGCCACATGGATTTCGGGGAATGCTCCTCCATCTAAAATCATAAAAAAACTTTCTTAAAATATTAACAAATAAATATTAAAACTTTAAATAACTTTGACATGTTTCATTAATTTTGTAATATAATTCAGTGGGTGGAAGCGAGAAGCAGAATATACGAATGACAGCAGTACGATGCAAAGATATAAAAAAATCGAATAAATGTCTAACCTCCAAAATCGTCCTCCGACCTTGGCACCCATCCTTTCCTCTTCCCGTAGGGTGGGACGCTGCTTTGTGTCACCACGAGGGCACTGCCTATCTTCTGTCCCCCCTGCAATCTTCTCTCATCGTCTCTGTCCCATACCTTCTGCGTCGGCGCTGGCAATATACTAAAACAAAATAAGTAAGTCAATTTTAGAGGACTGAAAGAAATAAAAGATCAAGAGTAATTGGTGTGAAAATTTCAGTTATTTTTGTGAAAATGTGACTAGACCAAATTAATACAATTCTGACAGCGGAGAGAGAGAAAACTTAAAAATAAAAGACACATTCCATCACGCTATTTCCCTGTTGGGGTAGGCATAGAGGACACGTCGTCAAACTTTTCTATCTTGACACACATCCTTAACGTATTCTACATCCATATATCTCATACAACTGCTACGATTACTCTGACTACGTTTCCTTGATTTAGAATATCATTCACTTGATTCAACCATACTTTCCTTGATCTTCATCGCATACGCCTTCCACTCACATTTGCACTATATATCTGTTTTGTTACAAGTTCTTCACTCATTCATTCCACATGTCCAAACCATCTCAGCGTGCTTTTCTTCATCTTACTCAACACATCTACTTAAGTTCACATTCATCCTTTGTTAATTCATTCCGTATTATGTCAAACATTATCACTTCATATAATCTTCTCAATGCACGCATTTTTACAGCACTTTTCAGATCCTGTCAGTCTTTTTCCACGAGAAAAAAATAAAAAATCCGAATTCATCTAATTTCCACACTAATTTTCAATTTAAAAATTTTGTGATTTTTTGGTCCGAGTCGGATCCCAAATGCTCCAAATTTAAAATCAAGATGATGAAATTATGCAATTCTATTATTTAAAAAAGTTACAACAAATTTGTACAAAATTTAAATATTAATTTCTTCAGTGAAAATAGTTAAAATTTAGTATTAACCCTTCCTTCCCTTTGATTTATAACTAGTACACATTGTTTCTAAAAACTTTAATATCTATAAATATAATAAATACTGGGTTCAGATTTTAGGTATTTCTCCGTAATACATTTACGCATTGAATGAAAAAAATAATATTAATAATAATTAGCACTTATCGGCCACATTAGAGATATTTTGTGAAAATCGGGAATAAATTCACCAATACAATCAAACATGTGCCAGTGTGTGACATAGGTATATTCATTCTAAAAAACCGCTATGGGTGAGGAAGCGACGCTATATACGTCTCACTCTCACTCTACTTCGGTATATGGGAACGCAAGAAATATAATCTCAGTTCGCTCACTTCTCTGGCTCAGTAGCCAGCGGGCTTTCGTTTGAGGTGGTCTCTTCGCCCGTTTTGTGAACATCGTCCAATGTTTTCAGCCATTAAATTTAAATTATTATCACTTTTGACTTCAAATTTAATTAATTTAAGCGATTGGCAATGAATATTCTTATTTTTCCGATTTTAAATAGCTCATTTTTACATGTGTATTGATGTGTATTGAATACACAGCACCGGAACAGGCGGATTTTTTTAGCACAGGAAGGTAAAGGTTAAGGTCGAAGTTATGGTCGGATATAGTTCAATCTAGTTTTCAAACGAGACTGAACTAGATTTGAGAACCTCGTTTCTAGTTCAGTATATCTGACCCCCTGTTTAAGGCTATTCATCACTAGTTCCAAGCAGAAAGAGAAATGTGACAGAGATGTATTCTATCTCCGAAACTATACAATTTACATGGATAATATGTCATTTCGAAAGACTTAGATAAGTAGAACAGAATAACAATACGAGGAAAGAAAATCAGCAACTTCCAGTTTGCTGATAACACCATTATTCTGACATCTGGTAAAGGAACTTGCAGAAATACACCTCAGCATAGAATCGGTGAGTGAAATACTTGGCTTGTGTATCAATATGAGCTAAACACAATTAAATGTTTAGCACTTTCTAAACAATAAAGTCGTTCAGGATATTTTTAGTGACAGTTTATACATTAATGAGACTTATAAAGACGAAAGAGTTAAAAAATATTAGTGTGTTACAAGTTTACAACGACTAACGATTAGTTTCGATTCTTCTAATTTCCTAACCGATTAGTAAAAACGACATTTTTATGACGCCCTTATAAAACCCATTATTTACGTTTATCAAATTAAATATCTACATCCCCTAAAACACAAGAAAAGTGTACATAATATAACAGTAAATGAGAATCAAATCAAATACTCAAAATGTATCAAATATACATACAGCCTTAACACATATTCTCCAATAGAACCTATAAATAAAGTTATAAATAAGTGAAGAAATTCGACAGAATAGAGGCAACTTTTATGCAAGTTTGTAAACTGGCTTTCAATTATACTTTAAATCCTTTTTACTTCTTGAAATATTCGATAATTTGGGAATAATTTCTAAAATAAAACATACCTTGACAGCGACATTACGGATAAACACAAATGACAAACACGACAGCTATAGACAAAATCTTTCTGGATAATATATAATGTGCGACGGAGGATAATTCATAGATTCTATATTTAATATATCATGTGCGACGGAGGATAATTCATAGACAATACGAAATAAATATATCGTCGTTGTTCTGCGAAAAGTATTTAAGTCCAAATATTGAGTTTTGAGATAAATGCAATTTAAGTTTCGGAAGGCGATGTAAATTCAAGTTTTTAATAAAATAAAATACAAACGGGTGTTATTTAAAGACACTTTATTTATTTATAAGAATTATTACAAAAAATGAGTACCTTAAAAACATATTATTACCTAAAAATTAAAAATACGGACAACTGTTTTGGACTTAATCCTTTCTTGGTGAAAATTTTCATAACAGCGAAACCATATAACTTTTGGACATAACTATTTTTCCATGTGTAGATATTTTTAAGTAAAATGGCATCAAAAAGTAGTTTTAAGCAAAATGGACTTAAACACTTTTTGCAGAACAACGACGATATAATTTAAATTAACACAATATAAAGGTTTCAGTACATAATACAAACGATATGGAGTAATTAATAAGTTGTGTTTATAAATATGTGCTCCTGAAATACTCCTTGCAGTCCTGATAATCTTTGAGGTTCAACGTTTCTCTTCGATGATACATATTAAACACCTTCAGCGATTTATTTTATCAGGCAGGCAAGCAACAAATTATGTGTATTACAAATTAATCAATGCCTAGTTCTTAATAAAAGTAAAGGTAAATGTGTCACTCTAACATATAAATTTGACTTGGCCATGGCCTAGTTAGTAAGAATTCTTCCTAATTGATAAAAAGCTTCACTACTCGGGGATTGTGTATTTGATTCCCAATGGTATTCGTTTTTAAAAGGGTTCATGTCTAATTTACCATTCTGACCTCTCAAACATCTTTCTGCTTGGTTGAAAAAAAATATCACATAGCCAAAAAAACTCACTTAATTGTACTGTTTACAACGAAAACGAAATAATGGGTGTACAGCGCAGTAATGCAGCAGATCCGGCTCGAAAGACCACTCTTTACAGCACCGTACAAAGACTGTAGAATAAGTGGATGGCTACCGCTCGACACTCGGAGATTTCGGCTCAGTTTATGCTTTCCAGTGAAAGGTAGCAGGGTGAAGAGATTCCTCTTTAGCAGGTAGAAATTAGGTAAAACACAGCATACTGTAGTGAAACTGAGAATGTATTTTTTGACGTTTTGCGCTTCTTATGTGCGGCCAATCGTCATGGCTTGCGAGATATTACGTACCTCGCACGTTTACGCATGCATGGGCCGGCTGACTTTTGATAGTAGCTCTCGTGAAGACCACGCATCAGGAACATTTCATTACAATTGGTACATTTTATATATCAACAAAACATCTTTAAATATCAAACAAGAAAACATATATAAATCATATTTTAGGTGACGCACACGTCCGATACAATTGATGTATCGGACGTATGCGTCACATATACTAGTAGTTTTTATTTGTTTTGTATTACCTGTAAAGTTGCTTTAATATTGATGTATTAAAATAAAACGTCCCTTTGTATGGTCCTCGTTTTATCACTATCAATGATCGAACAGCATCTGAGGTGCTTGCGATATACAATGGGCTAAACATAAGAAAAGCAAAATGAGCAAAATATGTTCTCGTCTTCTAATCTATTCTAAAACGTGCTATATTTTTATTTCTAGCAAGTTCTACCGGCCAATGAAGAATCTTTTCTCTTCACTCAGCTGTTAACCGAGACTCATATTGAAGTCACGTCTGAATCTCCGATAATTGAGTGGCAACCATACACCTATTCTATAGAACCTGTATCGGTGCTGTACAATGGGTGTCCCGATAAGAGCGCATTTTTTTATAAAACGCATCCTTTATTTGGAATGCTAATATTTTCTTCATGTATTAGGTGTTAACATAAGTTGTGTCCATTTTTTTCAAATTTAAAAATGAGCACCAAAAGTAAAATAAAATGGTAAAGGTTATACATCATTCGAAAGAAAATTTTCTGCTCTACAAGATATGGTATTTGCTTTTACGTTACATATATTATCTTATTTGATTACAACCCTTCAAAATGGAATGTCAAGTAGACGAAAGTGAGCATTTTCGACACCTCCTTCTGTTCGCGTTCAATCGAGGGAATAAAGCTACCAAAGCTGTTCGCGATATTTGCGAAGTGTACGGCGAAGATGCTATGAATGAAAGGAAAGCTCATCGATGATTTTTGCGTTTCAAAGATGGTAATTTCGATCTGAAAGACATGGAGAGTTCTGGACGACCAGTGGACTTCGATGAGGACCGCTTAAACCATATTATTCATAAAGATCCCCTTCAAAACACCGTAGAATTGGCTGAGCAAGTGAAATGTAGTAACATGACTGTATGCCCCCATCTTAAATCAATGGGAAAAGTCCAGAAATTCGGCGCTTGGGTTCCACATGTTTTGAGTGAAAACAACAAAAATCAACATTCGACAATTTCTGTTGGTTTGCTCGCGCGTCATTGAGCTACGCATGGCCACAAGCAAAGGTTCCTTTACCGCATCATTGCTAGTGATTAAAAATGGTGCCTTAATGTGAATATGAAGAAACGGAAAGAATGGGTGAATCATGGTCAACAAGCAACGCCCAGAGTGAAACAGGTTTGCATTCGCGCAAGACGATGATTTGCATCTGGTGGGATTGGCAAGGCGTCATCCACTACGAGATACTTGAACGCAATCAGACAGTCAACGCGGAGCTATACATTCTGCAAATGCAATGGCTCAACACTGCAATTCAACAAAAAAGGCCGGATCGGTAATATGGTGTTATTCTGTAACACGATAACGCCCGCCCTCATATCGCCAACATTACGAAAAATGCCATTCAAACGCTTGGTTGGGAAGTCCTGCCGCACCCTCCATATTCTCCAGACCTCGCGCCGTAGGATTTCTACCTTTTTCGGTCACTTTCGTTTCACGTTTCTTTCAATAATGACGTCGAATTGCGGATATGGTTGGACGAATTCCTTAAGTCAAAACCGATGGTTTTTATCGCACAGGCATTGAAAAACTTGTAGAACGTTGGCAAGAAGCTGTAAATAATGAAGGAGAATACATTATTGACTAATTTGTTGTAAAATAATGAAGGAGAATAATGAAGGAGGACACAAAGATAATGTGTCCTCTTGTTCTCTTCATTTGGAAAAAAATGGACACAACTTATGTTAACACCCAATATAATAGTAGACACCCTTGCGATTAAGTGTGAAACACAACACTCAATAAACGTTCCCCACGACTCGGGCTGGATATTGGTCTAGTGTAAATATGAGCGTGTGACAACCCTGAACAAATGTCGAATTTTAAATTTAGATTTTTATTAATAAAAACTGTTTTAAGTGTTATATTTTACAATCTCTAGTAAGCCAATAATTAGTTCCATGTAATTTTAAGTAAAATAACGTAGATTGATTAAGTTATTTTTTGCAAATTATGTTCGGCGTGACGTGTTGGCGATAAATTTTCCATTTTTTCCTATTCATTAAGTAACTATGTTATAGAATTGCATACATTGAGAAGAATACATGAAGTCACAATGTATGACATAATGCGGAATAAAATGTGTATGGATGAACGTGAACTTAAGGTAGATATATTAAGTTAGAATAAAAAGAGCACTCTAAGACAGTTTGGGGATGAAAAGCGGATAAATTAAAAAAGACTAACACCAATATATGGTGCAAATCTTACTTCCTTCCTATCCTTATACTCAGCTTAAAAGTATTTATTTTGTAATATTTTAAATTTGTCAATAATAATGGGTTTGAATCTAAATTTAAAACACCCTTGGAGAGAATTTGCTCTGTAAACGCCGCTATATAAATTGTTCTTTTACTGTAATGTGAGTGTAAAGTGAGTGTAAAGCACGAAAAAGTAAAACCAAGGAAGATATGATAGGATCAAGTGAATGATACTTTGAAAGTGTGAAACTTAGAAAGCTAGAAAAATTGTAAACATTATATAAGAAAGTGTGTAAATGTAGAAGAGGTAAAGGATGTGCGTCGAAATAGGAAAATCGAGCGCTTTGTCTTTTCTGTCTACCATATTAGGGAAATGGTGTACTGTTGTGTATGAATTTGTATAGTTATATATTTTTCCCAGTTAAATTATGTAAATTTACTCTTAATTCATATTTTAATCTTGGGTACCTACTCAAACATTTTTTAGAATTTTTCCAACAAAAACATGTGAATGTCGTCATAACTCCAGTTGTCAGTTTCATATAAAATGAAGTGGGGCAAGAGGAGTTTGTGCATAACCTCAAAATATTCCGCCAATGTTTTCTCTCGCCGTCATTTTTGCAAATAGACAGTTTTAATTCGCATTCAAAGTGGCTAATACACAAAGAGCGATGCCTTCGAAAAAGAAAAAATATAACGCGCGCTTTCCGGCGGTGAGTAATTCATTTTATTCGGGGTTGTATTAACCCCGTTTGCGAGCTTTTGCGTTCTTTTTCAAAATAGTGAATGTACAATGACATTTTTCAAAAAAGGAACGGAAATCGTATTGGAAAGACAAATGTCATTTTTTAAAACAAAGGTTAACTTCAGTGTTTTCATTAAAACGAAAAAAACTGGCAGTATTTTTATAAAATGTTAATGTATTATAAAAAAATTGCGGAAAATTCACTTTTTGATATTGCATTTTTTTGTTATTGTTTAAGATTTGTTATTTTACACTTTAATAGAGATTCTGTAATATTTTTAAGTGACCTTGTGTTATATTTTTTAGGGAAGGATTAAAAAGATTATGCAGACGGACGAAGAAGTTGGGAAAGTTGCACAAGCTGTACCTGTCATCATTTATATCCTTTACATTTAAATTTTAATGTTAAGATTTTTTTTCCAAATAACGAATCGTTTTATTGGAGAGTTCTTTTATTGTTTTCAAATAACGAATCATTTTATTTGAGAGTTCTTTTTTTTTTTTTTAAATATGGAATCATATTTTCTTTGAGAGTTTTTTTTTCAAATGAATCATTTTATTTTATTTGTTTTCAAATTACGAATCATGTTTTCTTTGAGAGTTCTTTTAAATGTTTTCAAATCACGAATCATGTTTTATTTGAGAGTTCTTTTATTTATTTTTAAATAAGGAATCATATTTTATTTCGGATTTCTATTCTTTATTTTCAAATAATGAATAATTTTATTTGAGAGTTAGTTTTATTTATTTTCAAATAATGAGTTATATTTTCTTTGAGAGTTCCTTTTTTTTTTTATTTAATTTCAACAGTCGAACCATTTATTGATACATATATTTAAAGAGGTTGTTTGTCGCCATTCTCCGTAATGGGAAAAAGTATGAACTTGGCAAGAACGATTATATTTTTACACCATAAATTGTTATTAAAATGAAATAAATGAAATACTTTGACATGTAAGCAGTGTTACTACTCAGCAATTTCTTCCAAACAACTAGTAAAATGAAGAACACTGATATTATTTAGGCACATGGAACGAATTAATGAATACTAACAAAATAAATATACAGTGCAAATATGAGTAAAATTCGTGGTAAAGGAAGACCATGGAAAGTTTGGTTTTATCAAGTGAATGATATTTTGAAAGAAGGAAATATTGTCAGAGAAATCATATGTGTTGTATGAGGAGGTGTATAAATCTAGAAGAGGCCAATGATGTATATTGAGATAGAAAAGTCTTGCACTCTGTCATCTCTGCCTACCCTGGTAGTATTTATGTGTGTACGAAGAATTTCTTCACTTTACTCCTGTAAGTATTCAAAGTCACATGAAAGTGCAACAATGCCCATATTGATTGACTGTGTCCTCTTGTTGTGCAGGATTTGTACAATATTTTTTAGTACATCTGGTGGATTTATTGCTTAATAACAATTTCTTCCAATAGACCAGCTTTAGTTTTATAATTATTGGTATATATGACCATGTATTTTAACTTAGTGTATAAAAACTATGTTTGGGAAAAGTTAGCGAAAATCTAAATAAAAGATTAATCTCAAGGAAAATAGGGATTATGATGGGAATTGTATGGGAGTTAAGAATGAGAAATATTTTGAGATAAATAATCTTTCTTTAGTTTCTTAGTATTTATTCTTTTGTATATATGGTAAATTTGGTGGCTTATTGCTATACAATATTTTTTTCCAATCAACCAAATTATCTTGGATGTATAAAGTTGTTTTTATTCATGATAGATTTAAAAAAAACAGTTAAATAAATTCAAGTAAAAATAAATGTTAATCTCTAAACAAAAGTGATAGGCCTAGAGGAAAGAAACCCTTTGAGAAAATTAGGATGAAAGGATATTCTCATGTAAGGTGAATATGCAAAAAGGGGGGTTTCTCGAACAAAAGTAGCACTGAATGTGATTTTGGGAATATACAGGACACAAAACAAAAGTAGCACTGAATGTGATTTTGGGAATATACAGGACACAAAACAAATTCTAGTTTGTTCGAACATCAGGACTATATGCTCCGAGCAGGACTTGATTGTTGCGAATGGTAGGACGATCTCTGTTGATGAATCTATTCCTATTGTAAAAAATGTCATGAAACTATTCCTACTGGAAGTATGTGGCATAATTGATGGTCCAGATACAAATTAAATGAAAAAATGAAGAGGGTTAATAGATTGTTGAAATTTCTTCATTGTTTTATCTTGGAATAATTTACTTTGTATAGAATTCTAAGAAACCCTGTTTACATACTGCTTTGAGATTACTCTGTTCTATCTGTGTTTATACATTCGTTTTTCTATTTATCTCTTATTATTTTTATTTATTTATTGATTAATTAATGGTATAATGTACCTTATAACAATAATAGTAAAGTGAATGTTTCGTATATTATAAACTATAAGCTATAAAAAAGATAATTGGAAATTGCATTAAATAAATAAATATGTGCAGAGAAACAATCAATAAAAAAAATTAAACAATATATACCAGGTCTGTAAATATGAAACCGGATTTTTTTAATAGAAAATACTAATTTATTGTATGAAAATGGTAAAAAATATTTTATTCAAAGTATTGCCCATCGCAAGCTACACATTTTTCCCATCTCTCTGGCAATTTGTGGATGCCACGCCAAAAAAACTGTTGCTCTTTTGAGGCAAACCAATCATCGAGCCATTTTCGTACATTTTCGTAAGAAGTGAAGCGCTGCTCAGCAAGTGCGTGTCCCATCGATGTAAATAAGTAGTAATCGGATGGAACCAAGTCTGATGAGTAAGCCTCATGTGAAAGTATTTGCCAACTAAACGCCTCAATTGTTTCCTTGACCGGTTTTGCTGTGTGCGATGGTGCATTATCATGAAGCAAAATCACTTTGTGTTGCCTCTTTTGATATTCTGGTCGTTTGTTTTTCACGCAATGCTTTGTTCAAATCCATCATCTGTTGTCAGTAGCGTTCAGTATTAATGGTTTCGCCAGGTTTTAGCAGCTCATAATAGATTGTTATCTATCCCTTCTGATCCCACCAAACACAGAGCATTGTCTTCCGTCCATAGCGATTTGGCCTTGGAGTCGATGTTGCTGGTTTGCTTGGAGTTATCCATGATTTTTTACGCTTAGGATTCTCGAAATACATCCATTTTTCATCGCCAGTCACAATTCGATGGAGAAATGATTTTGTTTTGTACCTGGCGAGCACCATTTCGCAAGTGGTTTTTCGGTTTTCCTGCTGTCTTTTTCGGTTTTCATTCAGTTCATGTGGAACCCATTTTCCCACCTTCTGGATCTTTGCCATGACTTTCAAACCTATGGAGACAGCTTCTCGTGTCACATTTAACTGATCCGCGAGTTGTTGCGTTTGAGCATCATCCTCATACAACAAAACCTTGCAATTCGGCGTCTTCAAACTTTCTCGGTGGTCTTCCACGTTCTTCGTTTCTCACGTCAAAATCGCCACTTTTGAATTTTTTAAACTACTCAAAGCTCTGTGATTTGCCAAGAGCATGCTCACCGTAAGCTTCGACAAGCATTTTCTTCAAATGGTAACAGAAAATCAATGCTGTCCGCGAATCGTAGTTTTCAGGCACAAAAACAGACATGTTTAACACTATGAAAACATATGTAGTTGTATTAAACTCGTATTTTTGTGAGTTAAAAGTCTTTGACAAATGTAAATACAAGAAAAAGGCGCCAATGGCGCGGTTTGAAAGTCACATTGACAACTAAAGCCATCTATGAGCAAATTCCGTTTTCATATTTACAGACCTGATAAATGTGCAAGTTCATACGTTAACACTCGCACAAAAATGTGAAAATTCAACTTTAAGTTGTATATCCTAACATACATACTGTCACGTCATTTCCCTGTCGGGGTAGGCAGAGAGGACATTGTACTCAACCTTGTCTTTCGTGATGTGCATTTTCGCTTCTTCTTCATCGGTGCATCTTCTCATTCAATTTTAACCTTTCCTTCTTAACCTAACCTAACCTAACCTAACTTAACTTAATCTAACCTAACCTAACACATTATTTTTGTTTTGTTAATATTTCATCACTTATTCATTTTACATGCTCAAACAATCTCAGAGTAGTCTTTTTTATTCTGTTGATTACATTAGTTACTATTTCACATTTATTTCACTTCATTTCAAATTATGATATTTTAGGTAAATCTCCTGAAGATTAAATTAAAAATGTACTGTTAATATATGCGTTAGTTTAGTTTGATCTCACCAAAGACTGAAAAAATGCACCTTTCATAATAATTGACATTCATCATGTTTAAAATCAAGTTAGCAATGATTTTTTTTCTAATAATATACGGTACACTAAACTAAATCTAATGCTAAATATGTTACTATCAGATATCTGAAGAACTACAAAGGTTTCTTTGTAGTTCCTTTTCCCGTGGTAACTTTTCTGAGGTTTTCTTACCAAATATGTTTTTATGAACATATTCAGATTCGGGGAAGTACCTAATCTTAATGACCACTGCCACTACCTTCCTATCTTTACACTCAGTTTGTGTGTATATATTTATTTTGTAATATTTTAAATCTGTCAATTAATAGTGGGTTTTAATCCTGAGTTCAACAGTTTGCTCTCGAAACGGCGCTATAAAAATTGTCTATTATAATTATCTATCTGAAAACTATGCAACTACTTTCCGTACAACCAATAAAATAACAAAGTAATTTCTTGCAGTATGTGTTAATAAAAATGCCAAAAAAATATGGCCGACAATTTTTACTTACCGCTAGGTACTGTAAATAATAGTTCATAAGTTTATACAGGTTCGAAGAATCCAACATAATGGAAAATTAATTACGCTAGAATAAGATGACGTAAATTTTCTGAATACTTTTTCCTTGACTCTTCCACACCTCGTGCCCTGGAGCTGTTCGTGGAGTCATTGCTGAACAAGGCCATGAGTGTGACGCAAAGCCGCAATGCCAAGACCCTCAGCCCCTCACACCTCAAACAGTGCATTCTCGCAGAGTCACGCTTCGATTTCCTTAAGGATTTGGTAAGTTCTACAAACATATCTCCAGAAAATAGAGTTGCTTTATTCTTTTTCATTCATGTTAAGAGACGAAAATGAGAAAGAATTAAGCAAGATCGCGTGCATGAGGCACATCTCAAGCCATATATTATTGCTTAAAAATTCTAAGTTAAACTATATTAGACATTTGACAGGTATATTATATCAAATTAAGTGCAATTGTGGTGTTGCACATTAGACCATGCAACGTTTTTTCAATGACAGTTTCTTACTGACCCTATCAGTACAGTTAGGCGACTCCGGGATGGTTCTTTATTTCATCTAAAGAAGTACAGAATAGAACTGCGTTTTTGTATGCATACTTTTCTTATAAACGCCATTGAGGAGAGTTTGCTCTCTAAACAGACGACCTCCGTGGCCTGGTGGTAAGACACTTGTCTGCCGATCCGGAGGTTGCGGTTCGATCCCCGCTGGAACCCAGATTTTTTTAAATGGAATTCCAGTCTGGTTAACACTTAAGGCCTATAAAAACATCTTTCTGGTTGGTTGGAAGAGATTGCCACATGGCAATAAACTCTCCAGGTAAAAAAATAACAGTGCTATATAAATTGTCTTTATTATTATTATTAGATAAAAAAACATTTATGTGGTCCTAGCTAATGACCCATTGATCATCAGGTAGTTTGTTGCGCTCTGCAAATATTTCATTTGGTCGTTTGCGAGCTTTTGTGTTCTTTTTCAAAATAGTGAATGTACAATGCTATGCTTATTTGGCTGCCATTACATACAATGGCGTGCCGACTTCAATAAAGGAAAAGGTAGGAAAACCATTTAGACAGTCGATCGGAGCGTGGTTGTTATTGCGACAGGATTTTGAGTACTTGGGCTTTCAGGATGAATGACGAGTGGAAAGGATTTATGTGAGCTCGTAAGTTTGGGTTTTTTCTTGTTGTTTTAATTTTGGTTGTTTTTGTATTTGTGTTTCTGTGTATTTTTTTTGTTTTGATTTTTATTCTTATGATTGTGTGCGGTATATTGTGGGATGAATATTTTTGGTCTTTCTGGAGTGATGATGTGTGAGGAGTTGAATTTCGCAAGATGTTTCCAGTTGTAGTTGAGTGTCACTGTTTGTCAGGTTGTTGAGAGCGTGCAACGGGGTTTTGTTTTTGTGTAATCAAAAATCGGAATGAAGTATCGATTTATTTTTTCATGCTCAATATCCTCAGTGAGATACAGGCAAAAGCCTAGTTTACTGGGGATACGACAAATGAAAGGCAACAAACCCAGATCCATTAAAATTGTATGTCCAAATTAAATTACCTGTTGTTTTTTCTCAAATTGTGTATATTTCTTGTCATGTGTAATAATAAAAATAAAAAAAATAAAAAACAATGACATTTTTCAAAAAAGGAACGGAAATCGTATTGGAACGACAAATGTCATTATTTAAAACAAAGGTTAAATTCAGTGTTTTCATTAATGCAACGCAAATATTTCATTGTAATTTGTTTTATCAAAGCAAATATTTCATTTGAGTTATTTAGAGTAATTGATAAAACAAACTTAGTCACTAGTGTATTGCAGATCTAAGAAATTGTACAATTCGTTTGCTTATATAGTTAGCTGATAATCTGCAATATCTCATTAAACAGGGTTCGTAAGCCATTATTGTATTTATTTATTTTTATTTAAAAGAACACTCGCAGGAAATTAATCCCACAAAACAAATAATTTATAAATAATACCGAGGGTTAAAATCCCAATTACCAGTGTTCATCTCGTGCGTAGTTTCATCATGTCTGTCTGCAGGTCAGTGAAAATATTATTAATTGTAATTTATTTTATCAAACACTGTTTATTCCACTTTTTTGTAACGGTATAACCCTACCGGTTTCAAGGCTTTCACCTCATCTTCAGGGGAGCACAAACAAGACTAAATTCTATTCGAACTGGTATCGATATACATGGGACGATTTCGGCCAGCAGCGGAGAGATTTTTGGGATATATGTGTTTACCAAATGTTCGCCTCGGTGTACTGACTTAGAAATTTCTAGGGCCTCTAATCTGTCAAATTTATTTCCGTTACTATAAGAATTTCGCATCATCGATAGAAAAAGTATGGTTTTCACGGTGACAATGATTAGCCATTTCAGAATAAATTAGAGGATCTGTTAAGGCGGATTTGTGTTCACGAAATCTCTTTTCAAAGGATCTTCCTGTCTTTCCTATATAGAAATTATCACAGTCAGCACATAAAAGTTAAACTTTAAACAATATATTATTATCTACAATATATGGAAAAAGTAAAATACTCATTCCTCAGTCAATTCAGCCGCCATCCTCTTGAACTTTGATAGTGTTGAACTGAATATGTCCACATTGGAGTTAGCTACTTTGTTGTACTCTCGGCACATTCTTACTCCTGGGTTATAGAAGCCGATGTTACTTCTAAATGTAGCTACACTGAACAATGTAGTAATTATTAATATTATTATTGTAACTGTTTATTCCGGTTTGCCTAATTCACAAATTTCTTAACTCCAGTTTGTTTATTTAATGCAGCTACTAGTCTGACATACGGTAGTCATAAATATTACCATATTGGTCCACTTCTAAAACGTCTACACTGGCTTAAGTGTCGTAAATAAATTGATTTCAATATTTGTCTCTTTGTATTTTAGTCTCTTGATGAGATGTCTTCTTTGTTCCTTTCGAATCAGTGTCTGAAGGAAAGGATCCTTCGGAGAAAAGTAGAACTTTGAGGATGATTTATTTTTCGTCTAATAAATTGGTTATAACAAATCAATCCAATACCGCAGGGTATTATGATAGAGCTTTTACCGTTGCTGGTTCTGTGGTGTGGAATGGTCTGCCTCCTTGTGTCAGAGATACGGGTGAGTGTGCAGCTTTAGGAAGCAATCCTTTTTGGGAGGTCTTATCAAAATTTATGAGTGAATTCGATTCCTGAGTAAGAAGGCCTTTGAGGAAAGTTTGTTCGAAACATTTTTTAAATCAACCTTTGTGTTAACCTTCCTACCATGTTTTATTCAAGTTCGGCCAGTCAAAACGAAATAGAAATCTTTTCGCGTACTGATACTTTACAATGTTATTTTGGAGATGGAACAAATTAAGTTGTTTTTTCCGTGTTTGATGCTGCAAATGAAAAAATACAATGTAAACGTAAAAAAATCCTAAAATATGTAGTGTATGGGGATGATACAGTAAGCGATTGTGTGTGTCAAATGTGATTTGAAAAATCTGGAGTGTTATATGACCCTTTAAGATGGTATTCGCTTTGGAAGTCCGATTACCTCTGATGACAGCCAAATTATGACTTGAATCGAGAATAACTAACATTCTACATTATGAGAGATACTGAAAATAACGAAAACCACCGTCCACAAATAAATTAAATCTAAATTGATTTAGACCTAAAAATAAGAAATTATAAATGGATTCAGCATGTTTGGAATGAAGTTAATAATAAAAATCTTTTCTTAACTTTTCTTTGTCCTCAGTGAGATACAGGCAAAAGCCTAGTTTATTTATTTATTTGTTTATTTAACACTTTTATTGCAATCTGGCGGGCTTATTGCCAGGTGGCAATCTCTTCCAACCAACCAGACAAAAGTAAATGAAGCAAGTTCCGTGGTCGCATAAATCATTCAAATGACTATCCATCCCCACGAAATCCATATACATATACGTGAGCACATGCCCATGAACCCCACAAAGACGGACAATCACCCGAATATTATTTTTCATATAAAGTGAGATAGCAGCATGCCAAGGACAGAGCGAATCTTATATTGGTTCGTAACTGATTCCAGAGTCTCACTGCATGGACAGTAAAGGATGACGTAAAGAAAGAGGAACGGTAAACTGGAAAGGCCAATAAACAATCTGTTTGAGCGTAGCACTAATCCATGATTGGAAAGACGCTGAAAATTTTCGGCTAGATAAGAGGGGGGTGGCGGGACAGTTAAGGATGTTATACAATAAAGACAGTATGTGAATTTGGCGTCTATTTCTAACATTTAACCAGTTCAATGCCTTCTGGTATGAAGTTATATGATCGTACTTACGTAGGTTGAAAATGAATCTTAGACACACATTTTGAAGATGCTGTAATTTGTCCAGCTGTTCTTCTGTAACATCCAAGTAACATACGGCCGCATAGTCCAGAATCGGAAAGAGCAGTTTACTGGGGACACAACAAATGAAAGGCAACAAACGTTAAAATTAATTAAAATTGATTAAAATCCATTAAAATTGTGTGTCTGAATTGAATTACCTGTTGTTTTTTCGCAGATTATGTATACGAGTATTTCTTGTCATGTGTAAATAAAAAAAAAAAATATATAAACGATATCTATCGTAGAAATGCGAAACTGTTTTCAGGACAAATACTTTGAATTTTATCAAAAAATATTGGGTTTATTTCTTGTAACATATGACACTGCATCTATTTATTTTTTGTAACATATGACACTGTGCATCTATTTATTTTTAGCTCATCTTACAAATATTTGCCAGCTTAGATCACAAGTAAACAACACAATTATAGAAGTGTTAAATTCAAAACACGTTTCCCACGACTCATTTCTCAGAAGTAATAAAAACAATATTGAAAAATTGCCGTGTAGTGTTACTTGTATTATCGGATTCTGCTATTTTAGCGGTATTTTTCTCGGATGATCAATGACCTATAAAGGATATTAAACGGCGTGTAGCGATAGAAAAAGTCAGACGGGGCACTAACATATAACATATATAGTCGAACAAGACTGAAAGAAGCCGAATAAATGCTGTAAAAATGTGTGCACTTAGAAGAATACACGGGGGGACAATTTGACAGAATACGGAATGAAATAATTAGAGATGAATGTGAACTTAAGGGGGTTTTCTACTCTAGAGGGGTGAATTTTGGGTGTTTTTTAAGACTTAATAAAAAAAAAAACTAAAAACATTTTTCGTATGCATTTTTTTAGAGTTTGTTTATTGATGATTTGAGAATGTACAAAAAATGTTATCAGCTGTTATATCTTGTCGTAAAAAAAAAAAAGGGAGTAAGCTGGTCAACGTGATTGAAGCCCTTTCGTAAATCTGAAACAAAAGTCATACACAGTTTCTTGATAAGAAATAATGTCGTTATAGTTGGTACCAAAGAGAACTTTTTTTTTTAAATTGTAAAATGGCGGCTGTATGAAAAAAAATGTCAATTTTTTTACCCTTTATTTTAAATATTAAATTTTTTTAAAAGAAGTAAAAAAAAATAGTTTTGAATATTCCAAGGTAGGGACGATATAAAAACATTTATCGAAGTTTCATACCAAATTTGAAGGCAATCGGTTGGATAGAACTTGAGATTTTATGTCGACCAGGTCGAAAAACGCGTTTAAAGTTTTGATATTATTGTCTGAGTCATACCAGTGCAGCTTAATTAACTTCGTAAATATTAATACTGTATATTTTTGGGAGTCTGGAACGAATCATTAATTCAATCTACGTTACTTCTTATGGGAAAAATTTATTCGGTTTTCGAACAGCCTTCTGGAACAAATTAAGTTTCAAAACTGAGGTCCCACTGTGTACAGTGCAAATGTGAGTGGAAGGCATGGTAGAGGAAGACCAAGGAAAGTTTACTTGGATCAAGTGAATGATATTTTGAAAGAAGGAAATGTAAAAAATAATATATGAGTAAGTGTATGGATGTGATGTAAAAGGTGTAAGATGTATGTCTCGATAGGCAAGTCTGATGCTATCTTCTCTCTGCCTATCCCAACATGATGGTATGTATTTTGTATCTTCTTCTCCCTGGCTCCATCCCAACTCATTGTCTGCGAAGACTGTTGGGGTCAGCTCTCCTCGTCCTCAGGTTGTATGCTCTTCTGTCTCGGACTACGTCCCTGAGGCCGTGCCTCTGCATCAGGTTATCTTTTTGCACCACCCATGAATTCTTTGGCCTTCTTCTGGTTGTTATTCGAGGAAGATCCATGGAGATTGCCTGGTTCACAATGTGATCGGGTTCTCTGCGTCCAACGTGCCCACACCATCTCAATCGCCTCTCCTCCATCTTGCTGTTGATGTCTGTAACACACATGGTATGTATTTTGTATAAAAATCTTTTAATATTTAACTTCTTCATATTTACGCACGTACGCAATGGGCATGCCGATTATGTGTCAAATACTGCTAATCCGTATCCCGTACGCGGCGGCAAGCCACAGTGGTCTTAAACATACCCAACTCGTATTTCATCCACCACACGTACAAACGGACTCCAAAAATCTTATCAGTTCATACCTTGACTGCATCACATTTGTGTCTCGTCAAGTTTTATCCTGTGTTTTTACGAGTTTTTATTTTGTTAGCTATTCGCCATATTTCTAGTAAAGTTTTCTAAATTATTTAGTTATATTTACATAAATAGTTGTTGATTTAGTGTTTGTAACGCATATTTTATTTTTCTTTAGTGATATTTATTGTCGTTAGATTTGTTTTTATTAGGTATTGTTTGGTTATAGATATTTTATCTACTGTTTGTATCGGACATTTTTGAAATTAAATCTTTCATATGGACACAATTAAAAGTAAAGAAAGAAACGAGGTATTATTGTCCAGATTGTAAAAAAGGTCTTTGTTTGCCATGCTTTAAAATTTATAATGCCAAAAGAGTGTTTTGAAAAATTAATGATATTTTTTTGTTTTTTTTTTGCAGAACAATGTATGTGTTAACGACCCCCGATGAGCATGATACAAATAATTACATAACAATAACTGAAAACATTTTATTTTTACCTACCTTTGTGAAATTTACTCAGACATTTAAAAATAACACGAGGTACACACATAAAAAAATGACACGAGTTACGCATATAGAAAAATAATACTAGGTACACACATAGAAAAATAACACGAGGTATGCATATAGAAAAATAACACTAGGTACACACATAGAAAAATAACACGAGGTACACACATAGAAAATTAATACGAGGTACACACATAGAAAAAAACCCTAAAGGTAAAGGGGGAGTTAAAAAGAACAAAAATTTTTGTTGACACATTCTGTTTTATTTTTAGGTTAAGAATATTCCGGACATCTCCAGTGTAGAAGAGAGAGAGGCCACCCAAACTGTGAGTGCAGACAGTTCGCCCAATGCCTCCAGATACCCTGAAAGCAGACGTACCAGAGTCGCCCAGACATCCACTTCTAGTCTTAACAACAACACTCACTCTAGCGACTCGGGTAGCGATTGTGAGCCAATAAATAAGCGAGCAAGGATAGTGCAAGGTAATGGACAGAAACCGAGACATTTTCCCTGCAGATCGACGGAACCAAGTCAAATGCAAACTTCCTACGCCCAAAGCGTCACTCCCCCGATTCCTAAAAGAGTCGAAACTGTCGTTTCGGCTGCCCAACCAAACGTGCCATCATTGAGTGGAAACACGAGTCAACAACAAGTGATCAACAGACCTAATAGACTGCCAAATTTCTATCAGGAAACCCTCAAAGATGTCGATGACAAGAAAGAAGTTACTCCGGTCTATAATTCTGTGATTCAACCGAATCCCGAGTATTCGGGAACGTTTAAAAAAATTGAAGAAAAAATGCCCCGCGTTGGTTATTCCGTTAGTTTAGCCGAGGACAGATTGTCTCGTGTTGGATTTTCTGGTATCACGTCTTTTAATGATACAAGAGGGTCATACATAGAGAGGAAAAAAGAAACTGTTGTTCCTAAACTGCATTTAGATCTATCCAAAGGTTTTCCGAGTGATACGAGCGCTCTCATGAGAAATCCATCTACGACACCTGTAATTCATTTGGATTTTTCATCAATGCCTTTAACACCTAGTTCAAAGGAAAGTATCAACAACTTGCCTTTTACTCCGACACTAATAAGGCAACCACAAACGCCGGTGTTCAAAGATAAAATTTTCAAACCGGAAAACGCATTTAAACCTTCAATTCTCCATAGATCAGAGAGTTTGCAACAATTTATGGCAAAGAAAGGTCCACCACCTTTGAAGACTTTGAATAGATCGACATCTCTCACTCCGAACGTATCCGCTTTATCTAGTCCGGCATTTTCTCAAAGTTCAGAAGAGGCTCCAATTCCTCAGATAAGAATAGACGTGACAACCGATGGACAAACCCCGAAGTTTCACTACAAATTTGATCCCGTTAAATCAGAGGATGCTCCTAGTTCGAATATAGTCATGCCCAAGAAGAGAAAAGTTAATACGCCAAACGAACCGCCGGGACTTTTGCCGATTACTCCTACGCAGAGGTTGCCGACTGTCAGCGCGACACCTGTCATCCAACGAAAGGATCCTCCGGGAAATTTGCAGCTTGATGAAGATTATGACACGTAAATATTGATCAAGTGACAATAAGTGTTTGGACTTTATTCTTTAGTAATGGTGATGCCGTTTTTTTTTTCTGTGGAAGAAGTAAAAAGATACTTTCTCAATAGCCCAGTTTATATGGGACGAGAACTCAACTGAGTATCGTCTCGGTACGTGTATGCATCTCTCGCTGTCAGTGTGTTGTATCTACCCTCATATGTAATTGATCGACTTAAAAACCTCCCGCGATCGACCAGTCAATCACGTTCGACCGTTTGAGCACCCCTGCTTTAGATTGTTCCTTCTTCGCCATTAAGTGATGTTGCACCGATTAATAAATACAGAAAATTTTGATCTTCTAGTGTGGATCACGTTAGATGATGGGAGTTAATTTGTCCCCCATAATAGCGTGGATAAGGGTGGGATTGAACTGAACTGAACTAGTAACAATACTAGCGAGAACTAGACGTTCATGAGGGTTTTTGCTTTTCCACATGTGGTAGTTTTGTCAATACTTATGTACCACGACTAACTGTGCATTACTTGCTGACTCCACTTTTTGCTTCTCCACATGTGGTAGTTTTGTCAATACGTACGTACCACGACTAACTGTGCATTACTTGCTGACTCCACTTTTTCTAAACTTTTGATGCAAATATACATTTAAAATCAATATATTTAACATATATATATATATATATTATTCAGTTCAATATTAACAACTTGTATTGCCTAGTTGGTAAAATACTTGTCGTCCATCCATGGGTCTCGAGTTCAGTTCCCGATGGCACCTAAAAAAATCCCACTCTGATAAAGAGAACATCATGTTACAATATTTGGACGTGATGAATATATGTGTGAGATTTGTTGTCTCTTTACGTGCGGTAGCGTTACCAACATGTGCGATTACAAACCGCTCGTTACTTGATTCTTAACCCGAAAGCTCGATTACTGCGACCGAAGCAATGTTGTCTTCCAGCCATGATTTTAAACTTATCTGAATCGGATATGTTAAAACAGAATAAAGAAAATGATCTGTGTTCATGTTTAATTCTACTGCCTTTTTATTTGAGATTTTATTCCGTTACTACTGAGTTTATTCTTACAAATGCAGTTTTGTAAGAACTTGAATTTATTTGATTGCCAGAACTTTATTTTTTTACTTCTTCCATTTTGAGTTTTTCCAGAAACATTCTGGAATAAATATGATCAAATGTTTTATAATAATTTGTGTTATGTTGTGTTTAGAGTTACATACTGTTCATTTATTTATTGTTTAGTACAAAAAGTTACATCATATAATTCTTCTTCTCTACAATTAGACATATATAAAAAAAAAAACAATGTTGCTTAGAATCTGTGACTTAACGCCTGTTAAGACTTCTGTCTTCCTATTTGCTTATGTTTTCACTTAAGGTCTTTTCAAAGTCTTTTTGGTTGGTTGGAATAGATTGGCAAATGGCAATAATCCCGCCAGGTTGTACTGTATACAACCAAAGTGTAATACAATACAATAAAGAGGACAGTTTTCAACAGAAAATCTTTTAACATACTAGTGATGTTGTGTTCTTAATCAAATTATTAATATAATAATTCTATCTACCTCTAATCATAGATATGCTCCAGGGAATTTTTTCTTAGGACTTAAGGGTAGGTCGATGAAGGTTAAAAGGTTTCTTTTGCAGTATTCTTTGGTCTCTAAATGGACTTCAAAAAATAAATACAATAGAGTGCCGATCGAACCAAAAAATGTTAACAGGAATAGGAGAAACACTTGAATAAGTGTATGGCATCTCAAAAATAATATTTTAAACCTGACTAAAAATGAATCTCTTTAAATATTACAATTAAACGTTTTTTTTTTAACTTTTTGGGAAATTTTCATTGTATTTTACAATAACATTAAGTTATCCGAATGTTTTGTAGAATTTTCATTGTATTTTACAATAACATTAAGTTATCCGAATGTTTTGTAGAATTTTCATTGTATTTTACAATAACATTAAGTTATCCGAATGTTTTGTAGAATTTTCATTGTATTTTACGATAACCTTAAGTTATCCTAATGTTTTGTAGAGTTTGTGTTGACTTCCGTAGCCTAGTAAGTAAGACGCTGGGCTTCCACCTGGAGGTTTTGGGTTTGTTTCTCGATGGTATCCAAAAATAAGTAAAAGGTTCCAGTTTACGCAATGGACTTTTGGTAGTGTTACTGCCTGTCCACGTACAGTAGTATTTCCAACTTATGGCAACCTGTGAGTTACTTTGCTTAGTCCAGTGGCTCATAACCCGAAGGTTTAATTATTTGACACATTCATGCAAATGCATCTGGCGCATTTATTGCTTTGAAGAAATTTTTTCCAATCAACCAGCAATTGTTTCACAATTTTTGTTGGGATCCACGATTGTGTCTTTAGCTTAGTGTATGAAAACAAGGTTTGAGAAAGAATAACTAAAAATTAAAATAAATGATAAATACCAACAAAAATAGGGATTTGGATTGGAGTTGGTGGTGGGGAATAGTTTGAATTAAATAATCATTCTTTAGTTTATTCTTTGAAATCGATTACTGAGCTCGAAGACGGTATTGTCTCCCGAACATGCACTTGAACGTGTCCACATCATCAATTCAAACATCCTTATTGCACATGCATCATCAATTCAGACATCCTATTGCACATGTATCATCAATTCAGACATCCTATTGCACATGTATCATCAATTCAGACATCCAAATTGCGTATGCATCGTCAATTCAGATATCCGATTTGCATATGCATCATCAATTCAGAAATTTGAATTGCATATGCATCATCAATTCAGATATCCAAATTGCATATGCATCGTCAATTCAGATATCCAAATTGCATATGCATCATCAATTCAGATATCAGAATTGCATATAAAGGGTCTTTCAAATTGAGCGGTTTGTTTAATTCAATTTTTTTTTAATTCTTGAATAAAACACAATTTGCTTTGATTTCAAATTTTTTTTTATTGGTCATTGAAGTATAATGTATGACTCACAGATGTCCACTCTTTTGTCAAAATTTTCTATGACATTTTGGCATAATTGCGGTTCTAACTCACCAATAATGCGAATAATTTTGTCCTTCAGCTCAGGAATTGATCGGGGGTCATTTTTATAGACCTGGCTTTTAACGTAGCCCGACTATTTGAATGCGTTGTTTTTTTTTTTAAATTTATTTCACCTGTCGAGTTTATTGCCATGTGGCAATCTCTTCCAATCAACCAGAAAGATGTTTTAATGGGCCCTAAGCGAAAACCAGACTGAAATTGCATCTAAAAAAGTCTGGATTGTTGTATTATTGTATACGACTCCATTTTTATAAATGTTATACATTACACTTCTCCATCTGTGTTTTATCCAAGAATTAAAAAAAAACTCAATTTGAAAGACCCTTTACATCATCAATTTGATACTATACAATGAATGAATTGTGTTTAACAATATCAATAAGTTATCAGAATGTTGAGGCAATTTGTAACTTTTTGGACTAAACAAAGTTTTCAGTGTTCAATAATATTTAAATTTGATAAACAATGCTTAAGTTATTTTTTTTTATATAATTTTGGTGTTTGAATTTTATTTGTCTATGATTCACAGCTGTGTACTGAAAAATATGTATTTAAAAATGTCAATATTCTTAGTAAAAAAATAGTTTGCTTTTGTTATCCAACACAAGCAAACAAATTTCTATGATTTTTTATATCAATTTGTTTTATTTAACTGAGGTGAATTTCTTCTTCATTGTGAGCAATCGTAACACTCTGCTATCGTAACACTCTGCTATGTCCACAACGTGAGCAATCATAATACTGCTATGTCCACAACGTGAGCAATCGTAACACTGCTATGTCCACAACATTGTGAGCAATCGTAACACTCTGCTATGTCCACAACATTGTGAGCAATCGTAACACTCTGCTATGTCCACAACATTGTGAGCAATCATAACACTCTGCTATGTCCACAACATTGTGAGCAATCGTAACACTCTGCTATGTCCACAACATTGTGAGCAATCGTAACACTCTGCTATGTCAACAATATTGTGAGCAATCGTAACACTCTGCTATGTCCACAACATTGTGAGCAATCGTAACACTCTGCTATGTCCACAACATTGTGAGCAATCGTAACACTCTGCTATGTCCACAATATTGTGGGCAATCGTAACACTCTGCTATGTCCACAACATTGTGAGAAATCGTAACACTGCTATGTCCACAACATTGTGAGCAATCGTAACACTCTGCTATGTCCACAACATTGTGAGCAATCGTAACACTCTGCTATGTCCACAACATTGTGAGCAATCGTAACACTCTGCTATGTCAACAACATTGTGAGCAATCGTAACAGTCTGCTATGTCCACAACATTGTGAGCAATCGTAACACTCTGCTATGTCCACAACTTGGTGCGCCATTTGTCTTCATCTTTCTCGATCTTGGGCCACGTGGAATGAATGCAGCACTTAACGAGGATCCTGTTACATACCATCACACCGTTTTCCTGTCAGGCTAGGCAGAGAACGACAGAATTTCCTCTATTTTGCCTTTTCTATATCTCTACACCTCGTACAACTACGGTTTTCAAATTTTTTACTTTTCCTTGATGAACTGTCTGCACTCACAGATTAGGCGGCCTATCTTTGCTCTGCACTGGATATGTACGGAATATTTTTAATCTAAAAATAACACAACGTAATTTGTTTAATCGAACACTGTTTGTTCCACTTTATATAACGGTATAAACCTACCAGTTTCAAGGTTTTAATCAGAAGAGCACAAACAAGACTTAAGACAAGAGTCATGTTTGTGCTCCCCATTTTAAAAGAAACTATGCCATAGTCCTCAGTGAAATACAGGCAAAAGCCTAGTTTACTGGGGACATGACAAATGAAAGGCAACAATCCAGATCCATTAAAATTGTACGTCCACATTAAATTACTTGTTGTTTTTCGCAAATTATGTATATTTCTTGTCATGTGTAAAATAAATTTAAAAAAAAATAGTGCAGTAAACTCGCCATTTTATACTTCACAATAAAGTGTCTAAATAAATAACTAAGCAAAAACTTTGTACGTAAATAAAATGGTACAAAGATCTGACCTCTCTGTCTACCTCAAAAACAACACATTGTACTGTGTGTATGTAGAAATAATGACAGAAAATAAATAAATATTATTGACCATTGAAAGATTTATTATTTGTGGCATTTATTTTGTTAATTTAAGTCTGTTTATATTAGTTTTAAAAAAATTATAAAAGATTCTTTGTTTTGTTCAAATTTTTTTTTTTATTAAGGCTAAGGCCACACCAAAGTGCTTCGCTAGGTGCTACGTGACTCATATACTAGATGACTTCATGCTTGGCCACACCAAAGTGCTTCGCATAATTCATTTGACATTTGGGAGCGGTTGAGTCAACAAACGATGCCACTCTCAAAACTAACCAATTCCATTACAACTTACCATTTCTATTTACTTCCTGTGCAACTTCATTCCAAAGGGGTTTTATTACAGATACATTTTTGTATAATTTGCTCGATGGGTTCCACAAAGGCTGCCTTTTATACACAGCTGTTATTAAAACTTCCGCCATCTTGTAAAATCACTTGGTGACACAATAAAATTAACTAACACGTCTGTTCGCTAGGAGATTCACTAGGTGACTAATCGTTATGTAGCGTGGCGCGAAGCGTGCAGTGTGGCCATTGTGATAGTATGCGGTGCGTTGGTTCGCTCGGATTTGTCGCCTAGCTCTAAGTACCAAGCGAGACTCCTACCTGTGTGGCCGAGGCCTAAGTGATCTCTACATTACGAGGTCTCATTTATGAAAATTCAACAGAAAATAGAAATTAAATAAAAAAGATTATTTCTTTGATAAAATATAAAAACAGAAGCTTATTCAATATATCTTCCGATTCAGGGACTGAATTCCCATTGGAACCCAATTTATTAAAAAGGTTTGGTTTCATTTCAGGCTTCTTCAACGTCTTTCTTGTTAGTTGGAAGAGTTTGCCATTTGGCATAAACCTGCTTTTATTGAATACAACAAAAGTGTAATACAATATTTTAAAGAGGCGAAAAAATACGAAGCCTTTAGTGAAAACCAGACTCGAATCCTTTTTAAAAATCTCTATTTCAACGGGAATTGAATCTGAAACCTTTGGATTGGAAGATTGGCGTCTTATCGACTAGGCTACAGACGTGGAACCTGCTAATATGAAGGGTTGATTATATTTAATGGTTAAGAAAAATTGTTATTTATTTATCAGCGAATGTCAAACTGTAAATTTGTTTAGACACCATTTTAATTTTTTTTAACAAAATTATTTAAATTACATTTTGAACTCAAAGAATCTTTTATAATGTTGTATAAAGTGGTTATTTTAAGTGGTGTATATTTTAGAAGATAGAGCTGGACTGATGTGAAGATGTAAATATAAGATTGTTATTTGTCTTAGTTAAGAACCTTCCAAATATTTTTTGCTCTGGTGCCTCGTAAATTACAATATATACCAGTTAACCGTAGTTTCTAAACTATGTCAAGTGTATAGTTGACATAGTTTAGAAATTCATTGCTATCAATGCTTCTCGAACTATGGACTAATGCTGGTCCACAAACAGTTTGTTACTGGGCCACGTGGTGAGAAAATTACAAAACAAATAATAAGAATTATGAATTTAAAAAGTTATAGTTCTTATTATATTTTTCTTATATACAGTAAAATTCAGCGGGCTTCTTGCCATGTTTCAATCTCTTACAAGCAATCAAAAATATATTAAAAATCAAAATCAGACTAAAATCGTTATTTAAAAAAATTTGGTTTTAAAGGGAATTGAACCCGCAACTAAAGAACTAGGCCACGGAGGTTGTCATTTGTTTTGTGACTTTATTTTTTACTAATTGAGTCATAAAATAAAAAATATGAACCAACTCTTTTCTTCTCTTAGTCATTTTTGAATTAATTTTATAAAAAGACTGATCCGTGATGGAATATAAAAAAAAAATGGTCCTCGAACGCAGAAAGTTTGAGAAGCACTCGACTGCAATACATCAACACCATTGTCAACTTCAGTCGTTGTCTATTAACTGCCTTTCTGTACCCATTAACTCTTTATTCCTTGTTAACCTTTGCCGGCATACGCTTTCGAACTTCAAGATGTCATCAATTCTCTGGGCCTTGAGGCATCTTGGTCTTCTGTTGTCGCGTGGCCACCATTGGATAATAGTTTTTATCCACTGCTGACCCACACCCTCGCAATATGATCAATCCATTTCCACTTGTCTGTTCACTTAAACCAACATACTCGTATACAGTGCTGTGCAAAAGTCTTAGACAACTTGATAAAATTTCCTGCAAGTAAGTTTAGCATTGCAACAATTGATGTTTTTATTAACCCTTCCCTTACGGTGCTAAAATTGAAACGCGCGCTCCGGCGTTGGGTAGTGAGTACGCGATAAAAAATTTGCGATTTTAAATCGGAAAAATAAGAACATTCATAGATAATCCCCTTAATTAATTATAATTGAAGATAAAAATTATAATAATTGAGATTTATTTGCTGAAAACATTAAAAAACCATCTGGCAACGCTCACGGAACGGGCGTAGGTCTAATCTATTTGCAAGTCCAGAAGACACTGAGGCGCGGAGCGGTGCCCCGGCGTGGCTTACGCTTGCGACGATTGAGACAATTGAGCTCCTTGCAATTCAGTGGAGTATGCAAGAGTGAGATGCGAATATAGTATCGCGCTTCCCGCATACTCTTCACCTATCGTCAAGACGAGGCACTCGCAGCGTTTAAATGCGAATTTGTTTTCGATCTTTACAAAACACCTACGATGTAGTCGATAAATTCTGATTATTATTAATATTATTTTTTAAATCAATGCGTAAATATATTATGGAGGAATACCTAAAATCTTAACCTTGTATTTATTATATTTATAGAGATATTGATGGTTATTAGAAGCAACGTGTAGAAGATACCCAACACAGGGAAGGAGAGGTTAAGGACTGATTTATTATTGCCCTGATTCTATTAAATTAATATTTTGGCCTTACCAACAGGGATAATGAACCATTCAAATCCCGTGATAGACAATAATAACACATTCTCAGAAATTATATATGCAAAGGGTTTTTTCAGATGACCGATTTCAGGAAGGATTATGTATTTGGTACTCGGGTATCAGTACAGTGGCAATCTTTATATTATAATTTTTCAGTTGTATGTGAAGTGTAGAAGAGTTAACACTCAGTTTAGTAAGATTTTGTTCAAACTTAAGACTTTATTTTTTAAACTGTAATCAAAGTGTTGTGATAATTGTGTATTGAACAGTTTGATAACATTTTTTTCTTTGGCCAGTGGAGGAGTGTATTAAAAAAATAAAACATTGCCGAAAATATCATTAATCGATAGGCACCGCATAGTTATGTTGCATCAAGAAGGTTATAGTCAATGAAAAATTGCTGAAAAAAACAAATTTTCTGAAATTGCTGAAAAAATCTATACAAAATATTATAACAAAAAATGAATGAATCTGGTTCCGTTGAGGATAAAAAACGAAGTGGAAGGGCGAAAAAGATTCGAAAGAGTGACGAAACTATTTTACGAGTCCAATGGCTGCAGTGTCGTACGAGTTCTTCATCGGAACTGACTGTTGACTTATGGCAATCAACGGGAACTTCAGTAGATCCGTCTACTGTACGTCGTTATTTAGTGAAATCTGGACTTAAACGTTATGTAGCTGTGCTAAAACCACTTTTTCGGAAAGGAAACAAACAAAAGAGAAGAAAATACGCAACAGAGCATTTGAACTGGTCGATGGAAGAATGGAAAAACGTTTTATGGACAAACTAAGCTAAATTCGAAATATTTGGAAACAAGCGAAGGCAATATGTTCGTAGACGGTTTGGTGAGGCATACAAGGATGTTTGCATAAAACCTACAGTTAAACCCGGAGGGGGGTCGGTGCTAGTTTGAGGATGCATTTCCTCAGCTGGAGTTAGAGATCTTGTCCGTATTGAGGTAAAACTGACTGCTGCCAGCTTTTTAAATTTATTTAAAAGACACCATTCCATCTGGAAGACGTCTTATTGGAAAACATTTTCCAGCAAGATAATGACCCGAAACATTTAATTATTTATTTATTTATTTTTTTCAAAACAGGCTTAGCCCAATTACTTTGAAAATACAAGACATTAAAAAAGAAGAAAAATTACATAGAGGAAAAATAAAATAAGTTAAAAAATTATATAAAATAAAAAATAATGCATATTCATACAAACGAGTATATACACACAAACATTTTATACACATATATTCACAATCATTTAGGTATGTTGATGAGTGCCTTCTAACGCGCTTAATCTAAGAAGAAAATTTACTTTTGCTTTTGGTAATGTGATATGAAATATGTCAATATCCGAAGCAGTCCCGTTCAGAAGAGTTAAGGCCCTTCCAACAGGCATAGCGGCTGGAAGACCCGTTCTTGCGTATGTTATTGAGAACAGTTCTTGCCGTCGCAGTCTAGTGTAATTGTTAGGAACATTTAACGCTAATCTTTGTAGTAATGCTGGACAGCTCACAACTCCTCGAACGAGTAACATACATCTCGAGCTGTAGATAATTATTTGGAGGAACTAGTGAGAAGGAAATTTTACAAATCATGTAGTGGCCACCATGGAGTCCAAATTAAAACATTATTGAACATATATGGGATTACTTGGACAGGGCTCGGAAAAAAAGAATGCGAAAATGTGCTGATGAGTTATTTAATATCTTAAAAGTAAAATGGAATAAAATTCCAAGTGATTTCATCAAAAATTTATTTGATAGCATCCCAAAAAGAATACTCCGTCTACACGAAGAAAAACGAGGTCTTAGGAAATATTAGTGTTTTATTATTTTTTTTTACTTACAGCCTTATGTTTTTTAACACAAATTTAATTTTCTTTTATGTTAAAGCATAATTTAAAAATTGTAATGATACTTTGTTTTATTACGATTCCGTTTAAATTAAGTAAATCTTATAAAATCAAAAATGGTCTAAGACTTTTGCGCAGTACTGTATGTTACAGTGGAAATGCATTGTACATTGAATTTAAGCTATTACTAGTGAATGTACATCTTCACTAAAGTAATGAGTGAATATGGAACCACGTTAAAGTGAATTTGCATAAATGAAGGGATTACTGGTATTGTCATAATTTGACCAATCAGCGCATTTTTATTTTACTGAACACTGATTGGCTTAGTTTTGTTTGAAATCATCATAATCCAATTAATCAGATTGAGGCAACCTCCAGACATTTTAAAATCAAAGTGTAAAAAATAGATGTTGAAAAATGAGGTTGCGCTATATTCAGTATGTATTATATTGCACCCATCTTGTATTATACTCTATGACCCGAATCAGGTTGCGCTATACTCAGTATGTATTATATTACACCCATCTTGTATTATACTCTATGAGCCTAATTCATAGTCCAATCTTAACACTAAAAACTAAATCTTAGCTATTGTTTACTTAAGAAATTAGTATTTTAAGTAAAATCTCATACAAATTTGTCATAAATTTTTTAATTTATTTTTACAGTGACATATTTAAAGCACTCCCCTGCCTGACTATAGGTGTGTGCCTGGAAATAAATAAAAAATATATATAATAATATACAGAACACTTCAAAGAATAAAAAAAATGCACTTAACCCTCTGTCAGGTACAATATCTTTTGTAATGTCATCTGTCAGATTAAGTGCACAAAAAATTGTACATTTCTCAAACATACGGTTAGTTGTTTCTTAAACATATGGTTAGTCATTTTTTAAACATACGGTTAGTCAAACACGAAAACACATTTTCTTACTTCATTCAATTATTATGGGAATGGTAACATAACTTCATTTAAAAGAATAAAAAGAAAAATGATCTTCGTGGCCAAGTTGGTAGCTTCTGAGGCAAAAGTTTTGTGATAATGAATTTCACAAACCATGTTTGTATGTTCCAAACGGAAACAGAAAACATTCTCACAATTTTAATAATAATATTTTTCTGAATGTATATTTATGAAATATTTTTTCATTGCATAATTTGGATCAAATTTGAGTTTTCATCTTGTGTGTAATAAATAAGGGAGTTTATCTCGATTTAAATTTTGTAGCGTAAAAAAGTCGGACTCGCATGAAATTTGAAGGTTGGAAATTATCATTTAGTATTTAGGTCGGACTATGAATTCTAATCTATGTCACACAGTTTAAATTGTAAGCAACATTTTGCTCTTCTATCATTACGCGGCGCTTATATCTGTCTCCATATGTCTTTGAAGTAAATTGTAAGCAACATTTAGCTCTTGTATCATTACTTTGCGCTTATATCTGTCTTCATATGTCTTTGAAGTAAATTGTAAGCAACATTTAGCTCTTGTATCATTACTTTGCGCTTATATCTGTCTTCATATGTCTGAAGTAAATTGTAAGCAACATTTAGCTCTTGTATCATTATGCTGCGCTTATATCTGTCTCCATATGTCTTTGGAGTATATTATATTATATTGTAGATTAAATTCAAAACTCAAGCATCGAAATAAATGACAAAAATGTAAATGAAATACCTGAATGAAAATTAATGTACAATACCTTTACACCATACGATATAAATTAATATTTTGTAAAATGTAATTTTTATTAGTTATTTACTGTTTAAAAAAAATATATATATTTTTTGTCATATAAATAAATTATACAGATAATAATTTGTCAGTAAATAAATGTTACCGAAACTCTTTGATTTAATATTTTGCAGTCTTTACTGGAACATTAAGAAATGTCAAGTTTGTCCTAATTTTTTTTTATTGGACACAAGATAGATTTATTTTTTTTGTTTATATTTAGTATAGAAATGTATGTTAATTAACCTGTGAATATTTTTGGCTCGCTAAAACAGAGTTTGATTGTACAATAGTGTTCGTGATTAGCGATTTATATTATACAGTCGACCCCTCTGTATTCGTGGGTTCCACGTATACAGATCGAAAATAAAAAAATGATTCTACATTTTTTTCGTGATCATAATTTTTACCGTTTTTTTGGTCGAGATTTTGATATTTGTTTAATAAAAGATAAACAATATTAAAAATACTTTTTTTATTAATATCGCTTCGAGTAATTGGTAATATTTTCAAAATTAATTTAAGAGTGCAAAGGGTTTACGGTATTTCTACTCTAGAGGCGTGAATTTCGGGCGTTTTTTCAGACTTAATAAAAAAATATTAATAACATTATTCGTATGCACTTTTTTACAATTTGTTTATTGATAATTTGAGAAAGTACAAAAGATTTTGGAAAAAAAAATTTAAATTCAAGGTGTTATCAGCTGTTTTATCTTGTAAAAAGAAAAAGGGGGGGGGGGAGCTGGTCGACATGATTAAAGCCCTTTCGTAAATCTGAAACCAAAATCATACACAGTTTCTTAATAAGAAATAATGTCGTTATAGTAGGTACCAAAAAGAAATTTAAATAAAGGTAAAATAGTGGCTGTATGAAAATTTTTTTTTTTTTTTTTAAATATTTTAATATTACAAAATAGTTTTGAGTTTTCCAAAGTAGGGACGATATAAAAACATTTATGAAAGTTTCATAGCAAATTTGAAGGCAATCGGTTGGATAGAACTTGAGATTTTATGTCGACCAGGTCGATAAAAGTAGTTTCGAGAAAACGCATTTAAAGTTTTGAGATTATTGTCTGAGTCATTCCGGTGCGGAGTAATTGCTGCCTCATTTATAGCTATAACTTCTTAAATATTGAGAATTTTAAAATTTCCTTTTGAGAACTCTGATTGGCTGAATGGCATTCCTGCATTCAGTGGCGCCCTCTTGCCATTACATTCGGCCTATGTAAACATCGAAGAATGTTTACGACCTAGTTGGTAAGATGCATGACTCCACTCTGGGGTTTTGGGTTCGATTCCCGATAGTAACTGAAAAAAAAAGGTCCCTGTTAGGTAAAAGAGTCCATTTGGTAACAATGCTTACAAATGTTACACATGTGCAAATGTTGTTGTTTCTTCACATGTGTAATAACATTGCAAACACATACGATGATTAATTGTGAGTTATGTGCCTACTCAAGTGGTTCTAAGCCTGAAATCTTACTGAATGGGGCTGAAGACAATGTTTTCTCCCGACCACGGTCTTCAATATATCCGAGTCACCAATTCGGCTGTGTTGAAGGGTAAATAAAATAGGCTACTTCAATGCACCTATACATTAGGGTTTGAGTTAAATTTAACTTATGAATACAAAAAATTGTTATAAAACTTGTTATTAAATTTTTATCACTACAGTGAAACCTCTATCTATCGTATATGTAAACAAAATAGAACATACCTAAATGTTAAATATCAAAAAAAATATTTTCATTTATTGCAATAATATAAAGTTGCACCGAAAACAAAAGTAAAAAAACTATGTATTAATCAAAATAGTCTATTATTGTCATTTATTTTTGGTCTCCCTCTATTCTGTTCAGGGTGGGTGGTAGAAGCAGCAGCTATGACCAGTGCGTAGTTATCGTCGTTGTTGCTGGGCCTCGTAGTCGAGGTTCCTCTCGCCACTCCAACGTCAATCTTGAGCTCTTCCTTATCGATCATGTGATCTTCTTTGAGAAAACATCCTAGATGCGTACTCCCTCCCGCAGATGTGTGGATCCTATCCTCTAGTGTGTAGTAACAAGTATTCAAATGAAATACGTGTATCACGAATGTTCCGCTCGTTGTTTACTAATGCTGTTATTCTAGTCTAAACCGTGGATGTCCAACCTTTAGGGTTCTGTGGGCCAGATCGATTCACTAGAATTGGTCACGGATCATAAATTGTTAATAACTAAATACACAAACTGTTTTTAGTTTTTTTATTAAATAATATTTATTAGAGAAAAACTACAAACGTAACAACATTAGTGAGATACATGAGCTTGCTTTTGTGAAACCAATTTATTTATGTCAAGTTTTCTTGGATGTGGTTGCAATTCAAATAGAATTTTCAAGATGTTGACTAGAAGTTTTGGTTTATATTTTCTTTACTTTTTTCTATGTTTATTAGAAAAATAATACCCTTAAACCCGCAGGCTGTGTGCTGGGCTTGTATGGTTTAAACCAAGCATGGCCAACCTGCGGTCATGCAGCCTGCGAGCTGTTGTGCGACTTGCCAGTTGTTTTTTTTTATAAATCATGAAAGAAATAATAAAACATCAGTTAAAAATAATGACCCACTATTATTAAAAGAAATCTTCTTCATGTCTGAAATCTATATCATTATAGATTTCAGACATGAAGAAGATTTATATCAAAATATAAAAATCTTGTTTAAATATCTGTATTAAAAATAATACTAATATTTATTTATTCATTTTTTATGTAATGAATTGTAACGATATTCAATAAAAAAATTCAGTGTAAGAATTCAAAAATTCAGTGTATTGGTCGGCCGTTATTGTTCAGTGGTTAAGTCATTTGGCTAACAAACCAAGAGTTATGTGTTCAATTCCCGGTGTCGGCACAATTTTTTCCACTATGATTCTGGGATAGTAAGGTAGAGTTTACCTAAAATATCCTTTAATGGCACGTTGAAGCAGGCTATTAGCAAGCTGAAGCTATACTTCAAACAGTGCTCATGGGATGATAGTGATGGTTACGAAAAAAATATAAAACGTTGTTATATAAATCAGGAAAAATTAGAACACTTTACCTGATTTTCAGGTAATGAAATTTTGATATGCTTATTAATTAAAGAAAATACATGTGCAGCCCACGAGCCTTTACCCAATACCGGTTTTGGCACGTGGCCTGGAATTGTTGGCCACCCCTGGTCTAAGCCAAACATTTACGAAGTATGATTTTAACATTTAAAAAAACAGTTGATGTAGTATAAAAAGTTATAATGCACTAAATGAATGTTGCGTAGAGAAACGATCAATGCAATCTATTTTTGTGTTTTATATGAAATTAATTTGGGACTGTATGAAATAAATGAAATTAATTTGGGACTGTATGAAATAAATGAAATTAATTTGGGACTGTATGAAATAAATGACATATGTGGGAATACTATTATTCGAGGAATCATATATGTATAGAGGTTTCACTGTATTTGCCTGATCAATACTTACGTGTTGACAAACACTCGGAAAATATTTGTTGTTCGAGCGGGAGACTGCGTACGTGCTTGGCTGAATACTCTTCGCAAGTCTTATTTTGTACCACATTCTTAATAGTTCCAGTGAATGATTTTATAGCTTAATGTTGTGAATATGTACATAAATAGCATTAATTAAAATGTTTTGATACGGGACGGAAATGAAGTTAAAATGTTCATTTAGATTCTATTGTACATTAGACTCTCGTAAAAAAACCTCAAATAATCTCCGAAAAAAAATATCTGAAATAAATTATTAAAACTGCAGTGTTTACCTGTTACGAGATACGAAAACACAAATTGATTGACTTGAAAACTCTCCAAAGAATATTATAAAACCAAAAAAAATACACATGAAACTAGAGCATTCGGCTATGACACGAAAATACAAAATTGAGGACATAAAATATGAGTGTAAACTTACAAAATTGAGGATATAAAATATATAATATGAATATAAATTTACAAAATTGAGGATATAAAATATGAGCATATGGTAAACATTGTAATTTGTTTTATCAAATACTTTATTCTACTTTATGTAACGTCTTGTTTGTTCTCTCCTGATGATGAGGTGAAAACCTTGAAACCGGTAGGGTTATACCGTTAAATAAAGTGGAATAAACAGTGTATGATAAAACAAATTACAATGTCTTCAAACCTTCACAATGTTAATGCCTTAACTATAAATAATATACAAGTATAAACTTACAAAATTGAGGATACAAAATATGGATATAAACTTACAAAATTGAGGATATATAATGTGAGAATTGAGTAATTTTGATCTTTTACACAGTTTTCGATATAATGCATATATTTCAGTAAATTAATGGCAACACTGCACAATCCTTCTATATTAACCATTCTGATTCTGATAGTGTGTATACACTGGTCTTAAACATTACGAGGGTTGTCCACAAAATTTGCAAACTTTTAAAATAGCGTGCTTGTTGACCGGCTTACAGACAAGTTACCTTCCTCTTTCTATTTGTTATCTTCATAGTTGAGGGACGTGATCTTCATGATGAGATCTGCACAATATTTATCCAACCTTTTCTGTCTCTGACCAGGTGTGAACCCTTCATAGAATGGAATTGGTAATGTCCTTGATTTAGTTGATCCAACGCAAGGGGGTGGGCTTTTCGAGACGTTTTTCATGATTCATACAGTAAACGGGTCTTTACCACATGCTTCTTCTTCATTGTGTGCTCAATGCCGAGCATCGTGGTCCTCTGTTATGGCTCGAACCACCTGTCTCCAGTTCTCTTGGTCCTGGGTAATGTTGAATACAGCGCATTAAGAGGATCATGTTAATTCATTTTTTTGTTCCGTCTTATGGGACACCTTCCTCATGCCCGGCTTCCCTCAACTGTCGCTGTGATCACCAGCTCTAGAATTTCATCATTCTTTTTGAAAAATGTCCAAAGTACGAGGGTCATCTAGAAAATAAGGTTACAAGGGCTCCTGAGGCCGGGGGAAATTTTTTGTTTCGAAGTTGGCGCACCTGGCGTGTAGGGGGGATCCTAACGGTCAGTTTGTTTGGTCCCACGTGTTTGTCGGCCATTTTGTTCAGTCACAGTAAATTCTTCCGATGGAGAGGTTGTCGCGTGCTCCCGTCACAAAATGTCCATGCGAGATCCGCGCGGTCATCCATTTTTTATTTTGCAGAACAATACCGCCACGAATATCCATCGGAAGCTCATGGAAGTTTATGGTAGTGATGTGAGGAGTCGACAACATGTCACGAAGTGGGTTAGATTGTTCAGAGAAGGCCGTACTGATACAACGAGGCAAGGCAGTGATTTCTGATGAACTTGTGCAAAAAATTGAAGAACAAGTGCGAAATGACCGCCGTGTGACGCTTGACGATCTTCACAAAGAATTTCCTGACATTTCTCGAAGTCTCCTTGATGATATTGTGTCGGAAAAACTTGGTTACAAGAAGTTGTGTGTGAGATGGGTACCCAGAATGCTTACACCGGAGCACCGTCAAAATCGCATGACCGCCGCGTGTGAATTTTTGGATCGTTTTACACAGGAGGGAGAATCTTTTCTGAACTCGATCGTGACGGGGGATGAGATATGGGTGTGTTGCTACACCTCAACAATTTTCCAACGATCAGGAGGTCGAGGAAGCTGTGAAGAAATGGCTGAAAGAGCTGGCAGCAGAGGTCTATGACACTGGCATACAAAAGCTGGTGCCCCGACTACAGAAATGTCTCGATTTCGACGGCGATTACGTTGAAAAATAGTTTAATATATTTGTGAAGTATCTTGTGAATTTCAATTAAATACAAGCATTTTTCGATTCTACATAAATGTTGTAACCTTACTTTCTGGATGACCCTCGTATGTTATGATTTTTTTATGTATGCTATTGAAAATCTTTCAGTAATCTCCAATTTTTGGATGATAGAAATATTGCTGCGTCTTGCGGTCCATGGGATATGGAGCATCCACTTCTAATACCACATCTCCAAGGCATCTATGTTTGGTTCCTTTCTTCTCATCATCCGTGTGGAGTGGGTACTCCAATTGCTATTAAAAATTAATTGTTAATTTTCTCGAAGAACCTGTAATTTATGAGTCTACAGTTAGCACTTTTATACCCGCTAGACATGATACTATGATACCATACAATTTATATTTTTGATAGCGTCAATTTCATTGCTTGTTTGTGCAAAAAATAGTCTGTGATTTTGAGGTCGACATCAACCATGGACGAAATAAATAAATATTCACACATGCTCTACAAAAATGTACATATTTTGTTTTAAAATTGCATGCAATTTTTTGTATCTTGTCTAGCAGCCATTAGTCTATAGAACTACTTTAATTTAGTATAAGAATCATAGAGCTTGTAGATGAAAGAAATTATTTTCCAGTGAATTGATGTTTTTTTTTTTGTTATGTTACGTACGTACCTTTGTATTTGTTTTTTTTTTTTTTGTAATTAATTTATTTGTTTGATACTTTAATATAAAAACGAATGTAAAATTTGACATACTGATTGAACCATAACAAATGTTTACAAGTATAGAATGATAGTGACATTAATAAATGTTAAAAGGAATGAAGCAATAATGTAAATTAAAAAAAAACAAATAAATGTAATTAATGTACGGCTCGGAGTTTTATTTATGTTATCAGATTGTATTGTTGGACCTGAAAATCTAAAATCCCCTCTGCTGCTCCTTGTCTGACACGAGACTTCTTACGGGAGTTCAGCTCAATCCCCGTAGCACTACTCTGCTGCAGATGTACACGTAATAGACTTCAAAAGTTTCCTGCCTGAATAAGTGAGAGTGTTTACGTATAGATCCAAGCCGATTACGGTCACACAACATGGTTAGGTGATGTATAGTTCGTTCAAATTTGATACCTGTAGTATGTTGATTAGAGTCGATGAAAGTTTCGTTATATTCTAAAATGTTATGTAATTATTAAGTCTCTTTCAAAAGAATGGAAAAGCCCGGCATAAATTAAATGACGGCGTTTAGATGCTGTGTATGGATAATTTTCTCCGTCTGATTCTACAGAGAAAGATTGGGCTTAACGGTTTCGCTTAGGCAGAGAATCGATCGAATATTATCCGCGTCAAGGCAGACCAGCAGATTTACACACTCCAGAAATTTCAGAATATTTTTTCAATGGTGTTGAAAAATTAATTCATTGTTCCAAAAAATGTATACAAAACTCGAAAACATATTTTTTTGTTGTATTTTATATCACTTTTTTTTATGTCCTTGGACTGGAAACTTTTGGATCATACAACGTACATACATATAATACCTTATCCCTTGTGGGGTAGGGAGAGAGAACAAACCTCTATACTCAAATCGCATAATCACTTCTTCCACATTAATATATAATTTTATATTATTCATACTTTTTTAGGCACAGTAAGACTATCATCCCCTGTCGTGTAACTCATGACTGAGCATTGTCACTTCCATGATAGCTTCTGACAAATCCTCTCCATCCATCTCTACAGTTCAAAGAGTGGTTGTTAAGGGTAGTACTGTTGCGTCTCTCACTTGATCAGTCCAACACATTGGGACTCTTCTTCTATAGTTCAGAAATTCTAGGATGAGTCCTGTGACAGCTCACAAATTTGCCCCAATACAACCTCATAACGATGTTCAGTAATTTTAATTATTTTATCAACTTTAATATAATCCTCAATTCTAATAAATAGCAAGTTATTTAGGTAAATACATTACATAAGGTTGTATTGGGGCAAATTTGTGAGCTGTCACAGGACTCATCCTAGAATTTCCAAACTATAATGCGTAGTCCTCCCACACTTCTAGTAACCACAAGCCTCTCCGAACGGTCTCTTTAGCCACGAGCAATGAGTTCAAAGAATCAGAGGACTCTTCGAAGGCATATTGTCATCAATCGGTCGGTGATTTTCAGCTCTTCGAGAATGGATGCGTTAGTTCTCCTTGCTGTCCATGGACTTCGTAACATCCTTCTCCACCACCACATTTCAAATGCATCTATTCTATATCTCTCGTTTACTCTCAGAGTCCAAGTCTCCGATACATCTGCAATATATGGATGGTATACTCGCCATCTAGAGAAATACAGTACCCGGCGGTAAGTAATACACATCGGGCTTAAGAAAGAAACTGTCGGCCATAATCGGTTAACTTCGGCTTTGTAGAGCGTCGTCTCTGTCGCACGATGCGCTTAGTCACGCGACGGAACAGGTATATGAATGACAGAGACGACGCTCTACAAAGCCGAAGTCAGTCGATTATGGGCGACAGTCTCTTTCATAAGCCCGGTTTGTATTACTTACCGCCGGGTACTGTACATCTTTTTCATTGATTTCCTCTTGACTAAATAAATTGGTTAAGATTCATCATCATCAGTCCGTCTCCGTCCAAAGTTGAACATAGGCCTCCCCTCTCCATTCCTCTCTTTCCTGGGCACATCGTTTCCAGTTGCTCCCGGCCACTCTTCTAATGCAGTCTGACCACCGTGTCTGAGGACGGCCCACACGTCTTCTTCCCTGTCTTGGGCGCCACTCCAGCAGGTTAAGATTGATCAACAACAATAACTAATAATAAAATAGAACAATTATACTGTAATTATACTATATACTGTCATAGAAGTTATATATCAATATTGTCTCTCTCACTCAAAATATCTTGATATATTGTACTCACCCTTCTTTTTCTTATTACGATGTAATAAATGAAGTGAGGTGATAACGTAGCAGCATTAAGCTACCTTCTGGTGATACGTCACATATAATGTGGGACTATCGTACATTTAATTTTTTTTTTTCAAAGTAAAGAGTCAAAAAAACACAATGTGCGTAAAACGTAAAACATTTATTTTAAAGAAAAAAAATGATCAAATTATAATATAATAATAAAGAATAACATAAATTAAATAGATTGATTGATTGAATTAACCTTAACGGGCTACAGCTACAGCTAGAGCATAACAGTTATCCTTAGTAATGACTAATTTCTTTAAGCTTAGTGGAAAAACGGAATTTGTTTTGTTTATTTGTAACTAATAATTATTTTAAAATTGATTTACGTGAACCGTTATTGTTTTTCGTACAGTTTTTAAGACTCATAGCGGCGGCACTCTTACTTGTCTCAGCCAGTCTTAACGCTTCCGGTGTGGTCCTATGCACATTGTGTATCAGTCATTGACTATATGTTAGACTTCGCATAGCGGCGACTCTTTAAGGCCCCATTTTTGCATTAAGTCGACAGTCGCTCGCTGACAGTGGTCCTATCAACATGTTTGGTATACTATGCTGCTGTGTCATTTATTTCACCTTATATACATATATATATACATATACATACATACATACATACATACATACATACATACATACATACATACATACATACATACATACATACATACATACATACATACATACATACATACATACATACATACATACATACATACATACATACATACATACATACATACATACATACATACATACATACATACATACATACATACATACATACATACATACATACATACATATATACATATATACATATATACATATATACATATATACATATATACATATATACATATATACATATATACATATATACATATATACATATATACATATATACATATATACATATATACATATATACATATATACATATATACATATATACATATATACATATATACATATATACATATATACATATATACATATATACATATATACATATATACATATATACATATATACATATATACATATATACATATATACATATATACATATATACATATATACATATATACATATATACATATATACATATATACATATATACATATATACATATATACATATATACATATATACATATATACATATATACATATATACATATATACATATATACATATATACATATATACATATATACATATATACATATATACATATATACATATATACATATATACATATATACATATATACATATATACATATATACATATATACATATATACATATATACATATATACATATATACATATATACATATATACATATATACATATATACATATATACATATATACATATATACATATATACTATATATATATATATATATATATATATATATATATATATATATATATATATATATATATATATATATATATATATATATATATATATATATATATATATATATATATATATATATATATATATATATATATATATATATATATATATATATATATATATATATATATATATATATATATATATATATATATATATATATATATATATATATATATATATATATATATATATAATATATATTATATATATATATATATATATATATATATATATATATATATTATATATATATATATATATATATATATATATATATATATATATATATATATATATATATATATATATATATATATATATATATATATATATATATATATATATATATATATATATATATATATATATATATATATATATATATATATATATATATATATATATATATATATATATATATATATATATATATATATATATATATATATATATATATATATATATATATATATATATATATATATATATATATATATATATATATATATATATATATATATATATATATATATATATATATATATATATATATATATATATATATATATATATATATATATATATATATATATATATATATATATATATATATGTATATAGGGTCTTTCAAATTTTTTAATTCTTGGATAAAACACAGGTGGCGTCGCAAACTTGCCCGGGTCTTGTGACATTTGAGAAGTGTAATGTATGGCATTTATAAAAATGGAGTCGTATAAAATATAACAACGCGTTCAGATTGAGAATTATTGCATCTATTGTAATATCCGGAAACGGTGATGTTAATTGGCCACCAAGATCATGTGATCTGACACCGTTGGACTACTTTCTCTGGGGTTACGTGAAAAGCCAGGTCTATAAGAATGACCCCCGATCAATTCCTGAGCTGAAGGACGAAATTATTCGCGTTATTGGTGAGTTAGAACCGCAATTATGCCAAATGTCATCGAAAATTTTGACAAAAGAGTGGACATCTGTGGAGCTGCAAGAGGTGGACATTTGGTGGATATTATTGATTGTGTTTAAATGGCATACATTATACTTCAATGATTAATAAAATGGTTTTTTGAAATCAAAGCAAATTGTGTTTTATTCAAGAATAAAAAAAAAAATTATTAAAAAAACCGCTCAATTTGAAAGACATATATATTTAAACAAAAGGTCCTTCACAGAGACAACTGGAAAGAAAAAATGCCACCAAAATAAGGGGCTCAAAACTGAAAAGATCTCTTTGATACAGTAAGACATCAAAAATATACTGGAACAAATAGAAAACAAATTCCCGAGATATTTATTGTATAGAACACAGGGTGATTATCCATAATATGCACACCATATCTAACTTTTAATGGTATGCAATTAAGGAAGCCTTAAAATAAAAAGACGAGAGTTTATTGCGCTATTCGTATTTAAAGTATTGCAATGCATTCATTTGACTGTCCCACAATATTAGAGGCATTTAGTTTTTTATGTTCTCGACAATTACAACCGTGCTTGAAATCATCCTCTATTCTGTGTACCAACTGACAGAATCAACGCAGTTGTTCAACACTCGGTGCCGCACGGTTTAGATATATTAAACCAATTGAGTGACACAGTGGATATATTCTCAGCATCACTTAGCAGTGTGAGAAGAATCCTCTCTAGTATTCTTTTGTATGAATAAAAAATATCAGAACCACATTTTGTAACGGGAGAAATTCGTATGTGGAAAAAAATGTGAATGGATAATAAATTATAACGACAACTTTGTACAAATACTCGAGTAACAAAATTACATGAGAAAAAATGATTTTTTTTATATTAAAAGGGTTGTAGACAAATCAAAATTGCTTGTTTCTGATTTTATACCACAATCACAGTGAAGCTGTCAGGATGAACCGCTAAATCAATAAAGTAATCAAGTCGTAAAAGCAGAAGATAAAGAAAAACAGGACTAATTGCTTCTTCTTTTAAAAAAAAAAACAGGACTAATTGCTTCTTCTTTTAAAAAAAAAACAGGACTAATTGCTTCTCCTTTTCAAAAAAACAGGACTAATTGCTTCTTCTTTTCAAATAATGCCCACCTTCTTTCTTTTAGGCCAGAGACAGCAGTAGATTACTTAGCCTACTATTTCTTTATTGATAGATAGACAAAACCTTGTGATCGAATGTGATTAGCAGCTATCTTGTGTATGGAAAATACCCATGTGTGTGTGTGTATTGGTTTGAAGTGTATAAGCTGTTGCGATTCAGAAAGTTAGTCTTGATAATCAAATCTAAAGTTCAAGCAAGCAGCTTTTTCAATATGACAAGCAGCTTTTTCCGTAACATAAATTCAGATGTAAAATGGTCCAAAAGTAAAACTAATACAGAAATTAATCCGCTAGGACTCAAACCTAGTGTCGATGCTAACTGTACAATGTGTTGTACTTCAGCAATTTAGTCTTGATAATCAAATCTAAAGTTCCGATAACACAATTAATCTGTTTAGTGAGACATTTCTTATATATATCACTATTTTTGCATTCCTTAATAGCGCTATAAAAAACATGATAAGTAGCTTTTTCCGTAACATAAATTCAGATGTAAAATAGTCCAAAAGTAAAACTACTACAGAAATGAATCCGCTAGGACTCAAACTTAGGTTGTCCGCGCTTGTTTTGCGCGAATGCTAACTGTTTGACTACAGTATTTTGTAGAGATCATTTTAGCTGAGCAAATGGACACTGCGATATTTGAATTTCATAGCTTGTTTAACATGTTTGTGATCAATGATAATGCAAAATAGGCAACTTTAATATACGTCGTAAGCCAGATGAGTAGTCTATCATCTTAAGTCAGATTGGTCATTTTCGTTGTTCGTCTCGTAGCTTTTCGTTGCTCGTCTTTTATTAAATTATCCATTATAAATAAACAAAACAGCCCCTCAATAAAACATTTATAAAATACAGACGATTACATATCATTAAATTTAATATATAATAATAAAAGTAAATATTTTTTCTTTACAAAATAATTTTTTTAATTTTTACAATCTATTTTACAAGACACTATTACAATTCCTGATCAGAAATTTTCCAATACGGAAAATTCATTATTCATTTAAAATATATTTAAATGTATGTATAATATATTATAATATTATATATATAATACGAATTAAATAATTACAAAATTATACAAATTATTTCACATAATATTAAATAATTTTACTTTTAAATTCACTGCTTTTCAATTGTCAGTCAACTAAAATTAAAAAAATTACGTCTACAGTTCTTTCATATACAATATTTGCTTAGTTATAAAAAATAATTTAAACAAATTCTGATTATTTTGTCGATATTTCAATGTATCATTACATAATGGAGATGAAGAGTATTTGAATTTTATTAAAGTAACAAATATCAGTTATTGAATGTAACAAGTATCAGTTATTTAAAGTAACACACATCAGTTATTGATTGTAACAAGTATCAATTGTATAAAGTTACACATATCAATTATTGAATGTAAAAAATATCAGTTATTTAAAGTAACAAACATCAGTTATTGATAGTAACAAGTATCAGTTATTGAAAAATAAAAAGTATCAGTTATTTAAAGGAACAAATATCAGTTATTGAAAATAAAAAGTGTCAGTTCAAGAAAGTTACAAATATCAGTTATAGAAAGTTACAAATATCGGTTTGTTAATTTGTATAATAGCCCCCAAAGTATCAGAATTGATGATGTGGACATGTTCAAGAGTGTGGCGGAAAGATAATACTGTTTTTGGCCTCAGTGATCGAGCCTTTGGGTTACGAAACTACTGGAGAAGATCCAGTAACTTACAGTTTGACATAGCATGTGTTGGAAATACTACCGCATGTAGACAGACAATAACACTCGTACACTTCTAGCCCGTGTAAGTATTGTTATTAAATGAATTTTTAAATTAGATTGGTACCCTTTTTTAATTATGTCTTTTTTTGGACAGTTTCGAGAATCGAATTCAAAGCTCCTCCTCAGGTGCAAGACCAGCATCTTAATAAGTAGGCTGTGGATTTCATCGCTGATATTATACAGTGGAAATTACATTGGGAAGTCCTGATCTACATATTTTCGTGTCGGTGTGAACGTAGGGAAACACTGCCAATTTACTAGCGTAAGTCAAGTGGTATAATGTAAACCATAGATTTTGTAACGATTTAAGTCGTCGCTTTTTAATTTACAAATATAGATATTTGTTAAAATTGAAGGTTTTTTTTTCAGGATTATTAAAAAAAAAATTGTACTATAGCGGACTATGGATAATCCAACTCGGGGACTATTGAATCCAGGATTTCAAATGACGACTACCTTTCCAAATGATCGATAAGGCAAACTGAGTGAATGTCATAAATGGTAGCGATTTGGTTAATGTACTCGTATGCATTTGAGTATAACTGCTAACATAGCGATACTTAAAAACACGCTGATATTTATTTATTTATTTAAACAATCAAAAGGTATTTTTAATACAAAAATAACAAATATAAACCAATGTTGACATGTCAACAGTGTTGTACAATAGAAAAAAGGCAAACCCAGAACAAAACGAGCCCAACACAACAAAAAAAATGCAAAACCTATATAATTTAATTCATCTTGGCAAGAATAATTTCTTCACTTAACTCTTGTAAGTAGTCATATGGAAGGTTAATACTGATAGCCCAATTTACTAAGTCTCGTTATACAAATGATAAGTTAGAAGCATATCATTGTGGAATAATATATTCTGCCGTGTTGGCCTGCAAGGAAAGTTAGCCAGATATCTAAAGACTCTTTATTGATTTTTGACAGCGTAATTGCAGACTGAATGTCTGCAAATGATCACTTACCTAGAACTTACAGTCAACGAAAGTTCTATTTTCAAATATGGTAATATAAATACAGGTAACACCTAACTTTTTAATTGACCTTTTTCAAATAGGGCGATCAAGAGAGATAATTATCTAAAATTTATATTGCCCTGATTGAAAACAGAATTTACATTTCAATAATGGAAGTTCTATTTTCAAATAATTTAACTGACCAATATACACATACTGACCAAACAGGGCAATAAAGGGAGATAACAAAAAATAGTTTCATTGTCCTGTTTGGAAACAAAATTAGTATTTCGTATTGGTTTTAGTATGGAACTAACTGAATCTCATTATTTTAAGTGTAATATCGACAAAATAACTCATCAAGACTTGGTGAAATCATTTTTACATCATATTTTTGTATATTTTTTAGAAGAAACTAGAATTTTTGTAAATGCTAATTATATTTATACTTAAAATCATTGTTTTATTTTTAATTACATAAATATGTAGTTTTTCCGTTTAAATTGCAAATTTTGATTTTATACAATATATCATATCCTTGGGTTTCTGGCACAAATTGGTAAGTGCGAAATGGGATTTTTTGGTATATATCATCAAATGGCCAATGTTGGTTAAAATTTAAATTTTTTATTTTAACTGGAAATATTGGTATCCCTCGTCATATGCGATTTCATTGTACTCAATTTAAGTCAAATTTAAAATAAAAAATATATACAATATATAAAAATTCAAATTTAATTTACCCGATTTAAAGGAAAAAACTATGTAGGTTTTCTAATAGAAAATAATAATTATGGTTTTTTTTTTACCATTTTTAGGTTAGGTTTTCTTTTCATTTTGAACCAATTCCTATTTCACTCATATTAAAACCAATTCAATTTACGCATTTTTCCATAAATTAATTGTGTAAAATGAAGGAATTCTGAACTATTTTTACGCAATTAAAAAATATGTAATTGCCCCCAGATATATATAATACATAAGGAGTTTTAACTTTTAAATTAAACTATCTCAGAAACAATACTGTAATAATATAATATAGTGCCAGTATTAAAAGCACTCAAGTTTTGACAATGCCACATGGAGGGTGTAAAAGTATAGTGTTGAAAATGCCATTTGGAGGTCGTAAAAGTATAGTGTTGAAAATGCCATTTGGAGGTTGTAAAAGTACAAAAGTGTTGAAATCCATTTTGTGATATTAAAAGCACAAAAGTGTTGAAAACATTTAAGAAATTGTTGACCAAAAAGGGACGTTGAAAACATCACTTTGTGGTCAACAATAGATAAAAATGTTGAAATGCCAGAAAACTGATGACATATAATACGGGGAAATTATGATAATTTGGGACATTCCTCATAAAAATATAAACTTATGCATAAAGATGCTTAGTTTGACTTTCAAAAATCTTAATCCATCTATTGAGCAATGGAAAACATTAATATCCAAAAATTCATTCAATAAAGTTATCCCGTGTGTGACTGATGCTCTCAATATTTCTGTTCTAGAATAGGGCACTGAATATAATAACTTCATGTGTCGTTCAACTTTTTTAGATATCAGAGAGAAATTTTACTATCAAAATAATTGCAGGCTTTTTAAGGTATGTAATTTTCATACAATGTTGGGATGATCATACATTAAAATAAAAGGCGACTGATTAGTCTTATCAATCAATCTGCAGACTCTAAATTTAAGTCTCGAATTCATAGTCCAACCTTAATACTAAATCTTAATTGTTTTTTTTTACTGAAGATATTAGTATTTAAAGATAAATTTCATAGAAATTTGTCATAGCTTCCTTCAATAAGGAGGTCATGTGGTTTATTAACCTCTCTTTAAAGTTTTCAGTGTACGAGGTCTGACTCGAAATACAAATCACGAAAATTAAAAAGGTTAGAAATTAGTATTAGGGTCGGACTATTAATTTAAACCTAGAAGCTATCTTTTTAAAATTCGTGGTTTCAGTTAATTTTGTTCATTAAAAACCATAAGTTTTATATATCCTCTGTGTTAAAGGAATAAAAAGTCATATTCATTCAACTTGCAAAAAAGAAGAAGAAAAATTTGCTTTATATTTCACTGTCTCATTAGAATGTGAATAAAGATTGCAATAGGAAATCCCATTCTAATTAATCGGCTTTAGTTTTTCTTATCAATGGTAATGTTAGATATCATAGACAAAATATTTACTCACGAAACAAAACCATAAATTAAAAAAATAAGATTGTTTGATTTATTGATAATTTATAATAGAACTATTGAAAATAAATTTAAATTTCACACAGAAATACAATGAAATCGCAGAATATGATGAAAAATCTTATAATATCTAATCTAAATAAAAATTGTTCACAAGTATGAAATTAAACCGTAAAAAAAATGCATTTTTTTTCTTTTTTATAAAGATTTTTAACTACATATTATAAAGTCAAGCAAGAAAATAAATAAAACAAAATAATCCATTATTCAATTTCTTTATTTTTATTTAACATTGATAAAAACATGTCAATTTAGGCAGTTAGTTTTTTTTTTTTTTTTTTTATAAATACTTTTTTTGTATTGGAACAGATATAAAAATAATTCCATCAAGCCATTATAATATAAGCAAAGGAATTTTTAATTTTAACACTAAAAATAACATTTCTTTAACTATCACCGAGTAATACGTAATTTTGGAAACTTATAAAAAAAGATTAGATGACAACGTACATGTGAATTGTCCAGTTATTCAAAATAATTACAATATTTGATCTAATAACATATTAATTACATAATTTAATACAGTGTATATAATACAGTTATTATAAAATTTATGTTTCTATCTACTAGCTCATATTTGGACATACATTTTGATTTATTTTAATTGAAGTTAACCTTTTTAATTCCAGATTATTTCCTATAAATTCACTTTTTGGTGATGTACATGTTATTACACTAAACTCACTTTAAATTTCATTTTTACGAGTCAACTAGTTTGGAAGTCTTCGAGCAGTACTGACGAAGCAGCCTGTAGGCTTTGAAATTATTTGACTCAGAAGTGTGTTACAGTTTATTTGCTCCTAAATTATTTTATTGTACTTCTGTTCTATTACAAAACAATCTAACAAAGTTGTTTATTGCCGTAAGTAAATTTATTCTAACTAACCAGAAAAATGCTCAAAATTCGGCAACATTAATCGAGCCTTTGGGTTTACAACCGCTAGAGTAGGCACGGAATTCGAGGTTTGTCATCGCACGTATTGACGATACTACCTCGCATATATATGTGTAGCGTGTTCGAGGATTGTTACAAAACTGGAAGTCTTTTATTCAGTTATCATACCATACCATTACGCCACATCCCTTTTGGGTAGGTAAAAAAAACATCTTTGTACCTTCCTATCCACACTCATACATCTTGTCATATACGCTTTTCTGTTTCTCATTCATCTTACCTTTTCTTTCAAAATTTCTCCAACTATAACCTTCCATTCTTTCCTCAGTCTACCGCTTCTCTTCCTCGCACGCTTATTGTTTCCAGACTTATATGTTTTTTCAGAACTTTTGTCTAAGCAACCTATAAATTCATATTTTTAATTCTACTTATAACATCCGACTTAAACAAACATTCTTAATTCCGCCATTACTTACTCTATGACACTCGGATATTAATTGGCGAAGCGATTTCGAAGTTAATTTCTGACAAACAAGTCTTTAATATTTTTTATAATAATCAAAAATGGAAGTCAATTACAAATAATCCAAATTAAAAAGATTTACCCCAAAAAATACACAATTTAAAAAAAACAAGTACTTGTTCACTAAGCAGGAAGCATTTTGATACATTAAGGCGTGGTAACACTCTAGAATACCATATTTATCTTAAATCAAAACACATCATATCAATTATTATCGTATTAACAAACATGTACCTCAGAGAGATGAGGACGGTGTGAGTTAAACCATTTTAAATACAATCAGGGGAACTAAATACAGTATCTGTTATCCACGGGGGATAGGTTCCAAGCTGTCTTGCGGACAGTGAAATCCGCAGATAATAGAAAACCCCTTCTAAATTGCCAGGCTTTTTCAATTCCCTACATGTGTAACTTTTGCAGTTTAAAGTGCAATGGCAAAACTAGCACGAATTTCTTTCTATTTTTTGAGCACTTCACGAATACAAGATATGTTTTTCTGTACATTCTAGCAGCGGCAGCGATTGTTTTATTTTCTTTTCCTACTAAGTTAATAATTTTTAGTTTTTCACTTATCGCAAGTACTTTACTAGATTTTTTTCAGTCTCTGTGTCACCAACATCACTAGTTTTACATTTCCGAGACATTATTACAGTAAATAAGGGTTATTTGAACACGAAAATTGAGATATCGGGAACGATACAATCACAGCATGAGATGATGTGACTGATCAAATCGGTGACTTTTGATGAATTTTTGTGTCTTTGGTAAGCCTGTTTGTATTGTTTAAGGCGCTGATTCAGCGTGAGATATTAAAACAATTCACGAGAAGTCAACTGCGGATAAGTGAAACCACAGATACCGTACATCGTTTCCTTCTGTACAATAAAGACAAACAAAACTAATATAACAAAATTCAGTTATAAGATTTAGTGTTAAAAAACAGTATTATTCTAAGGAATGGACGAAAAAGAATTATTTTACACGTTCAGTATTGATGTAGGCATTCATATAAACTTTTGCTGGGTTCTCAAAATATCCGTTGCTGTTCGTTTCTCAATTTATTTTGTCTGGATAACGAAGCAAGTGAGTCCGGAATGGCTAGCTACTAACGGTACTGATAGGGTCTGTAAGGGCATATGACGATGCTTTCTGTTTACCTGCTTGCTGAAATTTTGAATCAATCTGTTAAGAAATTGGTTATCATTTATTAAATTTTTAATATATGCTCCTCTAAATAGATTCTAAAATCCCTGGATGAAAGACTAAGGTCAAGGAGGTTGCGTAGCCAAGCATAGACAATTGGGTACATTTATACATAATTGCCAATGTCTGCATTGACTGAACAACAGAAGGAGTTGAATTCTCTTATTTTGGATGCTGCAAAGTAATGGATATTCCTTTATGTGACCTTTAGAGAGAATAAAAAAAAGTGAGATTTATAGATAATATGGCATTCTAGATATATGTTTTTTTTATAATTACTCTAATTCATTTTATTATATTTAAACATCGTGTCTGATTTTGAAATTCATTATAAAAAAAAACATTCATTTTCAGATAAATTATAAAATTTCTTTATTCATTTCCTGGCCGGAGATCCGACATTGTTGAATTTTCAAAATTCAATATCTCTGAAGTTAATTTTGTGAACATAAGTTAGCGTAATTCAAAATATAGCATTAACACTTCTGTCAACACATTTGTGTCTTTGAAAATTACAAACTAATCATCAGTTGAATGAAAAGAATGCAAAACATCAATTGAGTCGTTAGATTTAAAAATATTACACTTTCATTGTATACAATAAAACTGGTGGGCTTATAGTATAACGATGTGATGATTTCTTCTAACTAACCAGAAAGATATTTCAATAAGCCTTAAGTGAAAAGCATACCGGAACTTTTTTTAAAAATCCAGGTACCCACGAGAATTGAAAACAACTCCTGGGTTGAGAGACAGGTGTTTTACAAATCAGGCTACGGAGGTTGTCATCGATTGATTTGAAAGATTTTATCTAAAATTTCAAAATATCAATTGAATCAAAAATTTCAAAACGATAATTGAATCCGAAATTCACTAAATGTCAATTGAGTCGAAAGATTTCAAAGTATCAATTAAATCCAAAAAACTTTCATAATATCAACTGAATAAAGAATTTCAAAACATCAATTGACTCTAAAGATTTCAAAACAACAATTGAATAAAGAATTTCAAAACATCAATTGACTCGAAAGATTTCAAAACAACCATTGAATAAAGAATTTCAAAACATCAATTGACTCGAAAGATTTCAAAACAACCATTGAATAAAGAATTACAAAACATCGATTGAGTCAAAAGATTTCGAATAATCAATTTGATCAAAATCTTTCAAAACAATAATTAAATCGAAAGATTACTAAATGTCAATTGAGTTGAAAGATTCCAAAGCATCAATTAAATCCAAAATCTTTCATAACATCAATTGACTCGAAAGATTTCAAAACAACAATTGAATAAAGAATTTCAAAACATCAATTGAACAGGATTTGTTTTTAATATAATGAATTTCAAAACTGAAAGATTTGTATACATTATAAATACAAAACTGAAAGATTTGTATACATTATAAATACAAAATTTTGAAAAACCTTTAATCAAAACTATCTACAAAAAATGCACAAAAAGGGCCAGCCCTTTTTCATATCAAATTGAAAGCTTGGACATATATTCATCAAAAATATTACATATTTGGTATATAAATTTCTACAGAATTTGGGAAAGGAAGATTCAATAAGTTACTATGTACAACAACACGAGATAAAGTACGGTGAAATCCTTAGGAAAAGATTTTTTTTCGAAGGAAGACAGTACTAAATTGCAGTCGGTTATTTCCTTTCTAAAAACTATATAAAAAGCTACATTTTAAATTGATGTTGACAAAATAACTACTAGAGCCAAAATGATATACAATAAAACATGTTCAAGATGTTTATCAAATTTTCTTGAATAAAATTACGTAAAAAGCTAAAATTTAAATTCATGTTGACTACTAGGACCATGATATACTATACAATAAAACATGTTCAAGATGTTTCTCCAAATTCCTTGAAGAAAATTACGTAAAAAGCAAAAATTTTCATTTATATTGACAAAATAGCTGTATAAAGGGATATACAATGAAACCCGGTCAAGATGTTTTTTAAAGAACTGGTAAGATCAAATGCTTTAAGTCGGAAAACTTATTCAGAGATTTGAGACTTGGATATATTGTATTGTATTACACTTTCATAGAACAACCCGGGTGATTTATTGCAATCTCTTCCAATCAACCAGATTATGTAAAAGAGGCCTAAAGTGAAAATCAGTTTAAAAACCTTTTTAAAATAAATTTGATTCCAATGGTAATTGAGTCGATAACGTTGGGGAAGCCTACGTGTAAAATTTGGTATGATCTACAATTCAAGTATTCAGAATAAAATTTTGTATGCGCCTTTTTTATATTTTAAAACATGTATGTATGACAAAGAAAAAAAATTCTTAAATGGATACTATTGATAGAAAAAAACTGCACTAAATTCCAAGTAAAATTGACTACAAATGAAATCTTATGTTAAGTACTTTTTTCATTTAAATTTATAGAAAATAAAAAACCTGAGAAAATAACAAACTCTATGAAAAAATTTAAATCCAATTTTTTTTTTTTTGTGTTATCTATGAATTTTACGACCTTCATACCAATAATAATATTCATTTGTTTTAATTTTTTCAGTTCATTTAAATAATGTACGAAATACCAAAAAGTGTACTCGTTTATAAAAATAAATACAATAAACTGTCATCACTATTAAATGTATATATTGTTTTGGTTAAATTCGATTGTACCAATAGATGATTAAAAAAAGGAAAAAGAATTATCTTTTTTTCAATATAGAATAAGACACTAAAAAATGCATACAAAATATCCTTTGATTCCATAATATTAATTTCTTCCACGAGATTTCACTGTACTTTTCAATAATTTATTAGAGAAAGGATTTCATAATTTTTTTTATCAATTATTATTCCTGACGATTTCAACGATATATTGTCTTTGTCCTTAGGTAAGATACAAAGATTTAAAGAGACGGAAGAAGATGTGAAGAGAAAAGAGAGTCTGAGAAAGAAGCGATGGATCACATGCCTTGTCTGATGCGCCGTCAGTTGATAGCAAATTTTAGTTTCCAAAATTTTTATACTGTGTTTTCAACCGGCACCTCCATTTGGATCCTAAAAAAAAGAGATGAAATAGAATTAAAAGGTAAATAATTAAAATAAAATACATTTATTATATTTATTTATTAACTACTTTATTGTAAAACTATCTGGCGGGCTTATTGCCAGGTGGTTATCTCTTTCAACCAACCAGACAATAGTAAATAAAGGAAGTTACATGGTTGTAAAAATATTCAAGTGATTATTCACCTTTACAACATTTATGAACAGCGTACATAGTAAAAATAAAAGTGGGATATCATCAATCAAAGGAAAAGGAAGGAATGGTGGAGAAGAAAGAAAATCTGACTTGAAATTAAAGAGTATTTTCAGTCATTTTTTAAAATATGCCAATGACGGAGCGAGTCTAACATTGGTTTGTAACAGGTTCTTGAGTCTCACTGCATGGACAGCAAAGGATGACGTAAAAAGAGAAGAGCGGAGAACTTAGAAATCCAATAAACAATCTCTACTTGAGCGTAGCTCAAGTCCATGATCGGAAAGATGCTGAATAATTTCGGCGAAATAAGAGAGGGCGGCGGGACAGTTATAGATATAATTATACAATTGTGATGAATTCTAGAAATGGAACATTCTACGTTTCTACAAATGGTGCACCACAAACAAGCACTACCTTAACATTGACAGATGTCACATTTTAAGATTAAATAGGGAAGGCACCTATCATATATGAATATCAAACTAGAAAATTAACCCGTACTGAACTGTTATGTTATAAAACGGTGCTTGTATATTATATAAAATATTCACGGGGCTATCTACTTACTACTCCTATAAACACATTTTATATCGATTTCTCAAATAAATATAAATATAAATATAAATATTAGGTTTATTGACAGCAACATAGTATGTACAAGATCACATCTGAGTAACACTACTAAAACACATAAATTGCAGACAAAACATCAGACACAGAAGCTATCAAAAGGTCTGGGCTCATCTAATAGCATCCCCTCGGCCAAAATACACCCCACCAATATAGGGCGAACCCAGCCACGGGGACACCAGATGTTTTTCAGCCCAGACAGCATTAAACACAACAATACCGTCCCGACACATTAACTGACGGTTGAATGTCAAAACTATAAAACCTTCACTCGCGACTATTATTTATACACCACTACATCAGGACGTGGATAAAAAGAATGTTATTTAAATTTTATAATTAAATAAATGCGACACCTATTATTATCTATCGAAATTATTATCGACAATAATTTGCTAATTTAGTGACATCTATTTTTTAGATTAAAACTATTTTTTTTTCACCTCAGACAAACTTCAGAGTGTAAAATGATTACAATAAATGATGTTGCTCTGTATGCTGTTCAGGAAATACAAGATTAGGGTGTGATATTTGATGAGAGATTGGCAAGTTGATTGAACGGAGTGTAGCATTGATTCCTAAGGTTTATAAATTATAACTTGCAGGAAATTGAACAATGAACTTCGTACGTATCTTTTGTTTGTGTTGCTCATTTGTGGATAGATATTACAGAAAAAGAGAAGAATATTGAGACAATTAGACAGAACTTACAGTAGAACTGGGTGTGGTAGACTCGTCAACAGCTTCTGACTTGGCAGGCTCCATCACGTGGTTGCAATCTGAAACATATTAATAGTTTTGGATCAATTATATTGCAAAAATCATTCATGGGAGGAAGCTCACCTGTCTACATCTTTAGGCAGCCTTCCCGGCATGCGAAATCCTGCTGGGATCTTGTGTATCGCTCTATATGGGATCCTGTCTCTGCCCATCTTATCTACATGGTCCCGTCAGTACCACCTTCTCTTCCTCTCTATCTGAATATATTCTCTGTGTTGCAGGTAAATCGGATGTGACAGTTTCTGACTTTATCCCTGAGAGATAGGATTGGAAACTCTCGTATTCGACAGACGTATCATCAATGATGATAAATTTCTGAATGGTTATGCAATTGTCATTAGGAATCCTGGCAATTGAAAGGTTTTTTTTATTGTTATCTAGTTGTTTTGATCTTTTTCTATGGATATAAATAGTTTGATATACCAGGTCTGTAAATATGAAACCGGAATTTGCTCATAGATGGCTCTAGTTGTCAATGTAGTGACTGTTAAACCGCGTCATTGGCACTTTTTTCTTGTGTTTATATTTGTTAAAGACTTTTAACTCACAACAATACAAGTTTAATACAACTACGAAGACCACCGAGAAAGTTTGAAGACGCCGAATTGCAAGCATTGTTAGATGGGGATGATGCTCAAACGCAACAACAACTCGCGGATCAATTAAATGTGACACAAGAAGCTGTCTCCATACGTTTGAAAGCCATGGGAAAGATCCATATCAAGGCCAAATCGCTATGGACGGAAGACAATGCTCTGTGTTTGGTGGGATCAGAAGGGTGTTATCTATTATGAGCTGCTAAAACCTTGCGAAACCTTTAATACTGAACGCTACCGACAACAAATGATGGATTTGAACCAAGCATTGCGTGAAAAACGACCAGATCAAAAGAGGAAACATAAAGTGATTTTGCTTCATGATAATGCATCATTGCGCACAGTAAAACTGGTCAAGGAAACGATTGAGGCATTTAGTTGGCAAATACTTTCGCATGTGGCTTACTCACCAGACTTGGCTCCATCCGATTACTACTTATTTGCATTGATGGGACACGCAAGCTGAGCAGCGCTTCACTTCTTACGAAAATGGTTCGATGATTGATTTGCCTCAAAAGAGCAGCAGTTTTTTTTAGCGTGGCATCCACAAATTGCCAGAGAGATGAGAAAAATGTGTAGCTAGCGATATATGGCAATACTTTGAATACAATATTTTTTACCATTTTCATACAATAAATGTCGATTTTCTATAAAAAAAATTCCGGTTTTATACTTACAGACCTGATAGATTGTTTAACAATGATTTTACGTCTTTTCCCTTCGGTCATATAGTCAGCCTTATAGATCCTACCTTTGTGCAAGAGGTGCAGTGCCAGCACCCTGTCATTGGTGTTTTGCAGTTGCGCCCTGAGGATGTCCCGCTCCGTCTCCAGCTGGGGCAGGCGGATGAGCAGCTCTGTCAGGATGCTGCGGAGACCAGCTCCGGAAGACTCCACCAAACTCAGATCCCATTCTGAAAAAATTATATAATGGAGTGTATAGCCTTTTATAAATACAGTTCTCTACATTTAATGCCCACTAGACACAACCCAAAAATCATAGGCTATTAGAAAAAACACTATTTTGATAAAATATGATAGTAAAAAAGAATATACAGTAATCCCTCTTTTTCGCAGTCTACATTTATGCAAAATCACAAAGACTGAAAAAAAAAAAACAACCGGTCAGCAGACTGTTAATAGATTTTTTATGCCATCAATATTGAGAATGGAAACAGCTACAACTGTAAGAGTGATAACAATAACAATGGAATTTATTGAGTGAGAGGGATTTTTAATAGATACAGCAAAATGCAAGTTTTGTATTTTAATTTGTTCTTTACACCCAAACCATCTCAGAGTTCACTTCTTCATCATTATCAATACGTCACCCTAAATGTCACATTCATTCCGGTTTCTGCATTTTTCATGTCAAGGTTTCAGTCCTATACGTCAAAGTTTACAATAGAATACTGTTGTGGACTATCATCTTAGCAGATTTTGATACTCTCCAGTTCGAGTATATATGTTTAACCCTTCCTTCCCTGTGATGTGTAACTAGTACACATTGCTTCTAAACACTTTAATATCTCTATAAATATAATAAATACTGGGTTCAGAAAAACTGGGTACTGGGTTCAATGAAAAAAATAATATTAATAATATTTAGCACTTATCGGCCACATCAGAGATATTTTGTGAAAATCGGGAATAAATTCACCGATACAATCAAACGTGTGCCAGTGTGTGACGTAGGTATATTCATTCTAAAAAACCGCTATGGGTGAGGAAGCGACGCTATTGACGTCTCACTCTACTTCGGTATATGGGAATGCAAAAAATAGAATCTGTTTGTTTCGATGTTTTTTTTTCATGTTTTCAGCAATTAAATTTTAATTATTATCACTTTTGATTTCAAATCTAATTAATTTAAGCGATTGGCTATGAATATTCTTATTTTTCCGATTTTAAATTGCTCATTTTTACATATGTATTGATGTGTATTGAATACACATCACCGGAACGGGTGGATTTTTTTAGCACAGGAAGGGAAAAGTTAACGGCTTCACTGACTGTTTCCTATCGCTAAACACTGTTCGATATCTCTCGTAACTCTTCCAGCATCTGAGAAAATACTACCTACATGCAAAATTTCTTAATTTGCTCTAATCATTCATTGCTCACCAATATATCGCACCAACATAGCATTTTTGCTTGTTTGAACAATAAATTGAAAAAAAAAGTAATTTATGAGCTTTTTTAACAAACTTTTCAAATTACTCGTTAAAGAAATTTTTGTTGGTTATACTAAAAAAAAATATTTTGGATTTGGTTGAAGGAATAGATGAAAAGTATTTGCCATTTTGATAAGACATATTCATATCAAAATTTGGTACAAAAGATAGATGAAAAACTTACCAGTATTTGGATCCGTACTACTCTCACCAACATCTTCCAGAATAACTATGCTGTCCATAGCTTCTTCTTCTGATCTCGCCCCACTTCCATCGTCTTTCTTGGCTTCGTCTTCCGTAGTTCTTTCGGCTGCAGCAGCAGCAGAATCTCCCTTTTCTTCTGTACTACATATAGACTTCACTTTCGTCTTCCTCTCCGTGGAAATGGACCGGTTAGAGCCAGAAAACTTGGAAAACTTCGCAGAGCAAGAGTCGCAGAGACCATCGCTCGTGTAGAGGGAACATTTGGTCATGGAACAGTCTGGGGAAGTAACTCGCAATGCTCGGAGAAGGACATCAGTTAATTTGTTTACTGGAAAAAAAGGACAAAGTTTTATAGAGACAACTTTTTTAAACCAAGTTGAAATAAATTCCACAATCCACGAAAATATACTTTTGCTAACCGAGTTATTGCAACAAACTGTTCAATAGTCTAGTGAGTGCTGTGACATTGGACCAGTTAAAAAAAAACATCTAGCATTCCTACACACAAACTCAGAACATTCCTATACACAAACTCAGAACTGTTGTTACAGTGGTGTTTTGATTTATTTGCTGTCTACATGAATATACGACAGGTAATCTGATATAAATTTCATGCTTTCATCAGTTCAGCCAACATCCTCCTACACAGTCATAGCAAATGTGTCCATATCTGCTTGAATACATGATAGATAAATTTAAATTGATTCATGCTGACTGTCTATAACGATCTGTGATGACCTCGTGGCTTAGTTGAGTAAGAACGCTTGCTTCCAACCTGAAGGTTGTTGGTTATATACCAGTTGGAATCCAATTTATTTTTAAAAAGGGTTCCAGGATGGTGTTTACATCAAGCCTTTTAAACATCTTTCTGATTGGTTGTAAGATATTGCTAAATAGCAATAAACCCGTCAGTATACAATGAAAAAGCTTTCTTGGAAAAGGGAGTTAGTTGTTTCGGCTTAACAATTACAGCTTATTTGTTAATTTTTATTTCTCTTTACTGTGTATAGGCTATCCCAAAACAAATTGCCGTAAGAATGTGTAATACCAAGCATTCGTAAGGAGTTTAGGGACGAGGAGAACTTTTATTTCCAGCAAGATGGTGTACCTCCACAATATTATCGTGATGTGAGGGCCTGTTTGGATGAAAATTTGTCCAACATATGGATTGAACGTACAGGTAGAATTGGATATTCTCCGAACTCCTCGGACCTCACGCCACATCAAAAATAAAATTTATGGCACAAAACTGGCAACAGTTAACGAATTGAGAGGAGCTATTGAAAGAAAATGCGTTCAAATACCAAAACAAATTATTTGTGATTCCGTGTTATCAGCAGTACATGGACCAGAAAAGTCATAATTTGAGGACTTGCCATAACTAAAAAAAATCTATATCTGTCTTCATTAATTAGGAGTTTTAATCTTAGATATACATTAGTAAATACTAGGAACATCCCACACAAGGAAGCTCATAGGTAGACATCCAGGCCAAGGATGTGAAATTGGCAGGTGAAGTCAGTTAGTCTGTGCGAGAATAGACTACATCTGATCCCGACTAAATGGCAGAGAAGACAAAGATAATATAGAGAATAAGAACTATCCACCCACCATGATCCTGTCCCTGGACCAATAGCTGTTGAGTGGAGGTAACAGGCACAGCTTCCTTAGCAGCCCCGATTCCCACTGTCAGAGTGGACAGGGCACGGCGCAGCATTGGTTTGCTCTGGACGATCTCCCGGGATGCTTCCGCAACTTCTTCAAGAGCGATGGACATCTTCTCCTCGGCACGGCGGAGACGCTCTGTAAAACAGTTCATTTTATAATTATTTTATTCAATATGTTTTAATTAATTCTCGTTCATATGTCCGTATAAGAATAGGTGAATGCTGATGATATAGTAGTGTAAGAGGAGAATGAGAATAAATTAGAGTCTGATAAGTAAATTGTATGAAAGATGTAAAGGTCTGAGAATGAATGTTGAGAAATCCAATGTCATGGTGAGAGAAAAATGTGAAACAAAAAGTAAATGCGATATATGGGTGCGTAATAAAAGATTGGAGCAAGTTGAGGAATTCTGCTATTTGAGTAGTATTTTCTCAGATGATGGAAGAGTTAAGAGGGATATCGAATGGAGTATAGCGATAGAAAACAAAATTAATGAGGCACTAAAACATATATATTTGATATATTATTTATAGTTAAGGCATTAACATGTTGTTTATAGTTAAGGCATTAACGTTGTGGAGGTTTAAAGACATTGTACTTTATTTTTATCAAACACTGTTTATTCCACTTTTTTGTAACGGTATAACCCTACCGGTTTCAAGGCTTTCACCTCATCATCAGGGGAGCACAAACAAGAGTCATTTGTTTGTCTTGTTTGTGCTCCCTAATGATGAGGTGAAAGCCTTGAAACCGGTAGGGTTATACTGTTACAAAAAGTGGAATAAACAGTATTTGATAAAACAAATTACAATATATATTTGAATCGAACTGCATCAAAATCTGCTAAGATATTAGTCCGTAATAGTATTTTGGTGTCAATTTTGATATATGAGAGTGAAACGTGGACATGGAATAAGACTGAGAAGAGTCTCAAATGCAGGCATGACAGAATACAGAATGAAGTGATAAGGGATGATGCGAACTTAAGGGTGGTGTGTTGAGTAAGATGAAGAAGAGTACATGGTTTGGGAAAATGACTGATAGAAGTCAAATAAATGCTGTAGAAATGATAAGTAATTTGTATGAAAGATATAAAGAGAAAGATCTGAGAATGAATGTTGCAAAATTCAAAGTCACGGTGGTAGTATATATAGATGAGTAATGAAAGATTGGAGCAAGTTGAAAAATTCTGCAATGATGGAAGAGTTATGAGGGATATCGAACGTAATGTAAGAAGTAAAGGCAATGGGACACTAAAACATATATACCGCTAAGATGAAAACGATGAGGGAAAGGTAAGAAGTATGAGAAACAGAAGAGCATATAATGAGATACATGGATGGATAAGGCGAGGGATGTTTGAATGGATAGAAAGTCATGGGGATCTATTGAGACATGGCATGATGGTACGTATGCACATAATTGATGATTATAATTTAAAAAGCTATCAAATTACCTTCAGGGGTGATCTCGACAGTAGCGAGCAGTGTCACAGGAGGCTGTGTGATGGTGAGGATATCTGGCTCCAGAAGACTTGTGTCTAGTTTGTTCCTCGCGCCGGATATGCCCGCCTCCTCTTCGCTCACCACTGATACTTCTGCACCACTGGAAAATACAACCGTGTAAGAAGTTCAATTATTTATTCTCACTAGTAGACAATTATCATTGTGTTCACTCGTGTTGAAGAACTGCAAAAATAGTGATTTCCACAAGGCAGTAAATCTACCAGATAACATTATACCAGGTCTGTAAACATGAAACCGCACATAGATGGCTAAAGTTGTCAATGTAGTGAGTGTCAAACTGCGTCATTGGCGCCTTTTTCTTGTGTTTACATTTGTCAGACTTTTAACTCAGAACCAATACAAGTTTAATACAACTACATATGTTTTCATAGCGTTGAACATGTCTGTTTTTGTACCTGAAAACTACGATTTGCCGACAGCATTGATTTTCTGTTACCATTTGAAGAAAACTGCTGCAGAATCGCATTGAATGCTTGTCGAAGCTTACGGTGAGCATGCTCTTGGTAAATCACAGTGCTTTGAGTGGTTTAAAAAATTCAAAAGTGGTGATTTTGACGTGAGTAACGAAGAACGTGGAAGACCACCGAGAAAGTTTGAAGACGCCGAATTGCGAGCATTGTTGGATGAGGATGACGCTCAAACGCAACAACAACTCGCGGATCAATTGAATGTGACACGAGAAGCCATCTCTATATGTTTGAAAGCCATTGGAAAGATCCAGAAGGTGGAAAAATGGGTTCCACATGAACTGAATGAAAGACAGCAGGAAAACCGAAAAACCACTCGTGAAATGCTGCTCACCAGGTACAAAATCATTTCTCCATCGAATTGTGACTGGCGATGAAAAATGGATATATTTCAAGAATCCTAAGCGTAAAAAATCATGGGTAACTCCAAACAAACCAGCGACATCGACTGCAAGGCCAAATCGCTATGGACGGAAGACAATGCTCTGTGTTTGGTGGGATCAGATGGGTGTTATCTATTATGAGCTGCTAAAACCTGGCGAAACCGTTAATACTGAACGCTACCGACAACAAATGATGGATTTGAACCAACCATTGCGTGAAAAACGACCAGAATATCAAAAGAGAATACAAAGTGATTTTGCTTCATGATAATGCACCATCGCACACAGCAAAACCGGTCAAGGAAACGATTGAGACGTTTAGTTGGCAAATACTTTCGCATGCGGCTTACTCACCAGACTTGGCTCCATCCGATTACTACTTATTTGCATCGATGGGACATGCACTTGTTTACGAAAATGGCTCGATGATTGGTTTGCCTCAAAAGAGCAACATTTTTTTTGCGTGGCATCCACAAATTGCCAGAGAGATGTGAAAAATGTGTAGCTAGCGATGGGGAATACTTTGAATATAACATTTTTTACCATTTTCATACAATAAATGTGTATTTTCTATAAACAAATTCCGGTTTCATATTTACAGACCTGAAATACAATGAGAGTGTAATACAGTATAATAGAATTGTTGTATTGGCACTTAATACATGCCTAAAAATTCTTGGAATTACAGGTGTGGCCAAACAGAATTTTATAAGAAACAAACAGCATTTTAAAAGTTGAATTTTTAAATGGATTAAACAACACTTCGTTCGTTGCTGGGCCTCGTAGTTAAGGATCCCTTCATCATTCCATCAATTCAGTTGAGGAGTAAAACTGTGCTGTGGTTTTTTTAAGTGAGTGACTGTTGCACACCAGCAAACTCACCGGCCACATTGCTGTAGCTTTTAATCATCATGATAAAGGTGAGACTCTGAAGGTGTCTCACCTGTGTAAATGACTGCGTTGTTTTATCACTCACAAGGAATGCGATAAATCGAACACCCCTCCTACACTATGCACGGATAGAGATTCGCAGTCTCAGCTTAACATTAGAGGACACAGATTGCCAGGTTCTTGATGGATGACTACGATGATACAAAACAAAATTAGCATGTTTGAGGCTTAGGAAGAGATTAGCCACTCTTGAGACCACATGTTTCTCAGTAATGGAAATTCTTAAATAAATTAAATTCTCAATAACTTACTTGACTTGATTTCCATCGTCTTCATTTTCCGGTGCTTTTGGTTCTTCCCTTTCTTCGTCAATGGGTATGTCTGGCTCAGGTGTGCCATTTGGAATGGAATCTGATGGTGTGGCTGGAAAAAAATCATTGTTATTCATATTTAGTTTCAGGAATTTGTAATCACTTATCTACGGGGTGTCCCGTAAATAGTGAATCATACTTAGGGGGATGATAGATTGGGTCAAGACCTACCAGAATATCAAAACTTGACCTCAGTAAAAACCTTACCGTTTTTAAGTAATTCAGACTTTTGTAAAATTTCATAAAATCCCAACCTTGCATCAGATTTTTTGTTGCGTTATGGACGCCATTTGCTATCTCTATCTCACCTTTTGTTCGGTTTGAACCGGTCGGTGGTAGGTAGTGGAATCTTGCGCTTCAAAGGTATTTTACATAAAAAATTCTAAGGTATTTTACATAAAAAAAATTACAAAAACAGTAATTTGTACACAACGCAGCAAAAACTCTGATGCAAAGTAGGGATTTTACGAAATTTTACAAAAGTTCGAATAACTTAAAAACGGTAAGGTTTTTACTGAGGTCAAGTTTTGATATTCTGGTAGCTCTTGACCCAATCTATCATCGCCCTAATTATGATTCACTATTTACGGGACAACCTGTATATGTTGTGTGCTTTTTTAGTTGGGGTGGATTGATTGATTCTTAATTATTTTTGTTTTTAGGGCCTTTGATTGCCTGAGCCTTGACCCGTTTCAAGTTTGTATTTTATGTGTGGTGGGTGGTATTCATGTACGAGGCGTATCCAGAAAGTAAGTGTACTGAGGCTCTCACGACCGGATGGATTTTATTTTCGACATGTTGGCTGCACTTCCGTGTAGCCTGACCCTTCCCCTCCGCAACGAGACCGGTTCGAGGTCAGTACGTTGAGAAGTGTCGACGCGACAACACGTTTCGTGAAAAATGTCAACCCAGTCTCCCGCCAAGTGCGAAATTTTGTAAAAAGGCAAAAGTTTTTGAGGCGCTGCAAACTCCATGGAAATGAATTTCTCCGCTCCATCGTTACTGGAGATGAAACTTGGGTTGCACACTACATGCCTGAAACCAAAAGGCAAAATATATGCCTATATATATATGCCAAAATATATGAAAAAATTGAATATATGCCTCAAGGGGAGACCATCAACTCTGCAAGATACTGTGAGACCCTAAAAAATTGCAGAGGGCGATTCAGAACAAGAGGAGAGGCATGCTGACAAAGGGAGTCTGCCTGCTGCCTGACAATGCCAGACCACACACGGCTAACGCCACGAAGGAACTGCTCGCCTCGTTTAAATGGGATGTCCTGAACCATCCCGCGCATTCCCCTGACCTAGTACCTTCAGATTACTATCTCTTTACCTCCCTGAAGCTGTACATGGGTGGAAAAGGGTATTCAACCGACGAGGAGCTAAAGGAGGAGGTGGAGAAGTGGACGGAGGGGTTGGCGGGAAACTACTTCGAGGAAGGCATCAAAAAGTTGATACCCCGCTTCACCACCTGCATTGAGAGGAATGGCGACTATGTCGCCATTCCTCGTCGAAAAATAGCTTACATATGTACTACGGTAACCACGTAATTTTTTTGTTTAAATAAAAAAAATTGTAACCTACAAAAATTCAGTACACTTATTTTCTGGATATGCCTCGTACATACAGCATTTTAATTTTTTTTTGTATTTGATTCATGTAAATGACATGAATAAAATATTAGCCAATATTATCTGTAAATAAGGTGTGTAAGTCGGTTCATTCAAGTCAGTTAATTTTTTATCGTGGTTACACATTACGCACTGAACTGAAATTGATAGGCTGATTTAAGTATTGATAAGCTGATTTGATCAATTTCTTATCAGAAAAACTTTAAAAGCAGCCATTTCAATACAAGTAAATTTCAAACAAACCTTCTACAGTTTTTTAGATCTGTACAAAAAGATATCACACCAAAATTTTCTTTTGATAAAATTCGCAAATCTGAAAATGATTCATCGATGTAAATGTAATTTAAAGTGTCCAATTATTTAAATAAAAATTTTAAATGTAATTTTATTATATCATAATAAAAAATATCATGATATAAATATATCATTTCATCATGAAAAATAATAAAAAATTGTTTTCTGAATAATAAGGCAATTAAATAAATAAATAAAGTGTATATACATAATATATTTAAAAAACATTCCAAAAAAAGATAAATAGCAGAAAATTCATTTAAGAGAGAAGCTATCAAAAGGTGTGGGCTCATCCCGGTCAAGATACACTCCACCAATAAAGGGCGAACCCAGCCACGAGGACACCAGATGTTTTTAAGCCCACACCCTTGGATTAATGTATCATATTTCATGAAGTTCCTTATTTGAGTACAAAAATTATTGGCTACTGAAAATATATAATTTTCTAACTGATAAACTAAATATAAATCTACGGTTTTGAAATTACCCAAATAACCAGTCAACAGATTTTAATTTAAACCAGGTTTCGAAGCCGTAATTTGGATCACCAATTTTGATCTGTACTTTGAAGCACTAATTTTGATCTGTACTTTGAAGCACCAATTTTGATCTGTAATTTGAAGCACCAATTTTTATCTGTACTTTGAAGCACCAATTTTGATCTGTACTTTGAAGCACCAATTTTGATCTGTACTTTGAAGCACCAATTTTGATCTGTACTTTGAAGCACCAAACAGATGAAATCATTTTAATGATTTATTTAATATTAAACCTTAGTCATATGAACTTTCTTTATGCATTTGGAATAGAGCATTGGTTTGGCAAGGGGGGATGCATACCAGTTGGTGGTGGTGGTGGCATTGGAGTGGGCTCTTCAATGAAGCAGGATCTGCTTTCCAGGGCTGTTGCAGCTTCGTTTAAGTGTTTGGTCCATCTGCAAAGTAGCAAGAGATTAAAAGAAGATCTATTACATGTTACATCTTTAGCACTGGAATGAGTTATCTTTGCTCTTAACCCTTTATATGGCAAATTTTTATTTTTGAGATATTGAGTTGTTTTATTGAATCAATCATTATTATGTGTATCAAATTAACTTTATTTCTTTGAAAATGTGTTATAAAAATATTTTTTCTTTTTGGAAATGAAGCGGTCGTATAAGAGACTTGTGTCCATTTCAAGGGGTCACATCATTGGTCGCATAAGTGACCAATGAATGTTGAGGTAATAATATCTAAGTTTAGGTTATATTAGGATATATAATTCTTATATGAGATATAATGAATGGTGATTTACTTATAATACCTATTTACATTTTTGAAAATGAATTGACCGCAAGTTTAGATAATTGCTACTGAACGTGCAGCTAACTTCACGATGATCCGTCTTAAATAAGACCTCTGCCCGTCCACTACATTGGCCAATTTGACGTTTGTGTTACTTAAAAATGTTTCATTAAGAAAATTAATATTTACGAGTATAACCATAAGGGTGGTCGCATATGCGACCGATTTCTGCTTATGCCCGTTAAAGGGTTAAAGGAATAAGATAATAATAATAAAAAGACAACTTAAATAGTGCCGTTTAGAGAGAAGACTCTCCTGAAGGGCACTCCAACTCGAAATTCAAAACCCTTTATTGACAGGTTAAAAATATTATAAAATATATATATACATAAGTTGAGTAGAAAGATAGACAGGTGGTGGCTGCGACCATTAGATTAGGTACTTTTCACATCTGCATATGTTTAGTAAAACATATTTGGTAAGAAAACCGGAGAAAACTTATCAAGGGAAGATGAACTACAAAGAAACCTTTGTAGATCTTCTGATATGTGATAGTAACACGTTTGACATTAATTTTAGTGTAGTATATGTTTAGTGTTTATATATGTGTATTATAATAAATTTTGACAAGACCTCCCAAAAAGAGTTGTCTTCAAATGCTTCCTAAAGCTACACACGCTACCCATGTATCTAACGCTAAGAGACAGAATATTTCACACCACAGGAACAGCAACGGCACAAGGTCTATCAAAATACCCCGTCTTATTTGATCCATTCGGAACAATAAATTTATTTAATAAAGACGAAATCAACTTCAAAGTTCTGATTCTCTCAGAAGGAACATCTCTCAGATGCATATTCGTAAGATACTATGGAGATATAAAAAGTTTGGCACTAAAGCTTCCATGATCAGAGACAACTTCTTTACAGCAGTTAGGAAGGTGTCCATTCAATAAAGTGCACATCCTTGCCGGAAGTGCTCCTCCAAAAAACAGGAGACAGTAGAAATAGTGCTGAGAGACCCAACCAATTGAATGACACCAGACTTCTGTTTGTACCACTTAATATAACGGTAAAACCCTACAGGTTTCAAGGTTTTCACCTCATCAGGAGGGAGCACAACCGAGACTATTCCAGGAGATATAGTGAGAAGCAGTTTTTAAAGAAAGAATGTGTTACTATCACATATCGGAAGATCTACAAAGGTTCCTTTGTACTTCCTCTTCCTGCGGTTTTCTTATCAAATATGTTTATCTTAACATATGCAGATGCGGGCCAGTATCTAATCTAATGGCTGCAGCCACGACCTTTTTAGAAAGGGTCTTTCAAATTGAGCAGTTTTTATTAATAATTTTTTTTTTAATTCTTGAATAAAATACACAATTTGTTTTGATTTCAAATAACTTTTTATTGGTCATTGAAGTATAATGTATGATATTTAAACACAAAAAACAATATCCGCCAAAATTTCCACCTCCACAGATTTCCACTTTTTTGTCAAAATTTTCGATGATATTATTTCGATGACACCAATAACGCGAATAATTTCGTCCTTCAGCTCAGGAATTGATCGGGGGTCATTCTTATAGACCTGAATTTTCACGTAACCCCAGAGAAAATAGTCCAACGGTGTCAGATCACATGATCTTGGTGGCCAATTAACATCACCGTTTCCGGAGATTACAATACATAAAATAATTCAACAATTTGAACGCGTTGTTGTATTGTATACGGCTCCATTTTTATAAATGTCATACATTACACTTCTCAAATGTCACAAGACCCAGGCAAGTTCGCGACGCCATCTATGTTTTATCCAAGAATTTAAAAAATCACTCTATTTGAAAGACCCTTTACTTAAAACTAAACTTATATATTTTATTTTGTAATATTTTATATCTTTAAATAATAGTAGGTAAGAATCCCGAATTAGAGCGCCCTTGAGGAGATTCCACTTTCTAAATGACACTATATACGAGGGCGATTCAATAAGTACCCGTGTTTGACGACAGATGGCATTGCTAAGGCAAATTGCTGTTACCATCGTGTGCTGCCATCTGTTAAACAACGTCAAAAACAAATTGAACACTGATTCATGGGTTAGTTTCTATTTGACAGCCATTGCAGTAAGTAGTGCAACGTGGTTTTCGCTAAAATGGAGAAAGTGCAGTATCGTTCAGTGATTCGCTTTTTGCTTTCGAATGGGAAAACGTGTGAGGAGATAAAAGCGAAATTGGATGTTGTTTATACGGCCCCATTTGGTGAAGAAGAAAGTGCTGTTTCACCACGATAACGCACCAGCATATTCATTCGGAGTTGTCGCCACCAAACTGCATGAATTGCATTATGAATTGCTGCCGCACCCCCCTATTCGCCCGACCTGACCTCCCTGCGATTTCTTCTTATTCCCAAACATGAAGAAACGGCTCGCAGGCATTTTTTTTGCTCAAATGAGGAGGTCATCGTCGAGACAGATGCGTATTTTGCAGAGCTCGATAATTTCTATTTTTCGGAGGGGTTAAAAAAATTGCAGGGACGTTGGGAAAATGTTTATCCCTAAAAGGGGACTATGTTGAAAAATAAATAATTTGTTTTTGAAAAAAATGGTATCTTCATTTCTAACACGGATACTTATCGAACCGCCCTCGTAAATAGTCCTTTAATATTATTATAAAATAAATAAATGTATCATAATTGTGTAGAAAGTACAGGCCAGGTGACTTACGTGTTGTATTCCGTGTTAGACCCGGCTGACATATCATACATCTGCAAACCATTTAAGTTGACTATAAAAAATCCATTCTTGACAGCAGCATTAGACCTGATAAACACTGTGTTCCTGTAATAAAAAAAAATCCAGTTTTAATGTTCTTTCTTTAGTAGTTTATTAAGTCAAACCCTTTGTATTACCAAATAAAGGTGTTATCAGTTAATTGATACAACATTCCAACACATATTGTATTACACTTTCGTTGTATCCAATACAATCTGGCGGGCTTATCGCCATGTGGCAATCTTTTCCAAACAACCAGAAAGATGTTAAAGAGGCCTTAACTGAAAACCAGACTGGAATCTTTCCACACACAATTTTCACCTCTTCCATGTACATACACCTTTTCACACAACTCCAATCAATGATATCTGTGACTTTTCATGTTTCCTCCTTTTAAAATATCATTCATTTTATCTAACCATACCATCCTTGGTCCTCCTCCAGATCACCTCAGTTCACATTCATCCCTGATCACTTCATTCCGTATTCTGTCTTACACTGTCAACCCATGTATTCTTCTCAGTACACACACTTATTCACCTCCTTTCAGTCTTTTTCGACATTCATGTTTCATTTCCATACATAAAAGTTGGTATTAAATACTGTTGTTGACTATCACCATCTTAGCAGATTTTGCTACTGTCTGGTTCGATTATACACTCTGACACGAACGTGTACGGCGAAACCCGAAAAACTATTTGGGATAAGGCATTAAAAAAAATACACACATACTACATGATATAAACCGTGATGCTTTATTATTAATAAGTGGTCCAGTCACTTCCACTAGTAATAATTGCCCGGCATCTTCGAGGCACACTTTCTACTAATTTTATATCATAATTTAGGGGCAAAGACTTCCATATAAGTCGTATCTGTCGAAATAACTGCTTGACGTTCCAGATCTTTTCCCTCGGAGCTTGAACTTCATGAGTGTCAAAACATTTTCTATGAGATTTACATCTGGTGACTGTGACGGCCAATCCATTAAAAGTCAACGACATTTTCCTGTTTCCACGCAGTATAAAGACAACTCCGATGTTTTGGGTCATTGTCCTCTTGCAGTAGCCAATTTTAATTTTTTCTTATAAACCACCTTTGGGCAGATGGTAATAAAGCCCTCTGATATATTTTAACCATTTTGGCAGTGTTTAAATTATTTGTGTCGATGTGCAAAGTGCCAAATCCCTGCATTGAGAAACAGCCCCAGATGTGGACTTTTACCGGGTGTTTAACAGTCCGCTGGATGAGTCCATTCGTGCGGGTACACCAGGTATGATAAATGGAAAAACGTGCTCATAAAGAAGTTTCGCATCAAAAACTTACGTTATCCCAATCGCGGTCCCAATTTTCTATGACCAAGTGAGTCTTTTTTCAACTTGTTTTTCGGACAGTAGTGGTTTCTTCACCGTGCTTCGAAATTTCACTCCATAAGCTAGTAAACGTTTTCTTCTAGTGTCACATGACACAATTAGACCCTTATCACGCAAAACCGCCTGTCGGCTACGCAAAGATCACTCTGTCCTCCTTTTTCGCCGTTTTCTATGCAGTGCCACAATCTGGCAGGTCATCAAAGTTTTTTACGTTGGAATAGTGTTTCACCCCCCTACTTACAAATGTCTTCGACTTTCTCATGTATTTAGCAGCGGCTCCGTACGACATTTTCGGTCCTTTCAGATGTGTACACAGAAACACGACTACGTAACGTGATGCGTACGTGATACTCATGGTGAAATATGTTCCTGTGTAACCAAGGTCGAACAACAACTGAGTTTTTCTATATCAACCTTCAGAGTTTTTCTATATCAACCATCAGAACCCTTCCCCCAAGATATATTTTTCTACATGTTGGGGGAAGGGTTCTGCACCTGCTCGTGTTTGAATCTACCCTCTAACAGGTTTACAGGAAAAAATGTAGCCGTCACGTTCTTGTCAAACAGACTATATGTTTTAGTAGCCTACTAACTATGTTTCTTACGGCTAGCCACTGTTCGATATCTCTCATAACTGTTCCATCATCTGAGAGTTTTTATTTCGTGGATAATATTGGTGTATAAACAACCCTAACAAGATAAAATTAGGTATAACCTGAATTCATCGTTTAGTTACCACATTCACTGCGATATGTATTTATAGAATAGTGTAGAGGTACTGAAAAAAATCATATTTTCGAAACCTTAAAATCTTACGGAAATCTTAAAATCTTAAAATATTCGGTACCATACAAACAAAGAGAATCGAATGACGCGCAACGGGCGTCATCAGCGTCTCTACAAAGAATGTGTTGACGCCCCAGGGGCGTCTTTAGCAGCGAACGTGTTAAATGAATTAAAACAGTTCAAACATATAAAAAAAAAACTCACTGACTTATATTTTTCTTCAGAAAATTCACCAAATTAAGAGTTATTGCTTTTGAAATATAATAAACACTGTCAAATCTAAAAGAGTAGATTTAAAATAAATGAAATGATAAGGTTGTGATTATCAATTTGATTATAGATAAGATATCTATAATCAAATTGATGATCACAATCAATAATCTTTGTAATGTTCTACAATTAACATTTTTAATTAAAAATGAAATATTCATACACCACACCATTCATAGAAGACTGTCATAAATCTAAATTTCCTACCACCATGACTTTGGGTTTCGCAACATTCATTTTCTGATCTTTCTCTTTATATCTCTAATACAATGCACTTATCAAACTCTATAATTCATCTTCATTCTCCTCTAACACTGCCATAGCCTAGTTGGTACGACACTTATCTCCCGGCCCAGAGGTTGCAGTTTCGATTTCTGTTGGAAACCAGTTTTTTTAAACAGGATTCCAGTCTGGTTTCACTAAAGAAGGTATTCTAGTCTAGAAATTTGATTTTCTTTTTTGCATATTTTTTAAGTTTAGACCTTTAAAAATATGTTCTCAAAAGAAATTTTTTTAAATTCTTAATATATACGACGTTATAGCTATAAATGAGGCAGCAATTACGCCGCACCGGAATGACTCAGACAATAATATCAAAACTTTAAACGCATTTTTCTCCAAACTACTTTTTTCCACCTGGTCGACATAAAATCTCAAATTCTATCCAACCGATTGCCTTCAAATTTGGTATGAAACTTTCATAAATGTTTTTATATTGTCCCTACCTTGGAAAATTCAAAACTATTTTGTGATATTAAAATATTTGAAAAAAAAATGAAATTTTTTTCAGACAGCCGCCATTTTACAATTTTTCTTTTTGGTACGTACTATAACGACATTATTTCTTATCAAGAAACTGTGGATGATTTTTGTTTCAGATTTACGAAAGGGCTTCAATCATGTCGACCAGATCACCCCCTTTTTTTACAAGATATAACAACAGCTGATAACATCTTGAATTAAAAATTTTTTTGTACATTCTAAATGATCAATAAACAAACTGTAAAAATGCATAGGAAAAATGGTTTTAGTTTTTTTTTATTAAGTAAAAAAACGCCCGAAATTTATGCCTCTAGAGTAGAATATCCCTTAAGGCGTTTTTAACATTCTTCTGGTTGGTTGGAAGATATTGCCACAAGATAATTAGCCCGCCAGGTTGTACTGTATACAACAAAAGTTTAATATAATACAATACCATGTCATCAGCATATAACAATCCACACACTTCCATTCGGCACCTTCATGCCCCCCCCCCCATTGACCTCTGAAGTTCCTTCACACATAAATCTATGTAAATATTAAACAACCAAGGTGAAACAATACATCCTTGTTTTACCCTTTTTGTAATATTAAAACACTCAGTCAAGAAACCATTCAGTAAATTTGCCGACCTCTTTATATTATCTAACCGGTCAGACAATAATTTCAACACATTCTTAAAGTGGAACAAAGTGTTTGAACTAATCATTTTAAACTTGAATACTTTGTAAAACAATATGCAGACAATAATAATGTTAGAAGTCAGTTGGATGGACACACAAAGAAATGATAAGATATTAGTATGTTACATACCAGTGGATGATTGGACTGAGTGGCAGATGTGTGGCTTGTGGGATAGGCTTCAGGATGTATCTCTCCCCATCTGTGTGCAGGAGAACCAGGCATTCTTTCAGGAGTAGGGCCTGCGACGAGAAGAAGATACGTGGTATAAGTATTGTAGTCTTTTTTTATTCACAGCGGATACGTTGCAGGGTTCAAGTGGATGCCTTAACCACTTCATGCGCGGGTTTTTTTTTACAAAAATAGAACTAAAAACATCAGGTTATTTTATTATTTATTTAAAGAGTTTACATCATTTAAAAATTGTTCAGTTCAAAAAAAGTTCAAAATAAAGCTTAGAAGCAATAAAAAAATGCAGAAAAACTTTACAAAAAAAAAGCAGAATAAAATTGTTTCGCCATTTAAATGTTAAATATTTTAGATAATTTTAAAACAAAACTAACTTTAATAAAAATTAGAATAACAATAGCTATAATACTATATAATAATAAAAAGTGTAAATAACTATAATAATAAGAAGAAAAAGTAATCAATTACACAAAAAATATGAATAAGTTGATTTAGTGTGGTATATGATATTTGGAAACTTGGCTCCAAACAGAGACCAACTTCACAATTTGGACACCTATAACGACTCTCCCTTCCGATACGTTTTCCTGAGTTATCTCTCGCTTGGAACAGCAAGTAAAAACAAATTTACTTTCAGTTGCTACTTAAGTTTTGAGACAGACAAGTAAAAACAAATATTTATCATCGAAAATGGCTTTATTGTTTTTCAAAATACTCTCCATGAAGATCAATACACTTTTGCATGCGTTTGAACCACTTTTTCCACTCCGAATGAGGTAACTTCAAAACATGCGTTTTGAACGCATCAACCGCTTTTTCAGGCGTCGAAAAACGTTGACCTCGTAATTTATTTTTGATGTTCGGGAATAAAATGAAGTTATTGGGTGCCAAATCAGGGCTGTACGGCGGATGTCAAACCTTACGATGCTGATGTCAGATTTGATGTATCTACACTGGAGTTGCCATATCTCAAAATATAAGTAGATACCCTGAGATTATTTGTGATGGTATATATTGAGATGAGACAGATGGAATACTAACCAGCACGCTGACCCTCTTGGAGGAGTCGTGACGGATGCTAAGCGTGCCCTCCATGACGAGATTGTGTCGGGCAAGGTCTAATTTCTTCAGCTCTCCCGTAACGTCACCGGCCTCCCCCACTCGCACCTCCAACTTGCTCTGAATATTCCTCAACCTGGAAATAAAACGCAAGGGTTTATATAAAAAATAGTCACGTAATGAAAGGCACAAGATACAGTGTAGCACAACAAATCATCTAGGGAAAATAAATGCCAAACGAGGCAACCTAAACTTATCCGAGATGTGGAAGATATTGGTATCAGAAAATTTATTCAACAGGGTCATTCCATGTGTGAGTGGTGACAGTAAAAATTTTAATTTACGATGGCGTAAATATATTTTTTTTAAAAGAATAAATATGACCGTAGTCATAGGAATCCTTATAATCTCGAACACTAGGCGGAAAGAGTGGCTGTGTCGGTCGAGGGGAGTAGCACAGCACGGGGTTCGAACCGACGACCTTCCGCACGGAAGTCCAGTGCGTTTCCGCACGGCCGCACCTCTTACAAAGAGTGGTACGTTAAAAAAGGGTTTGATATGTTTCCCGTTAGCAATTTGTATACGAATAAACAGGTGTGTAGATCTCTTTTAATACTTAAGGAGTAATATCCAAACATACCCATTAAAAAAAATGTGGGATAGTCCAGATGGCCATGATGATCGCCACCCTCCGAGAGGAGAAGAGTCTTAAAGAAGAAGATTACCTGTGCTCATTCTCGCAGGTCTGGATGGCTGTGTTGACATTGTTGAGCACATCTCTAGCAAGCTCGAGGGCGTATGCCACCTTGCCGAAATCCTCTCCCTGGCCGGGCTCCACACTGCCATCGGGCCCAGTTCCCACCGCCACCTCATCGTCTGTTGCACTGGCTGTCTTCATTATGCCCTCCAGCAGTAGTTGGTATTTCGTTAATCTGCAAAAAAAATACATTTCAACTATCTGAAGTCTGGTTCTGTAATAAAAACGTGACAATTAACTTGAACAATGAAAACATGAGACTCGGTCTCGTGTTTTCATGTGAAATTTTAATCCTTTAAAAATATTTAAAGTAGTAGCATCTACTACTGCTGCATCATGATTTTAGTACTGAGAAATGTACACTGAGAACGATATACGAGGGTTGCTACTTAAGTTTTGAGACAGACAAGTAAAAACGAATATTTATCATCGAAAAAGGCTTTATTGTTTTTCAAAATACTCTCCACGAAGATCAATATACTTTTGCATGCGTTTGAACCAATTTTCGAAGCACTTTTTCCACTCCGAATGAGGTAACTTCAAAACATGCGTTTTGAACGCATCAACCGCTTCTTTAGGCGTCGAAAAACGTTGACCTCACAATTTATTTTTGATGTTCGAGAATAAAAAGAAGTCATTGGGTGCCAAATCAGGGCTGTACGGCGGATGACCCATCAATTCGATGTTTTGAGTGCTCAAAAAGTCACTTTTTTGAGCCGATGTGTGTACTCGCATTGTCATGGTGGAGAATGATCCGTCATTCAGTGGTTGGTTTTTCTCATTTCTCCGATAACTTCTGGCAAACAAATGGTGGTGTATCATTCAGAATTGACCGTACGACGTTCCATTAAAGGCACTGTTGCGACATGACCATGAAGAAACAAGCCACAATTTGCTTCGAAGTGTTTCGTGCGCGAACAGCTTTTGTAGGATTTGGCTCGTCTTGAAAGACCCATACAGTCGACTGCTGTTTAGTTTCTGACTCGTATGCATAGATCCATGATTCGTCGCCTGTCACGATCTTATAGACGTCTTTTGAAGCACCGCGATCGAATTTTTTCAACATTTGTATGACAAAACTTTCTGAGCACATATACCATTAAAAACATCAAACTTTACGATGCTGATTTCAGATTTGACGTATCTACACTGGTGTTGCCATATCTCAAAATTTAAGTAGCAGCCCTCGTAGATTGTGTACATTCTTCTCCAGTCCTCTCAGTATTCTGTTGACAAAAGATCCTGCAGCAAATATAGGTCTGTAGCACTCTTCACCTGGTTGGTCCAGCTGATGTTTTACTTCTATTCCAGCGACCCTTAATGTTGCCAGTGATTACGAGTCTCTCCATGTCATAGTTGCGCGGAATGTGACAAGTGCATTCTTTGACTTCTTACATTTTATTCTCTCAAAATATCACTTAATCTAACCATACTTCCCTTGGTCTTCCTCTACCACATCTTTCATTCATATTAGTAATATATATTTGTTTTGTTAGTCTTTCTTAATTTATTCTCCTAAATTATCTCATAGTGCTCTTCTTCATCTTACTCATATCAGCCTTTCATTTATCCCAAACCATTTCATTCTACGAGGCATATCCAGAAACTAAGTGTACTGAATTTTTGTAGGTTACATTTTTTTTTATTTAAACAAAAAAATTACGTGGTTACCGTAGTACATATGTAAGCTATTTTTCGACATAGTCGCCATTCCTCTCAATGCAGGTGGTGAAGCGGGGTATCAACTTTTTTATGCCTTCCTCGAAGTAGTTTCCCGCCAACCCCTCCGTCCACTTCTCCACCTCCTCCTTTACCTCCTCGTCGTTTGAAAACCTTTTTCCACCCATGTGCAGCTTCAGGGAGGTAAAGAGATAGTAATCTGAAGGTGCTAGGTCAGGGAATGCGCGGGATGGTTCAGGACATCCCATTTAAACGAGGCGAGCAGTTCCTTCGTGGCGTTGGCCGTGTGTGGTCTTGCATTGTCGTGCAGCAGACAGACTCCCTTTGTCAGCATGCCTCTCCTCTTGTTCTGAATCGCCCTCCGCAATTTTTTTAGGGTCTCACAGTATCTTGCAGAGTTGATGGTCTCCCTTTGAGGCATATATTCAATTAAAAATATGCCTTGACAGTCCGAAAACACGGATGCCATGATTTTCTTGGCTGAAATTGTGGTTTTGAACTTTTTGGCGGAGGGTGAAGAGGTGTGACGCCACTGTTGAGACTGCCTTTTGGTTTCAGGCGTGTAGTGTGCAACCCTAGTTTCATCTCCAGTAACGATGGAGCGGAGAAATTCATCTCCATGGAGTTTGCAGCGCCTCAAAAGCTCTTGCCCGGCATTATTTATTTCGCACATGGCGGGAGATTGGATTGACATTTTTCACGAAACGTGTTGTCGCGTCGACACTTCTCAACGTACTGACCTCGAACCGGTCTCGTTGCGGAGGGGAAGGGTCAGGCTACACGGAAGTGTAGCCAACATGTTGAAAATAAAATCCATCCGGTCGTGAGAGCCTCAGTACACTTACTTTCTGGATACGCCTAGTATATTATCATACACTGTCACCCCATTATCTTCTCAGTGCACACTTCTACACCATTTATTCGGCTCCTTTCAGTCTTATCCCACATCTATGTTTCACTCTCATACACCCAAGTTGGTACTACAATACACACTATTGTGGACTATCATCTTAGCAGATTTTGATACAGTCCCGTTTGAATTTAAATGTTTTAGTACCACACTATATTTACTATTTAAAGACATGTATTATTATTTCTCATCTGCCTTCATCTCCATTTAGTCCAGATAAGAGAGGTTTTGTTAAAGTTTGATAAATTTTGACTGAGGGAAAGGTAAAAGAAGTATGAGAAACAGAAGAGCATATATGACGAGATGTAATGATGTGGATGAGGCGAGAACTGCATGCATAGGTAGAAAGAAGTGGAGATCTTCCTTTCTGCCTACCCGAAAAGAGACATGGCGTGATGGTATGTATAAGAGAAAAGTGTTTATGTTACCTCTGCCAAACGCACGCCAGCAAGGCCTGCAGTCGGAGTCGTGCGCAGAGTGGGTCCTGCTCGCTGCGCTGCAGGAAGGCGTTGAGCTCCTTGTTTCTCTTGCGCCGCTCCCTCAGCGCCTCCTGGGCCAGGGCTTGACCCCTGCAGAACTTGGCCAGTGCTGGTGCATAGCGGGACTCTCCCAGCTGCAAACAATGCATAAAATATTAAGAAAATGGGTTCGCGATTTTTGTTAATTATACCACCTGATAAAAGTTACAGAGTGGATTACCACCAGCACCCTTCTGCCCTCATCTGCTTCTTCATAAACAATTTTTCATAATATAGGCACCTACTAGTATACCTACTGTCTTTATTCATTGTATAATTAATATACCTTAGAAGACCGGCTGGACGGAATTCTCGGAAAAGATGACACATAGAGGTTGGCCTACACACATGGCTTGGCCTACTTGAAGATCACTGAATAGACTCCGAGCAGGGGTAACAAGATGCAAGGTGAACACATAAAGAACATGAACTGATCAAATGTTCACCATCCCTAGAGTTAATACATCCTTTGCCCAAAGGCAATATGCATATTTAGCTCCCATGACATACACTGTTTATTCCACTTTTTTATGACGGTATAACCCTACCGGTTTCAAGGCTTTCACCTCATCTTCAGGGGAGCGCAAACAAGACTAAATGCTGTTCGAACTGGCACCGATATAGACACTTCAACGGTTGGAGGCGGGGGGATGAGGAAGGCTAGGTATAATTTCGGCCAGGAGCGGGGAGATTTTGGGGAAATAACTATTCAACAGATGCTCCGATCGGTATACTGACTTAGAAATTTCTAGGGCCTCTAATCTGTCCAATTTATTTCCGTTGCCGCTAATATGTAAGAATTTGGCATCATCGATAGAAAAAGTATGATTCGCACGGTGACAATGATTAGCCATTTCAGAATAAATTAGAGGATTTGTTAAGGCAGATTGGTGTTCACGAAATCTCTTTTCAAAAGATCTTCCTGTCTTTCCTATATATAAATTATCACAGTCAGCACATAAAAGTTTATACACACCACTGTTGCTAAGTATTCCATTTTTGCCTTTCCCATTTTGCGTTTCCCAAATTATATTAACCTGTTGTTTTTTTGCAAATTATGTGTATTTCTTGTCACGTGTAAAAAAAAATAGGGTTTCTTCAACAAAAGTAGCACTGAATGTGACGTGACTATGGTGATAATAAACAGTTTGTTGGAACATCGGGACAACATGCTCCAGGAGGGACCTGATTGAAGTGAATGATAAGGTCATCTATATTACCTCCTACTGGAAACATGCTCCAGGCAGGACCTGATTGAAGTGAATGATAAGGTGATCTATATTACCTCCTACTGGAAACATGTAGCTAAATTGATGGTCTGGTCACGGAAATGAATCAATGAACCTTAGAATTTGAGATTAGAAAGATGCATGACCTTTGCGGGAAGATTGCAAAGCCTTAATTAATTTTTTTAACCTTTGAGGTTCTCACAAGGCTAAAAAGGCTGAGAAACAATGATTTGGAGCAATAGGAAAATAAAACCTTGCCCTGTTGAGAAATCTTCGCAGCATCATTTACTAATGCATAAAATTCTGTGCTGTCGTATTTTAAATAAAGTATATATAGGATAATTAATTATCAGTCATGTTTTAATTTTTTCCAGATATTTTTTTATAGGAAGATTCTCCGGGATTTCTTTATCCAGGTCAATCTTATTCCCTACCACCTCAGATAATCAAGAGTCTGTTGCGTAATCAGATCTTCTTAGTGTGACACGAGCAATCAATAAAAAAAAAATTAAAAAAAATGCATGATTGTCTTACCATAGTTATGAGGGCATCAGCCAGGGGAGCAGTGGAGACCGTGGGTCGAGACATCAGCAGAACTTTAAGTTCGCAGGATAGGCGCCTGTGGTGGTGGAGCACTTCGGGCAGGTTTGGGAGTAGGGCGCGCAGCTCGTGGGGCGTCAGTAGCGTTGTGCCGGCTTTTTGCAGGGGACGCAGATACACACGCTTCAGCACACGTAGCCAACGCACGTGAGAGCACTCCGACAAGATCAGCTCTGGAAGATGCATAAATTATTGGTAAATTTCAAAAGTATACCACCGGAATATGATTCTGACTTTTAACTTAACCCTATTAATCTCACGGGGTCGATTATCGGCCCCAACTGGTGTATGCGAAAAATCCCACGGGGCTCGATCATTAGCCTCAAAGTTTTCATACAAGTTTTTATGTTAAATAAAAAAAAATTAAAAAAATGTTTGTTTTATGAAATATAAAAATGACTTATTATTTTACACTCTACTCGTACAGGGAGGTCTTCACAAAAAAAGGTTTTAAAACTAAACATTAAGTGAGATAAAAAATAAAATATAAACTACTATTTTTTTTACCAAAAAATGCTTGGGATTTTTCACACGTTTTATGCAAAATATGCTGGGATTAAAAGGGTTAACTATATAACATGGGTAAAGCACATAACAAATAAAACTTCTTCGTTACCTAGTTGGTATGATAGTGGTCTTAGGCCTAGGGGTTTCGGGTTCAAATACCAAAAGTAACAAAAAAAGCGAAAGGAAGTAAATGGGGCACTAAAACATATATACTCAAACCAGAGAGCATCAAACTCCGCTCACTTGATAGTCTACAACAGTATTTTAGTACCAACATTGATATGTATGGGAGTGAAACATTAACGTAGAAAAGACAGAAAGGAGCCAAATGGTGTAGAAATGCGTGCACTCGGAAGAATATGGAATGAAGTGAACTTAAGGCTGATGTGTTGAATACGATGAAGAAGAGCACTCTGAGAGGGTTTGGAGAAGTTGAATGAATAAATGAAGAAACAGTAAGGCTAAGGCCACTCCAAAGTTCTTCGCTAGGTGCTACGTGACTAATATACTAGGTGACTTCATGCTTGGCCACACCAAAGTGTTTCCCACAAATTCATTTGACATTTGGGAGCGGTTGAGTCAACAAACGATGCCACTATCAAAACTAACCAATTTCATTACAACTTACCATCTTTATTTACTTCCTGTGCAACTTCATTCCAAAGTGATTTTATTACAGGTACATTTTTCTATAATTTGCTCGATGGGTTCCACAAAGGCTCCCTTTTATACACAGCTATTATTAAAACTTCCGGCATCTTGTAAAATCACTTGGTGGCACAATAAAATTAACCAACAAGTCTGATCACTAGGAGACTAATTGTCATGTAGCGTGGCGCAAAGCGTGCAGTGTGGTCATTGTGATAGTATGCGCTGCGTTGGTTCTCTAGGATATGTCGCCTAGCTCACAGCGTATCTCTAAGCACCAAGCGAGGCTCCTACCCGTGTGGCCGAGGCCTAACACTCTCCTCAAGGGTACTTGAACTCAAGATTCGACTACACTAATTATAATTGACATCGTAATTTATTTTTATCAAACACTGTTTATTCCACTTTTTTATGACGGTATAACCCTACCGGTTTCAAGGCTTTCACCTCAACTTCAGGGGAGCGCAAACAAGACTAAATGCTGTCCGAACTGGCACCGATATACACGCTTCAACGGTTGGGGGCTGGGGGGGGGGGGGGGGGGGGTTGAGGAGGGGAGAAAGGCACGGGACAATTTCGGCCAAGAGCGGAGAGATTTTTGGGAAATAACTGTTCAACAGATGTTCCGATCGGTGTACTGACTTAGAAATTTCTAGGGCCTTTAATCTGTCCAATTTATTTCCGTTACCACTGATATGTAAGAATTTGGCATCATCGATAGGAAAAGTATGTTTCTCATGGTGACAATGATTAGCCATTTCAGAATAAATTAGAGGATTTGTTAAGGCGGATTTGTGTTCACGAAATCTCTTTTCAAAAGATCTTCCTGTCTTTCCTGTATAGAAATTATCACAGTCAGCACATAAAACTTTATACACACAACTGTTGCTAAGTATTCCATTTTTGCCTTTCCCATTAAATAAGAGTTTCTGGAGATTAAAATTAGTGTAAAAAGCTGGCTTTATGTGACTTGGAATATTTTTGGTTATTTCATATATGTTTTTTATAAATAGAACTTTGCTCCATTTATAGGTATGCTTATAGGTGTCGTTAAATATATAATCTTTTATAAGTTTCTTTTTTGTTTTGTTTTTTAAAAGTGAATCAATGAGGCTTCCAGGATAGCCATTATTTGCAGCAATTTTTTGATGGTTATTAATTCCTTTTTAAAATTTTCGTCGCTTAATGGGACACTGAGCAATCTATGAAGTATACAGTTAAAGGCGGCGAATTTATGGTTATTAGGATGGTTGGAAGTTGCTGGAATTATAGAGTCTGAATAAGTATTTTTCCTATATATATCAATGTCAAATGTGCCATTTTTCCGAGATAATGTTAGGTCCAAGAAATTTAATTTTCCGTCTTGTTCTGTTTAATCTGTCAATTATAAACAATATATAATTGACAGATTAAAATAAAATAAAAACTCATTCACTGTTAGGGTAGGAACTTCCCTGCATGTGTGTATGTTTAGAAAAATATATTTACTACAAAAACTGCAGTAACCTTACGAAGGGAAGACGAACTACAAAGAAACCTTTGTGGATCCTCGGATATGTGAAAGTAATACATTTGGCTTTAGATGAAGTGTTCATAAATAATCATAAATTTCAATAAAACTCTTAAAAAAATTATTGTCTTCAAATGCTTCCTAAAGCTGCTTCTGTCCAGTATTTTGCCACTTGGATAGCATAAAAGACCTCGTAGGTGCAAGGCATCGAGGCTCCTGGGGCACCGCAAAAAGTGTCACAAGGATTGTTCATCACCGCAGACGTCCATCATATAATATTCTGTTAGGAGACTTCCAGGTCTTTCAAGGCAGTAAGAACTAGGTGGCCATGCCTCCAAGTAATTTATTGTTAAATACTCCAACTATTGTTTGATTGATGCATCCAAGGGACTTACCGTGTATGAGGTCCTGCCTCTTGCGAGCCACTCCTGACATGGAAGATAGAAGTTCTGGTGGAGCCTTTGCCGACCAGGGAGTACTGTTGTCTTCCTCTTCAGACCACTCCGACTGGGAATCTGGAAGGTGAATAGAAACAGTTGTGATCTTTGTGCCATAGTGAGATCTTAAACATTAATTAAAATATGTGGGTAATCCCAAATGTAACGCGATATGACAAACTATTCCGTGTGATTGAGAAAAACTGTTTGAAATCCTGAAAATTTAAGACGTGTGTGTGTGTGTGTTAGTTTACTGTGTGCAAACTGTTGCACTTCAGCAAGTACACAGTCTTAACATATAAAACTCGATTTTTTATGGAAAGAAAATAAAAGTTCCGTAATGATCGGTAGGTTTAATCTGCTGTAGTCTTTACTTGGACCGAGTTTCAGCCCAAAATGTTTGTATCTTCTCAACCATCTATTGGCGTAACATATGTAACTCCAGTCAGGTTCGTTATAAAAGATTCCAGTTGGGCAATAAATCCATACACTGTACGTTTATGCAATGAAATGTTCAACAAAAATAAAAAACATAACATATGGTACGAGGGTGGTCCCAGAAGTACCCGACCTGACGTATAGATGGCGGTTGTTGCTTTAAAAAATTACTATGGTAGAAAGTACTAAACTTATAAAGCTTAAGTTTCAAGGTTTAAGATGCTACGTTTAGTATTTGTTTGGCAGCCATCAATAGTGAACGCTCTCAGTGAATTTGTAAACATGGAAAAAATTGGTCATCGTTATGTGATACAATACTTTCATTTGAAAGGTCTAAGTCCAACCAATATCAAAGCCGAGCTAGATTCTACTCTGGGGGAGTCTGCTCCTTCGTTTACAACAGTAAAATATTGGGTGGCAGAGTTTAAACGAGGCCGTACGAGCTGCCAAGACGAACATCGCAGTGGTCGACCAAATGAGGTGACCACGCCAGAAATGGTAAAGAAAATCCATAAAATGGTATTGGATGACTGTCTATTGAAAGTGCGCGAGCTAGCAGACATGGTAGGCATTTCAAAAAGTTCTGTACATCGCATATTGACTGAAAATTTGGACATGAGAAAGCTGTGCGCAAGATGGGTGCCGCGTTTGCTCACAATGGAACAAAAACAGCGTCTTGCGGATGTTTCAATCGAGTGTTTGGCGATGTTTCATAGCAACATAACCATGGATGGAACATGGGTCCATCACTTCACACCTGAGACGAAAGAACAGTCAAAACAACGGACTGAAAGAGAATCGGCTCCAAAAAAGGCGAAGACAGTTCCATCTGCAGGCAAGGTCATGGCATCAGTTTTTTGGGATGTGCGTGGGATAATTTTCATTGTTTATCTTCAAAAAGGAAAAACAATCAACGGCGAGTATTATGCGAACTTATTGCAGCGTTTGAGTGATGAAATCAAGAAAAAACGGCCGCATTTGGCGAAAAAGAAAGTGTTGTTTCATCAAGACAATGCACCAGTTCACACATCCGTTATCGCGGTGGCCAAAATCAATGAATTTAAGTTCGAATTGCTTCCTCACGCACCCTATTCGCCAGATTTAGCCCCTTCGGATTATTTTCTTTTTCCAAACTTGAAAAATGGCTCGGTGGTAAAAGATTTGCCAACAATGAAGAGGTGGAATCTGCGGTTGATGGCTATTTTGAGGCGCTCGACGGTTCTCACTATAATCAGGGTATTGAAGCTATTGAACATCGCTGGGAAAAGTGTGTCGAGCTGAAAGGAGACTATGTTGAGAAATAAAAATATTTTTTCCCAAATTTTTTGTGTTTTCTTTGTTAGGTCGGGTACTTTTGGGACTACCCTCGTACATGGTCTTTCATTTCAAGAATGTTGCAGTTGTCATCTTATGAGCTTGTTGATTATCAATAAGACCAAGAGAGTGATCTCGTATTTGAGTCCTCGCATCATACGGCCAAGATACTCCGATACACGTGCAAAATTCTCCCTTACCTAGACTCCATAAGGTCGGAAATGAGTATGTTGCAGTCTCGAACATTTTTAGAGTTAGTTTATTACCTATAAGAGGTATATGAAAAGGCACGTTCGAATATCAAAGCCTTGAGACGGAATCCCACGTGTCTCTCGAAGACTTTTTTGAACGGCTTTTTAATTGATTATGATTTTTTTAATCTATTCTTGTATTTTTTTTCCCGTGCTGGAGGAGGTTTGTGAATTTACAGTTGTCTGATTCAGTCCTTTATGTTTTGTTTTGAAATTTGTTGTTCAGTGATCGGTATTTAGTTTCTGTACTTTTTCATTATTTTTTCAACTTAATTTAAAAGTTATGCTAGGGTCGTCCAGAAAGTAAAGAACGTTTTGGCATAACTAAATAAAAACGAAAGATCTCAACACAAAACTTTATTTACAAAGTCACAGCACCTTACTCTATTTTTCAATGTAGTCGCCATAGCTGTCAAGGCGTGAAGTGGAACCAATTTTTCAACCAACCAATTCAACCAAAACCATTGTGACGTGGAACCAATTTTTCAATTTCGATGTTATACTCTTCTACTGCCAAAGATTTGAGCCAGGATGTCACTTCTTGTTTGAGGTTTTCATCGTTTGCAAACTGTTTTCCACCCAAAAATTCCTTTAGTTTCAGGAATAAGTGAAAATCACTTGGTGCCAAGTCAGGGCTGTAAGGAGGATGTCCAAAAATTTCCCACTTAAGACGTTGAAGTTCTCGCTGTGTTCAAATTCTTAGGCACCCACCGAGCACACATTTTTTTGTAGCCAAGGTGCTCCGTCACTATTTCATGTAGGAGCGATCATGAAATTTGTGGGAAAGATTCAGGTACTGTACTTAAAGTGAAACGCTGGTTTTCCTGAATTTTGTCTTCAACTTTTGCTTTCAACTCATCCGTAACGAGTGATGGCCTCCCACTCTGATCTTCGTCGTGCACACTGGTTCTTCCTTGATTAAATATTATGCACCATTTCCTCACTGAAGCCTCGTTCATTGCATTATCACCATAAACGTTTTTTATTTGCCTATAAATTTCGATAGGCCGAACATTTTGTGCATTCAGAAAATGAATGACACTACGCACTTCACAGTTGGCGGCATTTTCGATGGGCGTAGCCATTTTGAAAGGTTACAGAACAAAGACGCGTATCTGTTCAGCAACAAAACTCGGCTCGCACTGAAGCGGGGGAAGGAGTTAACTGACGCGAATACGATCGTGGTGGTGGGGGATCGGCGCAGGGCGTGGTGCGCAATCGTTCTTTACTTTCTGGATGACCCTCGTGTATTGGCATCTTGAGACATTGAGTGTTGTGAGGATGAGTTTGACTTTTGTTTGTGATTGTAGTATGCCGATGTTGATTTTTGTTATGTTTTACATTGATGCCAAGAGTGACGCCCAGTTTAGTGCAGTGTGCACTGTCTGCATTGTGTCAGTGATTTATACAGTTGAATTTTTGGATTGTTGTGGGAGTGCGTATGTTACTTACTTGCATGTTGACGTATTGTTTGATTTTTGATATGCTCTTGTTTCTTTGCATTTATTTTTATTGTAATTGTTTTCAGTTATATTTTTATATTCTGTCCTTTGTGATGTACGAAGCACTTACTACTGTTTTTATGTTGTTATTATTTTGTCACAAGGCACATTGTACCGTTTATAAATAAAATGGTACTAAAATAGTATAATTACCTTCATTCTCAGCATGGGTGCTCTCGTTGCTCTTTGAAGATAAAGAAGAGTTGCTGGAGGCTCCTGAGGGAGCCACAGGACCTCCGGATGCTCCGAGAACCTCCACATCGCTGCAAAATAATATTATGTTAATACTGTTCTAGAGAACAGAAGACCTACTAAACTATTAAAAATGTTTCTCTGATTATTAAGTGCTGCTGTGTCTCCATTTACACATATAAGTTAACATTCGACAATTGATTGCAAAAACCATCGACGAGCTGTCCTTTCACTCGTAGCATCTTCACCGTACACTTCGCAAATATCGCGAGCAGCTTTGGCAGCTTTATTCCCTCGATTGAACGCGAACAGAAGGAGGTGTCGAAAATGCTCACTTTCGTCTACTTGACATTCCATTTTGAAGGCTTGTAATCAAATCAAATAATTTATGTAATGTAAAAGCAAACACAATATCATGTAGAGCAGAAAATTTCCTTTCGAATGACGTATAACCTTTACCATTTAGTTTTACTTTTGGTGCTCATTTTTAAATTTGGAAAAAAACGGAAACAATTTATGTTAACACCCAATAACAAAACCAATTTTAATAAATGACTATTTTAGATAATTTCAAGTTTCAACTGATTAAACTTCAAAAAATTTACAATCGATCTATAAACGGAAAAGTTCCTCAAAGAAAGAAGAAACACAACACAAATCTTTATTTATTTATTTATCAAAAAAATTATAGTTCATTGATACAAAAATATTGAAAAAAATCTTTCTACCATCCATCCATGTTAAGGGACAAAATGTGAAATCATCAGGGATTAGATCAAAAATTGTTTGGTAGAAAGACGGCAACTCCACCATTTCATTTGACTGCAAAGGGATATCAAAATAAGTTTTGATATGTCGTCAAAACAGAACCGACGGCAAAACACATGTTAATGTTGTCAAGATCTGAATACCTTATCAATATGAATAATCAATATTAAAAGTTCTGGAGTGGAGCCAAACCAGACTCCATATTTAAAGAGTCAAGGACATACAACGGGAATTTTTCCGCTGTCGTTGGAAAATAATTTTATTTGGCATGATACAAGTTTCTTTTAGTTTGGGGCTCAGGTTCAATCAGTTGTAAAAATGTACACATTGTGTTGAAACATTAATATATAGTACATTTTGATAATTAATTGTTTCTTCCCAGTAGTAAAAGTTCAGAAAATTATTGAACAACTATATGTTTATATAAAACCTGATCCATTAGTAAGCTTCAATTTTGAACCCCACTATTAAGGATGCTCTCTCTTTTTAACTTTTAAAGTTTTTTTAACTTTCCCCACTAGAAGTGGAGAAAATTTAAAAAAATCAATTCTTATCAATTCTTAAAACGAAAAGATGTTACCTAGAATTTAATAGATTTTATTCAATATTACAAATATATTTAAGTATTTTTCTGATCTTGGTAAAGAAAATTCATTTTGAGTTTGAATCCCACAATATCTTGGAAAGTATAATTTGTAATTTGAACCCTACTATATGTTATCTTGTAAAGCATAATTTTTAGTTTGAACCCCACGATATCCTGAAAAGTATAGTCTTTAGTTTAATCCTCACAATATCATGCAAAACAAAATTTTTAGACCCAACACAATTCTAGGAAAGTATAATTTTTAGTTTGTACCCATGGAAATAATCATGTTTAGTTTAAATCCCACAATATCTTGGAAAGTATAATTTGTAATTTGAACCCCACTATATGTTATCTTGTAAAGCATAATTTATAGTTTGTACCCCACAAATCATGGAAATAATCATTTTTAGTTTGAATCCCACAATATCTTGGAAAGTATAATTTGTAATTTGAACCCCACTATATAGTATGTTATCTTGTAAAGCATAATTTATAGTTTGAACCCCACGATATCCTGAAAAGTATAGTCTTTAGTTTAATCCTCACAATATCATGCAAAACAACATTTTTAGACCCAACACAATTCTAGGAAAGTATAATTTTTAGTTTTGCACCCCACAAATCATGGAAATAATAATTTTTAGTTTGAATCCCACAATATCTTGGAAACTATAATTTGTAATTTGAACTATATCTTTTGGAAAGCATAATTTTTAGTTTGAACCGCACGATATCCTGAAAAATATAGTTTTTAGTTTAATCCTCACAATATCCTGGAAAACATAATTTTTAGTTCCAACACAATTCTAGGAAAACATAATTTTTAGTTTGAATCCCACTAAAGCATGGAAATAATCATTTTTAGTTTGAATCCCACTATATGATATACTGGAAACCATTCTATTTAAAATGTACATTTTTGATACAAATTAATTTGATGTTTCTATAAAAGTTTAAAATCTATTCATCTTTTCGTAAGCTTTCATTTTCAATCCCACACTATTTTTAATACAACTCTTTTGGCACTTAAAGTTTAAAGTATATTTTTTCTTGAACTGATAGATGTTATTTTGAACTTAACCAATCTCAGTATCACCATATCCTCGAGATCACTCTTTTTTTTTCATTATCTACAATATGACATTTAAAATTGACATTATTTTAATGAAAAGCTGAACCATAGAGTAAAAGAACATTATCTACAATATGACATTTAAAATTGACATTATTTTAATGAAAAGCTGAACCATAGAGTAAAAGAACATAAACAATGCAAAAAGCCCACGTATTTGTGGATATAGAGAATGTGTCTAAGTGGTCTTATTTTTTAATCACAATTTTTATATATTTATCTCACATATTAAAATACTAAGCTGAAATATTCGTACACTGTATCTTTTTCAAAGTATATATTACCTTTCACTGCAGGTCCTTCTGGTGATCTCCGGGTGATGCGTCCCAGCGGGCAAGGACACATTCCTAATCACTTTACCCACTGTGTCCACCATTTTGCTTTTATTTTGTTTAAATTTCACTTATTCAGTCAAGTTAATTCACTGATGTTAACACATCACAAAATAGTTCTTATTTAAATAAAACATAATTAATCCCTTGATGCAAAGAATATAGTTTAAAAAATGTTTTACACATTTTTCTCGACCCTTAAAAAAAGTATTAAATTGAATACGCACACAATAGACAAAGTATTGTCTTTGAGAAGTAGTGTTGGAGGCAACATTTGGACATTCCATGTACTGCCAGAAGAACCACATACAATAGACAAAGTATTGATGTTTGAGAAGTAGTGTTGGAGGCAACGTTTGCACATTCCATGTACTGCCAGAAGAACCACACACAATAGACAAAGTATCGATGTCTTTGAGAAGTAGTGTTGGAGGCAACATTTGCACATTCCATGTACTGCCAGAAGATCCACACACAATAGACAAAGTATCGATGTCTTTGAGAAGTAGTGTTGGAGGCAACATTTGCACTGCCAGAAGATCCACACACAATAGACAAAGTATCGATGTCTTTGAGAAGTAGTGTTGGAGGCAACATTTGCACATTCCTTGTACTGCCAGAAGAACCAATCGATCGACTATTGAAGAGCTCGGGGTTGAGATACATCTCTCTGTGCTGTGTGTGAGAAGAATCTTACAATACTTTGGATACTTAAGGAAAGAAGACAGCCTTGAGCGGTCAAGTTTGACGTCAAGTGTGAATGATAAAAGGGGCAGAAGCCAAGCACCCATCTGAAAGACAGACCAGATGCTTAATTCAGGAAGAGCTTGCTTTTGATTGTGAAGGATGGTTGATGATCATGGTAATTACGAAAAAAATTATATTTTATGGTATAATTTCCTCCATAAAAAAACCATTCCATACAAGCCCATAAAATGTGCGGTTATGTTTCCTCATATATTCCGAAACAAGTAGGACGTAAGTTAGGTCATTTTTTAAAATTAAGGTAAATTGTCTTCTAAACAGAAAAATGCGCTTTTTAGTTGCGCCACCGCAAATGGCTAATGCATCTTCAAGATTCAAGAGTCTGCGATGGCGATGGTAATTTGAGTATTTTACTTGTCAGAAGACGGTTGTGGGTTCGTACTCGCAAAATAATCATTGACTTTTTTTAAACAGCACGTAAAATTCCTTGATACACGGATGGTGTGAATTATTACTCAAATTTTTATTTATTGTATAAACGTATATTTTATATTTAAAAAAAAGTCGCCATAATTTTATTTATTTACGAAAAACGTATTTACTCACAATTATTCTCAAAAAATATTTTCCAATTTAGTTTGTAAGACACTTATCCTTCGACCTGGAGGTTGCGGGTTCGATTCCCGTCGGTACCCACTTTTAAAAATAATGAATTATTTATTTAAAAATTTCAATAAAATAAATAAAACAATTAATATTTATTTTGTGTTTACCACTGTTTTATTTGAGTTCACTACCGGTTTCAAAGATCTCCGTCTTCCTCGTCAGGTGAAGATAAAGTTGGCCTGATAAGGAAGGCGAAGGTCTTCGAAACCGGTAGTGAAAACAGTGGTGAATACAAAATGAAAAATAAGAGTTTTATTTATTTTATTAAAAAAAATATAATCATGGATCACAAAGTGAAACATACGTCTTTTCTAAGATTCAAGAAATAATTTATTATTTTGATATATGTAGCTTATTTACATGTACAGGTTAACCCTTCCCTTACGGTGTTAAAATTGAAACGCGTGCTCCGGTGTTGGGTAGTGAGTACGCGATCAAAAATTAGCAATTTTAAATCGGAAAATAAGAACATTCATAGATAATCCCTTAATTAATTATAATTGAAGTTAAAAATTATAATAATTGAGATTTATTTGCTGAAAACATTAAAAAACCATCTGGCAACGCTCACGGAACGGGCGTACGTCTAACCTATTTGCAAGCCTAGAAGCTACTGTGGCGCGGAACGTCAGTCGCATACCCCGGCGCTTACGCTTATGCTTGCGACGTTGAGACAATTCAGCTCCTCGCAATTCAGTGGAGTATGCAAGAGTGAGATGCGAATATAGTGTCGCACTTCCCGCATACTATTCACCTATCGTCAAGACGAGGCACTCGCAGCGTTTAAATGCGCATTTGTTTTCGATCTTTACAAAACACCTCGATGTAGTCGATAAATTCTGATTATTATTAATATTATTTTTTAAATCAATGCGTAAATATATTATGGAGGAATACCTAAAATCTTAACCTTGTATTTATTATATTTATAGAGATATTGATGGTTATTAGAAGCAACGTGTAGAAGATACCCAACACAGGGAAGGAAAGGTTAAACCCTATCCAAAAATATTTATAAACTCATTCATCTTCATTCTCAGCTAACACTACCATGTCACGAACATTCAGTAACACGCATACATTCTCATTCGACACTTGTATGCCACCCATTAAACTGTGTAGTTCCTTCAAACATGAATCTATGTAAATATTAAACAACCAGGGTGACATAACGCATCCTTGATTTAACCCTTTTGGAATATTAAATCACTCAGTTAAGACACCGTTCAGTCAAATAAATGCTCTACTTTTGGCATATAATGCATGAATACCACGTTCAACATTCATTAAATATTTTCCATAGCTTGTCGCTTATCACGCGGTCATATACTTTTTCAAGTCCACAAACGCACAATACACCTGTTTATTTTTTGCCATACATTTTCCCCTCACGTTTAAAATTCATTCAATGTTTTCCATAACTTATCTCTTATCATGCAGTCATATGCTTTTTCAAGTCATTTTTATTTTTAATCATACATTTTTCCACCACGTTTAACATTCATTCAATATTTTCCATAGCTTCTCGCTTATCACGCGGTCATATGCTTTTTCAAGTCCAAAAACGCACAAAACACCTTTTTATTTTTTGTCATACATTTTTCCACAAGTATACACAAAGAGAATATCTAATCCACGCATCTTCTTTCACTTCAAAACACACCATGAACATCTCAAACTTTCTTTTCAGACGTCTCGCTCTTTCTATCAAATACAAACGCGATGCATCGTAGAAATCGAATTTAAAACTGAAATTAACCAAGTCAAGCGAAAACGAAAACAAAAGAAAAGCGAAATAAATGACTTGATATTTGTGGAGGGGGTAGTTTAATCGAGCGACGGAGTGGGGGCGGCAGGTGTAGTGGGGATGAAGCGATAAATATCGAGGCTAAGGGCCGAGCCCATCCAGTTGGAAAGGTCCATTTTCTCAAGTCATTCTGTGAAAGACGACGTCGTCATGACCGGTGCTCAAGTCGGATTTATTTTCGTTTATACGTAAGATCGAATTTTGAGATTGAAAAAAGCGGATACTAGGAAAACTGCATCGGAAATGATCATGATATATTTAGACAGAGATGATTTTTTTATTTTATTGCATATATGGTATACATGCCATCTCTCTGTCGGGGTAGGCAGAGAGAACATCATCCTTAAGTTCACATTCATCCATAATCACTTCATTTTGCATTCTGTCATAAATTGTCATCCCACGTGTTAAACAGCGAATTAAATAACCCGCGGAAGACATAAATACATAAAGTAGAGGAAGCGTGTGTGGAGATCTGATCTCTCTACCAATCCCGTAAGGGGTGATATGTACGTATGTACCTATTAGGGATCGAATCCGACAATCCCGCGTGGAAGATAAATGTTTATATTTTATTTATTCTTATCGTACACTTCAATAAATCCTAATCGGTGATACGGATATGTTGAAGTGTATGGCCTGGACACAATATTGTCTTCGGCCCCAACAATCGAGACTTTAGGTAACCACTTGAGTAAGTAAGGAATTCATAGTTTATCTCTATTCTAGCCCTTCGAACTCCTATCCACATTAGTATATCCCAAAAAAAATATACAACACTCCCACTTAACATCCACAAGTGCTAATTTCCTCTGGGACCTAGCACTTCGCTCCAAAATAATGTGGATTGGCAGTAGGGCTCACAATATATACAACATGTATATAATTCCAATAACATATACTACGGTGCGAAAGACAATGGGAAACCACCGCACTATTTTCTCCCAAGAAAACTACACGAATATACTAAGAATTTGTGGGTCACGTTCTTCAACATTGACGTCACGATAAAGAAGAAATGTGGAACAACGCAACTTAAGTCTACATAAGTCGCGTTGTTCCACATTTAGCATCATTTTAGTACTACAATAATTTGACATTATTGGATAAACTGCCACCTAAAGATATACATAGAAATTTCCATGGGACTGACCTGGCAAATAAAAACACATACATAACACCGTACTATTTCCCTGTCAGGGTAGGCAGAGAGGACAGACACACATCCTTAGTCTCCTCTACAATACATTCATACAACTTGAACGATTTCTCCGACTTTCTACGTTTCCTTCCTTCAAAATATAATTCACTTTATCCAACCATACTTTTCTTGGTACTCTTCTCACACGCCTTCTGTTTACATTTGCACAATATATTTTTTTTGTTAGTACTAACCTCAACATATCAGCAAACTCACTGGCCATAACACCGTTGTATTAGATTCGATGGCACACCGAAATGAGACGATAGGAGCACACCGGCATGTTGTTTTCCTCTCTTTTTGAAAGAAGAGATATGACTGAAGTCATAGGTATTTTTATACCCCTCGAATACCACACGGAAAAAAACTTGTTTCATTCGAGCGGAGTAGCACAGTGCGGGATTCAAACCGGTGATCTTTCGCACGGAATATACATTGTCATTTTATTATTACTAGGCCACGAAGGTCATCATGCAAAGGGAACGGGAATGAAAGAAATTTCATTGTTATAAGTGCCGATAGGAACGAACAGTTGCAGACCCCTGGCAAGGTATATAAGCTGGGAAGGGGGATGGTGGAGCGGATTAAGGGAGAGCCTCGTTCTTTTGTCTGGTCTGCACTATTTATAAACTCGATGGAAATACCATTACTTGTCTCTTCAGCAGATCCGGAATAGGAGCATAGGGTACCCATTTGTAAGTTTCAAAACATTTTCAATTTTTTTCAAAACACTTTCGAGAACGTGTAAAATTATTGCAATACTTCCCCTTATTTTAAAATGAACGATTTTTTCCCTCTAAAAAATCACTCCTCCCAGTCATAAAAAAAGTGAAATTCAATTCTAAGGACAATTTTATATAGCGCCGTTTAGATCGCAAACCCTCCTCAAGAGCGCTCTAATCCACTAATATTAAATAAATCCCGCCTGGCAGCTATAGCAGCACCCGAGCGAATCATGTATAACACTTTGTACACATTACAGCCTTGTGAGATTATTGCCGTGTGACACTTAAGGCCTAAGAAATATGTTTATGAGACTTTTAGTAAAAAGCAAACTGAAAACATAAAATAAAGTTGGGTTCCAGCGGGAATCAAACTGTCCTCCGGGTCAGAAGACAGGCATCTTATGAAATAAGCCACGGAGGTCTTCAAAATGCCATGTAACATATGATATATTAACATCTTCAACATTTCCGAAAATGATTTTGAAGAAAGCATTTTGAATTTTCTTGGTAATGGGAGTCAGTTGTTTCGGCTAAACTAATATTCCTTGTTTATTAAATTTTCTTTTTTTTCTGCTGTATACCATATAATATGCGTTTAAACTTTGTGTGTATATTTTTCTTGTTACTATATATAATTTATCTTTAAGCTTTGTATGTTATTGGGTTTAACCTGTTTACAAAATAAATAAAACCCACAATATAAATCAACGGATGATAATTAATATGTCAAACATTAATAACTTTATTTTTTAAGCTTATAGTGAAAAAATTACCAATTACATTATCGAACTTGATTTTGTTCGAAATCAAATGTTCAATTAAGAGAAAGCCCATATCTCACAATCTCTCTTGTCCAAGACTATACGAGTATCTTAAAACCTATATCTCACAATCTCTCTTGTCCAAGACTATACGAGTATCTTAAAACCTATATCTCACAATCTCTCTTGTCCAAGACTATACGAGTATTTAAAAAGATCATAAATTTACAAAAAAACTTCTTTTTCAAGTCACGAACATTGACAGCGTACTTTGTCATTTTGTCATTTTTAAAACATCTGACAATTCAAAAAAAAATTCCAATCGTATGTGTCACCCTTCAGATATTGCGCCTGGTACCAGTGCCCCTGTTGCCCCACCCTTATCCAGGCTCTGCTCTTCAGTCTTCAGACCTCCAGTCTGTGCGCCATCCAGAACAGACACTTGGACTCAACTGGTTATGTAAAAGATCACTACCAATAAAGACTGCGTCACAAAAAAATACTATTTTTTCGTATGGTACCCGTCAACATATAATTTTTTTTCGTATGGTACCCGTCAACATATAAAATTTTTTCGTATGGTACCCACCCGTCAACATATAAAAATGAATTATTCGGAAAATTTTAAGAGCGCAGCCGGGAGACAATGTTGTCTTATATTCATACATACCATCACGCCATTTCCCTGTCGGGGTAGGCAGAGAGAACAGAGCATCCGACTTTCATATCTCGACACACACATCCTTCGCTTCTTCCACAACCACACACCTGATACTATTCCTACGATATCTCTAACTTTCTACATTTACTTCTTTCAAAATATCATTCACATGATCCAACCATACTTTTTTTGGTCATCCTCTAACAGTTCCATTCACATTTGTACAATATCTTCCATTCACATTTGCACTATATATAATATTATATATATATATATATTTTTGTTCACAATGTTCATCTTCATCTTACTCAACACATCAGCCTTAAGTTCACATTCATCCCTAATCACTTTATTCCGTATTTTGTCATACATTGTCACCCCATGTATTCTTCTCAGTGCACGCATTTAAACAACATTTATTCGGCTCCTTTCAGTATGTTTTGACTTCCACGTTTCATTCCCACTATCAAAGTTGGTACTCAAATACTGTTGTGACCTTAATCTTAACATTTATTTATACTGTCCAGTTTGAGTTTATGTTATATGTTTTAGTGCCCCATTGACGTAAGTTTCCTACTGCATTGTACTCATGGCACATATTTATAACTATCTAGTAGAAGCCGATGTTACTTCTAAATGCAGCTACACTGAACAAAGAAGATCTTCTAAGAGAGCGAGAACGAACACTCAAGAGTCGCTAGTGAGTCCACAAGACCATTTAAGACTTGCTCAAGAAATAATGGATTTGAAGTACGTCTACGAGCCTCAAGCGACTGAAGATTGAAAAAAGCAATATATCATTGTACAACCCTAGATGACTTAGCAACCCCTCTCCTTATGTCACAGATATTTTAAAAACTGCTTTAACTAAATCATCATATAATCAATAGTTAGAGTTCCATATTACAGAGATATATGATACACCATGACAAGTAGATCAAGGGAAATCTGTGGAGTGTCAGTGTTTGAAAGAAGGCGGAATGAAGACATCAGAAATGAATGCATGGATGTTTTAAGTAAGACGAAGAAATGATCTTTAAGATGATTTGACCGTCAACGTTGCTGGATCTCGTAGTCGAGGATCCCCTCGCCATCCTGACGACAATTCGGTTGATAAGCGAAGCTGTGCCGTGGAGTTTGTTTCCAAGTGAATTAGTCGTTGCACACTAGCAAACTCACCGGCCACACCTCTGTACTGGATCCGAAAGCAAACCAAAGTGAGACGATTGGAGAGCACATGTGTTTTTTTTAAATAGATATGACCGAAGTCATAGGTATGCGTATACCCTCGAATACTAGGCGAAAAATGCCTTTGCCATTCGAAGGGATTAGCACAGCGCGGGGTTCGACCCGGTGACCTTCCGCGCGAAAGTCCAGTGCGTTACCGCGCGGCCATTCACCTCAAAGATGATTTGGACATGTGGATAGAATGAATGACGAAATAATAACTAAGCGAGTATACAAGTCAGAAGCGTAAGGTGCGTGTGGAAGACCGAAGGAAACGTGGCTGGATCAAATGTACCCGATTTTGAAAGAAGGTAAAGTAAGAAGTGTGAATAATAAGAAGATTGTGCATGACGAGATGTATGAATATGGAGGAAGCGAAAGTTGTTTGCTTGGATAGAAAAGTTTGGAGATCTGTTCTCTCTGTCTACCCTGCAAGGAACACGGCGTATGTAAGTATTGCCATAATTTATAACACGAAGATGCCAATAAGGCGGGAGCACAATAAGGTATGCCTAAATGACACGCTATTAATGTGGGTGTTCCCAGCCCTCATTCGCGTGACTTGACGTGAAAAAGATTGGGAAGCACTGATCTAGATCACAATTGCAGTAGGGATCTTCTACCATACCCATTTTGTAAAGGTGACTATCCATCCACCACGTACTGACCGATCCGCGAGCAGCACAATTGTGACATTCTTAAAAAGTAAATCTACAAGAAACTGGGGTGTGACCTAATGACTGAGTTTGCACAATACCCAAGGCAGATCTTCGCCTACCGAGACGTGTCCATCATTGCCTCCCCCTTCTGGATGGGGGAGGAGAATTCATGTCCCATAAACCTGTCCCATGTGTTTGAGGTAGCGATATGGATCACCCCTAATTGACGTCAATTGAGGGGCGGAGGATGGAGACGGGTGGCGCTGTGACGGACTGCAATGCTCAATGTTGACTTCGGTTTCGCAAACAATAATTGTATAATAGTTATAGGTCACTGGGTATTGCGACGTACTTTCCTGTTTTTGTACCGTGCTCGCTGCGAATATGGAACGAGCGGAAATTTTCCATCGATGTTGTCGTTCCTTCTTTAAGATTTTGGTGATTTCCACCATGGCCAAGTCATGGTGGCAATGGTCTAAAGCAAGAGTTCCTAAACTTTTTTCGGCCGCAGACCCTTTTACTAAAAACTTTTAAAACCGTCGACCCCCTAGTCATTTACTTTATTTACTCAAATTAATAAGTTTGTACAGTACTCGATATTTCGCTAGATAATTGTAATTAAGGATTGAAAAAGATAAAAGGACTACGGATTATGGCATTATCTCGTACAACATTTAATATTGAAATCTGCGCTGACGAAAATTAAAGCAACAAAAAATACGAGCCGAGTTTTTAAAATTTATGAAATAAATATGTAAATTCAAAATAAGTACAAATATTCTTAATTAGGTACCTATTGGAATCACATATTTTTTGAAGTAACAAACAAATATGGTAGCAGTAGTAAGGGGGTCTATTTTTGCTGTCGTCGACCCCCAAATTTTTTTATTGAAACTATTGACCCCTAGAAAAATCAAATCGACCCCAGGGGATCGATATCGACCACTTTGAGAACTCTTGGTCTAAAGCAATGTCCCAAACTTTCTTGGCTCACTGCCATCTTTTTAAAAATATTTTTTACATAACCCCCCCCCCCCCCCCCCTCAAGAAAACTTAATCTCTATCTCAACTAATAATAACATTGTAGTGTAGCTTTGTCTGTATTTTTTTAATTTCACAATTTTTGCAACGGTCTAATAGTTATTTGATAAGGTTTCTCGCGTGTTTATAGTATTGTACAGTAAACTTACAATAACATCAATAGATTCCTGCAACTATGAGCTGGACTTGTAAGAATCCACGTAAGTCGAAAGTGCGCACACCTACATCAATGCTAACACTCGCTTGTTTAGACGTTTTGTCTTGTTTTAAGTTGCGTCTCTCGTCTCGCAATATTCATGAATTGCGCGGAGATTTGGACTATGAGAGCAAGGAAGAGGATGTAGAATAGATGCATTTTAAATGTGGTGCTGGGAGAAGGATGTTACGAACTCCATGGAAAGTAATAAGTGCGATGGATCATTTTTGAGCTTATAGTGACGGTACAGTGGACTAGTGGTAAGACGCATGCCTTCTAGTTCGGGGTTTGCGAGTTTGATTTCCGTCAGTACACAATTTATTTAAAAAAATGGGTTTATGTTTTTACTTAAGACGTCTTTAACATATATATATATTTGGTCGGGAGAAATTGCCAGATGTCAATAAGCCAACGGAGTCGTACTGCATTGAATCTTCTCCCTGGCTCCATCCCAACTCATTGTCTGCGAATACTGTTGGGGTCAGCTCTCCTTGTCCTCAGGTTGTATGCTCTTCTGTCCCGGACTACGTCCTTCAGACCGTGCCTCTGAATCAGGTTATCTTTTTGCACCACCCATGAATTCTTTGGTCTTCCTCTGGTTGTTATTTGAGGAAGATCCATGGAGATTGCCTGGTTCACAATGTGATCGGGTGCTCTGCGTCCAGCGTGCCCATACCATCTCAATCCACCCGCCTCTCCTCCATCTTGCTGTTGATGTCTGTAACACCTAGGCTTCCACGAATGCGTGAGCTTTTTATTTTGTCTCTTAGGGACACAATAGCTGACCATCTTAGCATGCGCATTTCAGCAGTTTCTAGTTGCCTAGAGTAAGAGTTATACATCGTCCAGCATTCGGAGCTATAGAGGAGTGCGGGTCTGACAATCGTTTGGTATACTTTTCCTTTTAACTTTACTGGCATTTTCGGATCACATAGAACTCCCGTCATTGATCTAAACTTTATCCACCCCACACTAATTCTATGTGTTACATCTGCTGCACATCCTCCATCGCTATGGATGAGTGACCCGTACTGCACTGAATGAAAGTGTTATAAAACTCAAATTAACTTATCTTAATGGTAAATATATTTTTAAAACCTATGCAGAATACCTTTTAGTCTACCATAGTTGAAATTACTTCAAACCCAAAGGCTTTTGTTCGATTCTTGATAGCTCCAAAAAAAAACGTAGTAGCTGTTTTTTTTCAGACCAGGTTGATAGAAGTTCCCATCCCACCAAATTATATTGTATACAACGGAAGTGCAATATAAATACAACACGCACACCTTCTATTGTATTAAATAACTGATTCAATTGCAAAACAACGTTAAAACAATACGAACATTCAAATCGTCTGAAAACCGAAGCTTCTATCAGTCATAAAAAAATGAACGGGTCAATAAAAACGTAACCATTGGAGAAAATTCAATTAACTACGCGCAGACGTGGCAAACAGAGCAACAAAAACGTACTAAAGAATTGAAAGCTTTCAGCAGTTGAAAAAAGAAAAAAAAAGACATTCAACTATTTTTAGATGGTAATTGTGTCGCCCACTTCAGCCACTGTGCAATTGTATTGGGCAAGCGCCCCGCTTGTAGGCGGCCAGTGCTTCAAGTGGGATTTTTAATAGATCCAAATGGTATATTTTATGAAACATTATTTAATAAGAATGCGCTTTTTATGCGGTTAACTGACATGTTTTATAAACACGTAGAAACGAAAATAAGAAGGAAAAAAATATTGAATAAATTTAAAGTAGTTTGAAATAGGAATCGAATAATTTATTATATACAATACTGAGAAAAATGCAGTTTTTCTCCGAATGCGTATTATCTGACGTCTTGCTTTAAAGTTGGTCGGAGTGAAGTTAGCACGATCTAATATTCCCTAAATATATCAAACCATTTTGTTATATCAATAAGCAAAATCCCAGTTAAAACTATAAAGATCTTAAAGAGGCCTTAGGTGAAAACCAGAGTGGAGAGTTAACACTTGCCTTACTGTGCTAAACAATTTAGCCAGCCACTGTGCTGGACGCTCAACATCCAGTGAAAAATGTATGTTTTAAATTAAAATTATGCAAAATCTGCTAGGTTATTTTTTTAAATTAGTTATAAAATTATTTTATTATGTTAGTCCTGGTAACTCACTATCCATCATATGGTGGCAAGTGTTAAAAAATATCTGGGTTCCAACAGGGATCGAATCCGCAACCCCCGGTTTGGGAGATAAGCGTCTTACTAACTATGCCACGAAGGTCGTCAAGGGTACTTAACATACTACAATATATGAAAGGAAAAATCGAAAGAAATGTGTTTTGTGTAACGTATTACACTTGCATACAGTACACCTTGGCTGGCTCATTGCCATGTAGCAATATCTTCCAACCAACTAGAAATATGTTAAATATTCCAACCAACTAGAAATATGTGAAGTGAAAACTAGGCAGGACTCCTTTTAAAAAAATCTGAGTTCCAACGTGAATCGAAGCCGCAACCTTCGGGTTGGAAGACAAGCTTCTTACGGACTAGGCCACAGACGGCGTCGAATTCATAGTACAGTCGAAATACTTTCGCCTAAAATTTAATCCTTTGTATTCAGAGTCTGACATCATACGCTTCAAACTTTCAAGTAAATACAAGCATACCATCACACCGTCTCCCTATCGGGATAGTCAGGAAGGAGAGAGCGCCAATATTTCCTATCGCGACATACATGTCTCGCCTCTTTCACAGCCATACATCTTTTCAAACGACTCCTCAGACTTTTAAATTTCTTTCTTACGGATTATCGTAAACTTGATCCAACCATACTTTCCTTCGTCTTCCTCTACCACGGGTTCCACACTCACATTTGCGCTGTCAATTTGTTTTGTTAGTCTTTCTTCATTCATTCGTTCTATGCCCAAACCATCTCCAACTTTGCTAAATGCTGATAAGAGAAATTTGAGAAGGTTTGGCCACGTGAAATGAAAGAATGAAGAACGACTATCAAAATAAATATAAAGTGTAAATATGATGAGAGGAAGACCAAGGAAAGTATGGTTGGATCAAGTGAATATTTTGAAGAAAAAAAAAGGAAAAGTCGAGAAATCGTCGAGTTGTGTGAGTGTGTGGATACGGAAGAGACGAAATATGTAAAATGAAATCTAGCGCTCTGTCCTCTCTGCCTACCCCAGCAGAAAAACGACGGGATTGTACGTTTTATTTAATAAATATACCAATTTAAAAAAAAACATGTAAATGGCGTATCATTCCAAATATACTAGTACAGCCCAGAGACATGGGAAAACACTGCGCATAGTATAGAAGGACGCACCATCTGCTAATTATTCACAGTCAGTCCTTCATCACCCATTTAATGCGTAGGCGGAAGCCCCGTGTATGTGTTTACGTTATGCCCAGCCGTTGGCAAATGTTGAATCTTACATTTGATAAATAAATAATTCAATATATCGCCTGTTTAATGGGTTACTTTTAACGGACAGTTAATATGTATCAATGGGATGTAATTATGCAAAAACAAACCAACTCGATATCCGTGGCCTAGTTAGTAAGATACTGATCTCCCAATCCGGGGGTTGCGGTTCGATTCCTGTTAGAAACCAGATTTAAAAAAAAAAGGATATTAGTCTGGTTTTCACTTAAGGCCTTTTGAATATCTTTCTAGTTGGTTGGAAGAGATTTCCACATGGCAATAAGTCCGTCAGGTTGTACTGTAAACAACGGAAGTGTAATACAAACCAATATTTTGAAAATATTTTTTACTTGCGATTGTTATTATATTTTGTATGATCCCAGTCTGGTTATCACTTAAGGTATCTTGAATATGTTTATGGTTGGTTGGAAGAGATGACCACATAGCAATAAGCCTGCTAGGTTGTACTGTATGCAACGAAAGTTTAATACAGTACACAAAACACATTTCTTTCGATTTTTTCCTTTCGTATGGTACTCTTGACGACCTCAGTGGCCTAGTTGATAAGACGCTTGTTTCTAGCCCGGAGATAGCGGGTTCGAATCCCGCTGAACCCAGATTTATTTAAGGCCACTTAACCTGTACACCGTGTTAAAAATCAAATTCCACGAATCCTGTGCGCGGCACAATTTCGGCGTTTTTTAATTTCTAAGTTTAAACGTGTATTTTGTTTAGAACCACTGATATTTGATTACACCACCAAGTAAACATGACATTCAAGTAATTTACTGATAATAAATAATAGTCATTACTCTTAAGGAGACTCATTAAATAAAGGAGATAAACTAAACATTACGTAAAATACACAAAGGAATGCTACAGATCAGATCACAGACGTTTGTGCTTCCCGCGAGGAACACGTTAAACATCTTTCTGGTTGGTTGGAAGAGATTGCCAATGTCAATGTTATTTTTTAAAAATCTATATCAAAAAAGGCCGTTTGATCGTTGAAATAAAATATATTTGAATTGGTTATTTGAAAATATTGAAAAGTGTAGCTGGGAGACAACATTGATAAAACAAGGTATAAAGACGAGAGCTGCAACGATCTAGAGCTTGGAGCCACAAACACGCTTTATAAACTCTGAAATAACACAGAAAAAAGTATACATTTTAGACGTCTTAAAACTGGCGATACATGAATATCCATTATTTGGACATAGATCAAAATGAAAACTAAACAAAAATTAAGCTATTTGATGTTTTAATGTGTTTCTAAAACGATGCGAGTAATGAGCAATGAAATGTCCGCTTCACATCCGGCGCAAGGAATACGGGAACAGCGCCAAATGATGATAGAATACCGGGCACTTCCGGCTAACGTTATAGGGGAAATAGACTAATCATAACTGTCACATTGCCGCCATGTCCCTATTGAGGTAAGCAGAGAAAACCGAACCCTACTTCATTCTACATTAGCACATCTAGTATATTTCTCTTTTGGAACATTCATGCTCTCCTGTTATAAGGATTTTTGTAATTATTTATTTATTTATTTATTTATTATTGCACATGACAAGAAATATACATCATTTGCGAAAAAAACAACAGGTAATTTAATTTGGACATACTCGTATATTATTTTAATGGATCTAGGTTTGTCGCCTTTCATTTGTCGTATCTCCAGTAAACTAGGCTTTTGCCTGTATCTCACTGAGGAGAATAAAATGACACTTTATAAAGCACCGTCTAGAGCTGCGTTTCTTAACCTTTTTACCTTTGCGGAACCCTTAAAATAGTATTCATGTCTCAGAGAACCCCTAATAAACATTATAATAAATCATTATTAATTAAACTCTACTTATTAATTATTTTTTTTCAGGTCCTTTGCATATTACAGGTTGCCCTAATTCGTACAACGATCAAACAAAACAAGTAAAAAAAACATGTATAAAACAGTTCAACATTTTAAGGCTTATAAAGAATATTGTAAAAATATATGTTACACTAAAACACTTTGACAAAATGTAGCCTGAAAGATATTATAGAAATACTAAATCATTTCAAGTACTACACTCAATTCAAGAGATTTTTCCTGAAGGAGCCGAGCGACACATGAAACACGTCTATATGAGGACACACACGGTTAAACAGTGTGATTGCTCTACCTACCACCGGCATCTACAAAGGCAGGTTGGTTCGACTTATAGGTTGATAGAGCAATCTATGGGATCGTTGTCTCAAATATCTTTGGACGTGGAAAAATACTGATAGGAGCCGAATAAATGCTGTAGAAATGCGTGCATTTAGAAGAATACATGGATTGACAATATATGACAGAATACGCAATGAAGTGATAAGGGATGAATGTGTTAATTAAGATGAGGAAGAGCACGTTGAGATGGTTTGGACACGTGGAAATAAGGAATGAAGAAAGATTATCAAAACGGATATAGTGCGGGCGTGAGTGGAAGACAAAGGAAAGTATGGTTGGATTAAATAAGTAATATTCTGAAAGAAGGAATCGTAGAAAGTCTGAGAAATCTTAGAAGGATGTGGAAAAGGCGTAGAATGTGTGTCGAGACAGGAAATTCTGGTGTTCTGTCCTCTCTGCCTATTCCGAGAGGAAGATGGTGTGATGGGATTTATTAATATTTTTCTTTCTTTTTAATATTTTTCCTTTCCTCTCCACCATCTCTTCCTTTTCCTTTGATTGATGATATCTCACTTTATATGAAAAGGAACGTTCGGGTGATTGTCCGTCTTTGTGGGGTTTGTGGGCGTATGCTCACGTATGTGTTCATAAATTTCGTGGGGATGGATAGTCATTTGAATGTTTTTTGCGACCACAACTTGTTTTCTTTACTTTTGTCTGGTTAGTTGGAAGAGATTGCTGCTTGGTAATAAGCCCGCCAGATTTTATTTGCAATATGATAAATAATAATGACCATGAACTACAAGTATATATGAAGGAGTATGTACGAAAAGTCGTATAAATTCAGTTGGTGCAAGAATTGAAGACAAAAGATCTATAACAATGATTTGAATAGGAGCATTAGAACGCTACTTGTGGGTCACCCTATATAATATTTAGTCCAGTTTCAGGACACGGAAATGGCGCATATGCGAATATAACGTTATCAACGCGGGTTTCCGTTGACGTCTCTGATAATGCGGTGCCGGGCGTCACGGCGGAAGGTTGACACTTTCGGCAAAATTATTTACTGACGCGATATCAATCAGGAGTCAGAGCCTAAAATAGAAATTCGCGTTAAGCGCGTTTCAAGATTACCTAAAAACATATTACACTTCAACAAAAAAGGATTTATTTATTTTTTACATGCGCAATCACTGACAAAATTATTTACCGAATACACAGCACTGGAACGCGCGGATTTTTGTAGCACAGGAAGGGAATGATGGAAATACGAGGGGAGGTCAACAATTTCGCAGAATCAAGGGGTTAAGGGAGGGTACGAACCAGCGTTCTTCCGCACGTGCGTTACGCACTGGCCGACTATGACCGACGAACAAACGATGAAAATGATCTACTTAGATTACTCAATATCATAATATTGTTGATCGTCCGTCTGTATCGAAACTACGTGCAATTGAATTGCAAAAACAAACAAACGGCGCTAAAAAAGATTCAGATACTCGTAAGAGTGGGAAACATGATTCGCAAATAATTCGTAATTCGCAGAATGTAAACGGACCGACAGAATGCGAATAATAAAGCGTGCGTTCTGTCACGGTGCGGGAGGGGCGCGCCGAGAAGCGGTGCCAAGACCACCATTATATTATACTAACTAGGATACTTTTATTTTGTTTTATGCAAGGGTATTTCGACATAATAATTTTACTAGCTGAAACGCCTATCCAATGACGTGCTTTTCAGCTAGCTCATCTATCGAATTGTGTAATATTTCACTAAGGCCGAGGCCACACCAAAGTGCTTCGTTAGGTGCTAAGCTAGGTTTTACGTGACTCATATACTAGGTGACTTCATGCCTGGCCACACCAAAATGCTACGCACAAATTCATTTGACAGTTGGGAGCGGTTGAGTCAACACACGATGTCACTCTCAAAACTAACAAATTAAAGGCTGATGTGTTGAATAAGATGAAGAAGAGCACTCTGAGACGGTTTGGAGAAGTTGAATGAATAAATGAAGAAACAGTAAGGCTAAGGCCACACCAAAGTTCATCGCTAGGTGCTACGTGACTAATAGACTAGGTGACTTCATGCTTGGCCACACCAGTGTTTCCCACAAATTCATTTGACATTTGGGAGCGGTTGAGCCAACAAACGATGCCACTCTCAAAACTAACCAATTTCATTACAACTTACCATCTTTATTTACTTTCTGCGCAACTTCATTCCAAAGTGATTTTATTACGGATACATTTTTCTATAATTTGCTCGATGGGTTCCACAAAGGCTCCCTTTTATACACAGCTGTCATTAAAACTTCCGCCATCTTGTAAATTAACCAACATGTCTATTCGCTAGGAGATTCACTCGATTACTAATCGTCATGCAACGTGGCGCGAAGCGTGCAGTATGGCCACTGCGATAGTATGCGGTACGTTGGTTCGCTAGGATATGTCGCCTAACTCGTAACATAGCTCTAAGCATCAAGCGAGGCTCCTACCTGTGTGGCCGAGGCCTAAATAACTTACTTTATTTTTCAGAGCGCGTGTACTCGAAATGCGAATGACAATAAACGTACTCGTACTTTCATTTGTTTTGTAAAAAAAGTATGCACAATCAAATTTGAGGCGCTCGCTTGCTTAGCGTGAACGCTAACCGTCAGGCCACGGCCGCTGACAGTATAAATTTAAGGCAGTTTTTTTTGTCACCTATCTGTTCATGTAAGAACCATCTCAAACTTTGTATTTTCTACTATATTTATCACAACAGTTTTTATCTCTATTTATCCTTAAAATGTATTTATCGTTCAAAAGTTATATATCTTAAAAAAGTTTTTACCTCGTATATATCCTTAAAACATACATAAGAATTTGATTCTTTCCTAATGTCCTCATTATTTATTCTAACATAAATATAGCATTTATGAAACGAATCTCATTGGCAAAAAGCCAAAAAACACAAATCCTTGATAAATGAATATTAAACCAAACTTAAATACCACAAGTCCAACATAATTAACAAAAAGAGGAAAGAGCGCCAGACTTTCCACTTTTCCACATATATACACCTTCTAATACAACTCCAACGATTTCTATAACTTTTAACATTTTCTTCTTTCAAAACAGCATTCGCTTGATTTAATCATATGTTCCTTGGTCTTCCTCTTTTAAGCCTTCAAGTCACGTTTGTACTGTATATTAGTTTTGCGAGTCTTTCTTTATTCATCGGTTCCACGTGCCCAAACCATCTCTAGAGTGATATTCTTCGTCTTAATAATTCCTATCATCAGATTGAAGTTCATATTCATCCCTAATTACTTTATTCCGTATTCTGTCATATATTGTAACCTCGTGTATTATTCTCAGTGCACGCATTTCTACAACGTGTATTCGCCTTTTTTCACAACTCTCATATATCAAAGTTGATACTAAAACACTATTGTGGACTATCATCTTAGCTGATTTTAATACTGATACTCTTAACACTTGCCTTGCTGTGCTAAACAATTCCGCCAGCCACTGTGGTGGACGCTCAACATCCAGTGAAAAATGTATGTTTTAAATTAAAATTATGCAAAATCTGCTAGGTTATATTTTGTAATTAGATATAAAATTATTTTATTATGTAAGTCCCGGTCACTCACTATCCATCATAGGGTGGCAAGTGTTAAACTCAGCTGATACATTCCTAACTTAAAACTAAAACACCAATTTGTCACACACACAGTTCCAATCTCATCATAATCTCAACTAAACGGTTTTGGTTCTTCTCAGCCAGTTAGCAATGTTGAGTTGATTAAATTCATTGACAATACAAAACACGTTCTAGAAGTTCAAACGCGTTTAAACAAACAACATTAATTTTACATCTTTATTTCATTACAAACTGTAAAACTTTCTGAACGATCGATAATCAAATCGATAGGCTAATCCTCGTGATCAAGTATAATTGTCTTCCATCCTGCGGATGGAAGACGCCTGTGCGTGTATTGGTTTATTGTCTGCATCCTGTTGCATTTCAGCAAGCGCACATTACTGACAGATCAAACCCAAAGTTATCAGACGATTGATAGGTTTAATCTGCTGCAGCCGTTCGTTAACCACGTTTATACAACACTCAATTTAATAGTAGTATAAAACACATTGATTGTAGATTCATTCGTTCTACATTTCCAACCCATCTATGGGTGCTTTTCTTAGTCTTACTTAATACATCAGCCTTCAGTTTACATTCATTCCTAATCACTTCATTTCGTATTATATCATATATTGTAACCGTATGTATTATTTTCACTGTGTATATTGTAACTGTACGTATTATTTCCAGTGTATATATTGTAACCGTATGTATTATTTTCAGTGCATTTATTGTAACCGTATGTATTATTTTCAGTACATATATTTTTACAGCTTTTGTTCGGCTCCTTTCAGTATTTTCCCACTCAATATATTACTCCCATAAATCATACCAAAATACCACAAGTTTTAATTTAATTGAAGTTAAACCGAATTAACAAGAATACTGAAAACACAGTAATATTTATTAAGAAACTTAAAGTAAAGGAAAACTAGTAAAAACACGCTGGTGTAGGGAGACGTAATGTTTTCTTTAATTCGCGTTTGAAATACGTCAACGACGGCGCGAGTATTCTTTTAACTGGTCGATTCCTTAATAGTTTAATATCTCTATCGTAAATACTGAATACAATACTCGTATGATTGGAAGAAGGTGGTAGTGACATCACCAAAACGTCGTACAGCAATTGTCAACACGTCGAGTACAAAACAAAAAGTGAAAATTTTTTATATCATATAACCTTCAACGTACTCAAATTGGTGATTCGGATACACAAAAAAAAACGTGGCCGAGAGGCAATATTGTCTTCGGTCCCAGGAATCAGGTTTAGCATCACCCTCACAAGAAACTCGCAGTTCGTCATTGTATGTGTTGGTATAATTGGATAGAATATGGATAGAAAAGTTTGGTGGACTGTTATCTCTGCCTTCTCCGCAAGGGACACGGCGTGATGAAATGTATGTATTGTATGAAAAAAAATAATAAAAGAAAATAATTTCAAATCCACTAGACTTGGAAAAGAGAAGATAGACGGGAAAAGACAATAAAATAGAAGTTGTTGGGAAACATATTGTCATTAAAGAGATATGTAATATTTTTTAAGTCCCTGTTTGAAGCAAGCCAACGATGGTTTTTTTTTAGTTTCATAATCTTATTGTACAACAAAAAACTGGCGGTCTTATTGCTATGTGACAATCTCTTACAACCAACCAGAAAGTTGTTCAAGAGTCCTTGAATGAAAATCAGACAGAAATAATTCAATAAAATAAATTGAGTTCCAACGAAAATCGAACTCGCAACCCTCGGGTTGGAAAACAAGCGTCTTACCAACTAAGTAACGGAAGTCGCCGTACTGCATTCTGTATCGAAAAACGTCATCGACCATAATTTTGTCAGGCACATATGGTGTTATTGCTTGAAAAATAAATGATATTCACATTCCAACCGCACTAAATATTGAAAAAGTCAACGGCTGGATATTAAGAATATGACCATAATGCATTCGGTGCATTCTAACTAACCTACAAATAAAAAAAAAAGAATTTACCACTACCAAATTATTTCACAATCGCACTGCACTCGATATTGAAAACGTCAACGGTCGAAGGGTTAGAATGTGATCATATATGCACCAAGTGCATTTCTACTAACGAAAAACTTTCATGAATTAATATAATAATCTATCCAAATATTCACATTCGCACTGCACGCGACACTGAAAACGTCAACGGCCGGAGGCTTGGAGTGTTATCAGTCGCATTATTTGGTGCATAAGAGAAAGCGAAGTTTCCCGAGCGCGCGTCGGAAACATCCGAGCGATGCGGGAGCTTTTCGCGGACTAAAGTGACAGCGCTCGATACTATGGGTATTGTGCGGCATTTTCGCATTTCTAGGATGCAGGGGAAGTAAATCGCCGGTTATGAAGGTAAATATTGTTTTTTTTTATATAAAACTTCGTTCATTTATACAATTTTTTTAAACTATAAATCAGTTTTTTAAAAATCTTTAATCCACAGGAAAAAACGATTTGATTACACTTTCTCTGTATATTTTAAAACCTGGCGGATTAATTTCCAACTAACGTGATTGAACATGTGTAACATACTATATGTCCTCAGTGAGATACAGGCAAAAACCTAGTTTACTGGGGACACGACAAATGAAAGGCAACAAACCCAGATCCATTAAAATTGTACGTCAACATTAAATTACCTGTTATTCCTAAAAAATTAAGTATTTAAAAGATTTCGTGTAAATAAAAAATAAACAATAAAAAATTGTTTAGTGGGTTGAACCCATTTTTAATAAATAGTGTCATGAATGGTATTTCCAATCCGACAGGCTATCTCTTGTGATTGAGTGTGGTCGTCAGTCATCTTGTGGATGGAAAACGCCTCTGTATATTGATTTACAGTGTAAGCTGTTGCAAGTAGAGTCTTGATATATTAAATCCAAAGTTTTGATAGTAAGGAGCTTTGACTTCCAAGACAATCGGCAGATTTAATCAGCTGCAGTCATTTATTAAAAATACATTTATACAACGTAATTTTTGTGCCTCTTTATAGCGCTTAATATGGTTCAAGTATAGAACCAGTTCAGATGTGAATCTGCCAGGAATCGAAACTGGGTCATCTGTTTACTTAGCGTGAAATAAAACCGTTAAGCCACGGACGTTGAAATTCCACGTCCAACTGAATGGCAATGATCAAATAATTCAATCAGGTAAAATTCTCATTACAATCTTCAGACATAATTGTTTACACAGCAAAATTTTCTATTATCTCAAATAAATTAAGATTCTTTTAATAAAATCTAAGGATACACACACGGCTGTTTCAATTTTAATATTTACAAGAAAGTAAATCATTATATTATTTATAGTTAAGGCATTAACATTGTGGAGGTTTAAAGACCTTGCAATTCATTTTATCAAACACTGTTTATTCCACTTTATGTAACGGTATAACCCTACCGGTTTCAAGGCTTTCACTTTATCACAAACAAGACTACCCTGATGATGAGGTGAAATCCTTGAAACTAGTAGGGTTATACCGTTATAAAAAAGTGGAATAAACAGTGTTTGATAAAACAAATTACAAAGTAAATCATGTTGTGCAAAGCTTTTTCTCAAAATTCAGATATATTAATAATAAAAGGACATCTTGTTGAGCAGATTCTCCTCAAATGGTGTTCGGGTTGGAAACCACTATTATTAATAGATCAAAAATATTGTAAGGGTAGGAAGGTGGTGGCTAAGTCCTTTAAATTACGTAATTCCCCGCATCTGCTTGTCAAGAAAAACATATTTGGTAAAAAAAATATCAGAAAACTTATCGAGGGAAGAACTCGAATACTTGTAGTAGGTACGTTGTATCGTTGACATCGTCGCTGGGCCTCGTAGTCGAGGATCCCCTCGCCATTCCAACGTCAAGTCGGTTGGAATACAAAGCTGTGCCGTGGTTTTTTTTTTAAGTGTGTGAACTGTTGCACACCAGAAAACTAACCGGCCACACCGTTACATTGGATCCGATAGCACACCGAAGTGAGACGATTGGAGCACATCGTCATTCATATTTATTTCTTTTTTGAAATAATAGATATGACCGAAGTCATAGGTTTCCTTATACCTCCGAATACTAGGAGGAAAAAATACCTGTGTCATTCGAAAGGAGTAGCATAGCGCGGGGTTCGAACAGACTATCTTCTGCACGGAAGTCCAGCGCATTACCGCGCGGCCATGCCCCTCATGAACAATAAATCCAAATATGTGACCATCACATATCGGAAGATCTACTCGTACAAAGATTTATTTGTAGTTCATCTTCCCGTGGTAAGTTTTTTATGAAATATGTTTTTCTGAACATATGCAGATGCGGAAAAGTTCCTAATCTAATTCTATCTTTACAATTAACTTAATTATTTTTTTTGTAATATTTTTAATGTCAATAATAGTGGGTTCAAATCCCGAGTTAAAGTGCCCTTGAGACGTGTCCGCTTTCTTAACGGCGCTATATAAATTGTCCTGTTAATATTATCATTATTGGAGATTCAGTCAAGACGATGACGACGATGGTGCGGAGCTAAAAAAAATCCTACCAGGCGCAATATTTTCTGGCCCCGAAGAATCCGTTAAAAATAAGTCAGCGAGAATTCAATTAAAAAATATTTATAATAGGACAAAGGTTGCGCGCAACTGGCAGGAGCTTTTCTTTGAAATCAAACGTAGACACGCTTACGCGAGCGTATATACGGTGAAACTAACTGCCGTTCGATACGGGCACTAGGTGCGGTGACCACGCTTTGAGGAAAATCGGTCTATTATTTTACACTTACACAATTAGCAACATCAGTGGCCTAGTTGGTGAGACGTCTGCCTCCTAAACTGGAAGTTGCGGGTTCGATTTTCGTTAGATTTAAAAAAAAAAAGGATTCCAATCTGGTTTTCATTCAAGGCCTCTTTAATATATATCTGGTTGGTTGAAAAAGATTTCCACATGGCAATAAAGGATGTACAGTATACAACAAAATGTAACATAATACAATCATCTATTGGAGTGCGGAGGGTTAAACGCCAAACTTTCCCATCGAGATATATTTTTTGTTATACAAGATATATGTAATGTTGCGTATATACGAAAAACAATAAAATTCAAAGTACTCGTATATACGTATCAACACGTCGTGTCCTTAGTGGGGAAGGCAGAAAAAACAAATCTCCAAACTTTTCTATCCATGCACACAACTTTAGACTCCTTCACACTCATACATTTTGTCATGCACAATCTTCCATTATTCATACTTCTCACTTTACCTTCTTTCAAATGCTGGTTCATTTGGTCTAACCACGTTTTTCTCGGTCTACCTTTGCATATCTTGCACTTCTGACGTGTATACTCCCTTACTCGTATTTTTGTCATTTATTCTCTACACATGTCCACACCATTTAAAGCTCTTTTCTTCGTTTTGCATAAAACACTAATTTTAATGCATGAATTCGATATCTTCATTTCGTTTTCATTCATACATTGACAATCCACATTTTTTTCTTAGTACACGTATGTCCAGAGCATTAATCTAGCTGTTATAGTTATTATTTTAAGTTCAAGCTACACTAATTTTATAAGACGTTATAGGTAAGATGAACAAAGGAGCTTTAAGAAGGTTTGAACATGTGGAATGACTAAGCGAGTACACAAGTCAGAAATGTAAGGTGTGCGTGGAAATGGTGGACCAAGGAAAGCATGGTTGGACCAAAAGGACCAGATTTTGAAAGAAGGTAGTAAAGGAAGGAGTATGAATAATAAAAGATTATGATGACGAGATATAATAATGTGTAGGAAGCGAAAGTTGTGTACTTGGGTAGAAAAGTTTGGAGATCCGTTCTCTCTTCCTACCCAGCAAATCATACGGCGTAATAACATGTTTGTACGTTTAGTAAGACGACCTCCGTGGTTTAGTAGGTAAGAAGCATTTCCAACTTTTGTTTTGAATCAAGTAGACCAGATTTTGAAAGAAAGTAGGATAATAGGAGATTGTGCATGACGAGATATATGAATGTGAAGGAAGCGAAAGTGGTTTGGTTGCCTGGATAGGAAATTATGGAGACCTGTTTTATCTGCCTGCCCCGCAAGACACGACATGATAATATGTATATCATATATGTTAAATTTCTTAAATAATGCTAATCCAGTTAGCATGGTCGCCCTACGTTTAAGGCTAGGTGTAGGAAAATAGCAAGAGACACCACCACTAGAAGCGGCAGGAGGGAATGTACCGGAAAATTTTCCTTAATTGTATCAGCGGGAGCTTCCGAGCGTCTCCCCCATATTTCTACCTTTCCGACCACCTTAGACACCCTCTCTGGGTGATATACATCAACTCGGGCTTTATCATACGCCATCATATATATAGAAAATCTGCTATGTAAACGGCGCTATATAAATTGTCCTTTTATTAATATTTTGAATCTAAAAAAAGGTACAAAATAGTGCTTCGTATATACTAGATAGACAGAGAAAGACACGAGGAAGTTGCGAATCTTATGAAGTATTCCAAAGAGATTTACGAAAAAAAAAAAAACTGAAATATTTGGTAGATGTCATGTGCCATCCAGAGAATAATATCGTACAGCTTATCATGAAGCGAATAATACCAGGAAGACTAAACCTAGCATGTGGGGTACTCCATGGCTGAAGCTTCTGAGAGAGCCTTCATAAGATCATTCTTGAATGAAGTGATAGTATGAAACATTGTCGTCCAGTTAATGATGAGTGGACACGACCACAAAGAGAAGAGTGACTCAGATTGTTAAAAACTTAAAAAGCTACGCCAAGTGTCAAAAGCAACGGCAGGGCAACGAGTTAGGAATATCAGACATGACAGTGAAGGGCAAGCTCGTGAGATGCCAGAAACGAAATCGTCCAGATCTACGCACTGGGGACGAAAATACCGAAGATAAACGCATTCCTTACACTGAAATATCAAGAACGTAGTTTTTAATAGAAATTTGTTGGGAAATATTCACAATTTTATCAACGCATATATACTCGTACTATCTAAGATAGTTTTGCGGAATGCGAAATTTTCTGTGGAAGTGTTACAATTACCAAGGGATCTCCATTAAGCCTTGCATCGGTATATCTTCGGACTGGATGGTTTCTCTTTTGCTGCATTAACAACCTGTATCTATTTTAAACTCCAGACTTTAAACCGCTCTTTAAGTGTATTTATCGCGCTGCGAGTTATTTTCCTTTTCCTCTGACGTCGAATTTTCAATCTGTCATCGCTACTATTCACACTCAGGTATGTCGTCACTGGAGAAGTCCCTTTGAGAAATTGCGTCTTCGTCACTAAGTGACGTCGCGCTTATAATGTAATAAAGAATATTTCGATCTTCTAGTGTAGATTTTAATAAAATGAGAAGCGTATTCTGCGATGATAATCTAAACTTGAAACTTCGACAACGGTTAGTCAAATGCTACGTTTGGTCAGTGTTATTGCATGGAGTAGTCATGGACCCTCAAAGTAAGTAGTATGAACCGACTGGAAGCATTCGAAATATGGATACACCGGAGAATGCTACGGATACCCTGGACGGATATGGTCGGCAACACAAGGGTTCTTCAAAGAGCCAAAGTTGATAGAGAGTTGCTGACTAATATTAAAATCCGAAAGGTGTCCTACTTGGGCCATGTACTTGGGGGACCAAAGTACAAATTACTGCACCTGATCATCCAGGCAAAATAGAAGGCCAAAGAGTTGTTAGCACGAGACAAATCTCCAGGCTCCGCAATATACGTGATTGGACTGGCATAATGGGCGTTGGAGATCTTTTTCGGGCTGCCGGGGACAAAGATGTCTACTCTCAAGTGATATCCAACGTTGGGGGGACCTGACATGACACTGGAAAGAAGAAGAAGTGTAGATCGCGTTGAATGGGGCTTATTTTGTCCCCCATAACTATGTGGCTGATGGTGGGATTGAACTGAACTGAAGCTTCTCTAGAATGTTAAGACTCTCTCCTAGCAATATGCCTGAAAAACTGCATTATGCGTCCCACATTGTAACATCTCTAAAAAATTGACATTTTAAGAAGTATTCACTCCAAAGAAGGCAACCAATTCAAAAGGCTTTTAACTACTCCAGTTTATTTAATATTGTAGCTGGGTTATCCAGAAGAGTAAAGGTGAAATAAGTTGCTTGAGTAACTACATTCTTAATTCGTTTTCGCTTTAGAAGAACTGCGAAGATGCAATCCTTCCAAAGAACAAGTCATTGAGATAGCTATTTGAACTTCAGTCGAGTTACAAGTCATTTCCTTCAGTCCTTCGATGCTTCTATTCATTTCACACTCAGACGTGTCATCGCCTTAGAGGCAGTTCCTTTGGGACGTTTCTTCTTCGTTAAATTCTATTCTTTAAGTTTCATTTTCGCTTCGTGACATTTAGATCATTTAGCGTAGATGTCACTGGATGGGGATTTCTTCTATCCTCCATAAGTTGGGTGGTGGTAGACTCGAAATCAATCGACTGGTATATGCTATTTCGAAATCACTGCAGACTCGTCAACTACTCAAATCACGCTGAAACCCGTCGTGATATATGCCTCCAAATCCTGGAGCCTGAGTAACGGTGACTAGACAACATCCAGAGATGGGGTTTCTTGATCGAAACAACACAGGCCGCTAATTTGGTGCAAGACCTGATTGATGTTAATAATAGAGCGCTGGGATAAAACATGGCTGGTTTATTGGAAGAAATTTATGTACGGCAATAAGTCTGCCAGACATATTATGTTTAACAATAAACACAAAATAATTCAAATACGAGTATATCATAATATACAAAAAAAATTCAATGCTCTTTTCTTTATCTTAAGAACTTCATCCCTTATTCCGTCATATATTGTTTTTCATATTCAAAGCATCGCTATCATTTCTACCGCATTCATCTCATTTTCATCTCCTTTTTTTATTTCCTATCAGAATGGAGTACTCAGTTGATGTTGTAATCTGCGTTGTATCCGCGTTTTTAATGGTATTATATTGAAGTAGTTGACTTTTGAAGTTGGCATACATACCATAAACAAATGGAGTCTGATATAACATAATGTTCATTGGTAGCGAAACGTGATATAAACATCATCGTAATGGGATTTCAAACGTGTAACTGTCGAAGTATCTATAGAGAGTGGAAAAATTTATGGGATTTTCATTTGGACTAGTTGAAACATCATGTATAAAATGATGGTTGGTTTTTCTTTTATAGACTGTTGAAAATTCAAGTTTACGAAGCTGAAGGCTGAAAATAATTCTATGAAAAAGTCGCAAAATACTAAAAAAAATCCTGTGGTCGGCTGTATGGAAACGAATCCTGATATTGAAGAGAAGAAAAATATAATAAATTTACTTACTTCTTTTTTACAGTATTTATAATGTTGAGGCTTAAAAAAAGGCGTTAAATTAAGTCTCAACATTATAAACAATCAAGTTTATTTCAATAATAGTCCTCTGCTTAATATATGTTCCGTTCAAAAGGAGAGGGGAATAACATAGGTAGGCGTCAAAAGGAGAGGGAAATAACATAGGTAGGCGTCAAAAGGAGAGGGAAATAACACAGGTAGGCGTCAAAAGGAGAGGGAAATAACATAGGTAGGCGTCAAAAGGAGAGGGAAATAACATAGGTAGGCGTCAAAAGGAGAGGGAAATAACATAGGTAGGCGTCAAAAGGAGAGGGAAATAACATAGGTAGACGTCAAAAGGAGAGGGAAATAACATAGGTAGGCGTCAAAAGGAGAGGGGAATAACATAAGTAGGCGTCCAAAGGAGAGGGAAATAACATAGGTAGGCGTCAAAAGGAGAGGGAAATAACATAGGTAGGCGTCAAAAGGAGAGGGAAATAACATAGGTAGGCGTCAAAAAGACGGCTTTTGGATGTAATGCTTTAATTCTTTTCTCCAAATTTACATATGCATATGCGGGGAAGTATCTAATCTAATGGCCGTAGCGTAGCCACTACCATAATATCCTTACAGTCAACTTATACAATTATTTAGTACTATTTTTAATCCATCAATTATAGCGGGATTCAAATCCCGAATTAGAGCGCCCTTGAGGAGGATGTGCTTTCTAAACGCCGCTATATTTACTATCCTTTTATTATTCAATTTCACTTCAAATATGATTGAATTTACTATACAAAATCATTCGCTCAGTGATCGCTGCGCCTCACTTACTCGCAAGCATTTAATTTAGTATTCCAACTAGATCGACAAGACAAAATAATATTTTTTTAAGTACCAAAAATTGCTTCGCTAATTATAAAATTAACTCCTCTATAATATTCGTACGTAAGAATTGAGTGTTGCAACAATTCAGTATTGTTTTAATACATATGGTATATCGACATCGTTGTTGGGCCGCGTAGTCGAGGATCCCCTCGCTATTCCAATGTCAATTCAGTTGGTAAGCGAAGCTGTGCCGTGGAGTTTGTTTTTTAAGCGAGTGAACCGTTGCACACCAGCAAACTCACCGGCCACACCGCTGTACTGGATCCGATGGAACACCTGAAGTGAGGCGATCGAAGCATACCGGCATGCCCCCTCCCCTCTTTTTTTAAATAATAGATATGACCGAAGTTATAGGTAATACCCCTGAATACTAGGCGGAAAAAATATAAGTATATATTATGGTATTCGCCAGAATATCACAACAATATATAGAATTAGTAACTTACTTTATTCTTTCCTTTATTAATATAAATAACTTACTATAAACATAACATTAAGGATAATATTTTGCCTCTGGAGTTGAGTAACCCTGCGTCAACATATGTAAGGTTTCGATTCTGCAAAGCAACCTGCGTCTCATTCTACAAGTGAGCCCTTGTGTTTGTTAATTTTCAAGAACTATCCATTAAAATTCTCGATAAATCCAATTCTTCTTGTTCTATGTAAGCGTTGTTCTACTAATAACAAATCTAAGTTCTTTACCACTATAAAATATGTGTTCAACAGTTATGTAAGTCTAGTTCTTTACCACTATAAAATATGTCTTTAACATTTATGGAAGTCTAGTTCTTTACCACTATAAAATATGTGTTCAACAGTTATGTCAGTCTATTTTGCAAAATTTGGTAATAGTTTGTAATACATATGTTGAATTTAAATTAGTTTAAACTTTAAATTTAAATTACTTTGTAACTGTAACTACTGATTTTTGTAACTATAAAGTTTTGTAATTTTGTCAACAATTAAAAGTATTTGTATTAACATGTCTTATGTGCATTGTTTGTAAAATACACTGATGTATCGTGAATTAAATTTAAAAAAAATCCATCACGAGTTGTAAGTAAGAAAGCCTCTTAATTGAAGGTATATAGTATCAAGCCATCAGGTAGAATTCCTTAATGAATAGAGTCAACACAGGCAGCGCTGTAGGAAGACTACCGGCGGGAGGGTGGGGCAGAATGTTCCAGAGCAGTGATGTCCAAATTGTAGTTCGCGGGCACGTCTTAGCCCACGAAGGTATTGGAAGATGGAGATACATCCAAACATGCCATTTCCCTGTCGAGGTAGGCGAAGTCATTCACATGATCCAACGAAAATGCATCTAGTGAAGATTTTTGTCTTCACAATATATACGTACCGCAAGCGAGATACATACGAGTATAACAGATGTATTTGAAATGTAATGCTAGAGAAGGTGGTTACAAATTCCATGGACAGCACCGAATGCCTTCATTCTCGAAGAACTAAATGTCACTGACAGATTGCCAACAATATGCCTGCGATGGATCCTCCGATTCTTGGATGTTGAAAAAGAAGATCTGCCCATGGTGGCAGATCTTCTTTTTCAACGTCTTGGACCTTTTCTGGTCTTATTCAACCTTGCGTCTCCGTTCTATCCTTTTCGGGATGGGTTGTGGAACGGCAGCGGTGACTAGTGTGTAGTAACAAAATTACAAGTGAAAAATTTGAAGTGCATGACCGCGCGGTTTAGCACTGTACTTTCGTGCGGCAGGTCGCCGGTTCCAACACTGCGCTGTGCTACTCCCCTCGAATTACACAGGTATTTTTTTCCACTTAGTTTTTTAAGGGTATATCTATGACTTCGGTCATATCTAATCTTTCGAAAAAGAGAAAAAAATAAAACATGCCGGTGTGCTCCGATCATCTCACTTCGGTATGCTATCAGATCCAGTACAGCGGTGTGGCCGGTGAGTTTGCTGGTGTGCAGCGACTCACTCACGTAAAACAAACTCCAACGTCGGTATGGCGAGGGGATCCTCGACTACGAGGTCCAGCAATAAGTGAAACATGTTCAATTTACTAATGCGGTTGGTTATTCTAGTTTAAACAAAGCATTTATATTTTTTTAAGAAATATAGATTAACAATTTTGAAAAAAAAACAGTGAATCTAGTACTAGTAAAATAGTACAAGAACCTATACTAAACGTGTATTGCGGTAAAATGATGCATTGAGGAATGGACGCTCTTCAACACAGACCCCTCCATCTCTTGGAATTTGTAATTTAACTGCTTTAAAGACGCTTTCAAACGTGTATTGCGGTAAAACGATGCATTGAGGAATGGACGCTCTTCAACACAGACCCCTCCATATCTTGGAATTTGTAATTTAACTGCTTTAAAGACGCTTTCAAACGTGTATTGCGGTAAAACGATGCATTGAGGAATGGACGCTCTTCAACACAGACCCCTCCATCTCTTGGAATTTGTAATTTAACTGCTTTAAAGACGCTTTCAAACGTGTATTGCGGTAAAACGATGCATTGAGGAATGGACGCTCTTCAACACAGACCCCTCCATCTCTTGGAATTTGAAATTTAACTGCTTTAAAGACGCTTTCAAACGTGTATTGCGGTAAAACGATGCATTGAGGAATGGACGCTCTTCAATACAGACCCCTCCATCTCTTGGAACTTGGCTTTTGTAATTTAACTGCTTTAAAGACGCTTTCAAATTTTCCTTGGTTTGTGCTGTCGCTGAACGAGGACTGTAACTTGATGCTTGGAAGTGCGTGGTCATGGAAGAAGGGATGAATCGAGGATGGAAGATATCGAGAACTAAACCGATAGTCCGATCTCCTCAATAGATGGGGAGTGGAGATGCAGGTGGAAGTTCGATGGGACAAACAGCCAGACTTTAAACGAACTTCTCTGACGCTAAGCTCCGTTATATTGAAGGGCACCGTACGAATGAAGGAATGAAATGGACAAAAAGCTTTAAAAAAGATTCGACATCACTGCTTTAGTCTAGGGAGAGACAGGGGTGTTGTGGAATTAGGATATGAAGTTATGTTGTTGTTACCGGTTACAAGAAGAAGTCGACAGGAAGTCTGTACAATGTGACAGGGTCGATGTAAGGGTCAAGTGGGAGGAGCTACAGTTTTAGACGTCAGTACTCGTAATTGAAAAGTGCAACAAAGATAAAATATAAACAGTATAATTTCATAGTTTGTGAGAAGTACGAGTATAATGGCTGTTTTTAGAGAAATATTGCTTTTAAAGCGCTATTTTTTTTAATCCATAAAATGCAGCTTATACATACATATTGCGGGGTGGGCAACGAGAACAGATCTCCAATTTTTTTTCCTAGCATACAAACTTTCCTTCTCCACATTTATCCACAATCTTCAATTGCTAATTCTTCCCATTTGACCTTTCAAAATCTGGTCCATGTTTTCCTCGCTCTACCTCTTACACGCACACCTTGTACTTCTCACTTGTATACTCGCTTAGTCACTCTTTCGTTATTCATTCTCTCTGCATATTCAAGGCATCATTAAGCTATTTTCTTTATCTTAATTAAAACGTTCATTTTATCCACGCATTGATTTCTGATGTATTCTTTCATACATTGGCGTTCCACTTTTTTTTGTATTTAATCACACATCTCAACAGAATTAATCTTACTTTTATCCTTCTACCTAATCCAAGTTCATAAGCGCCACTAAATAAATTGAGGTAGAATGATAAAAAAAAAATTCCGTTTCATTAAGACCATCCAGCCTTTGAAACAGCTAATTGATATTGCCAGGATGAACGGAGAGGAACATCGGGTCCCAGTGGGCCTCAAAATCCTTAAAGATAATTGCGACCCAAGACTCTTTTCCATAATATTGGATTACGGTTGATATCAACACACTTGGAGATAATTGTGACCCGAGACTATTTCCACAAAATGTGATTATGGTTGATATCGTCAAGAATCCATTGCGATATTCCTAATAAAGGTTTTCCAAGGTTCCTTTAACTGTCCCGCGATTCTAGAAGCACTAAGTTTATATGGACCCAATAAATATATCCGTGCAAGGAATCACCCTCTGTTCTACATACCAACTTACAGAACGAATATCATGGCTCAACACTCAGTCACGCGTGGTATAGAGATATTGAACCAACTCAATGACACGGTTGATATATTCTCGGTACCGTCTAGCAGTATGAGAAGAATCCTGGCTGATATTATTCTTAACGAATAAGCTAACGCTAGAAGCAAACCCTCTTTGTGTAACAGGAGAAATCCGTGCAAAGTGGATAAAAAAAAAAAAAAAAGATAATTGCGACTCAAGACTATTTCCCCAAAATTGGATTAAGTTTGATAACATGCTTGGAGATACTAGCGACCCAAGACTTTTCACCCAAATGTGATTGCGGTCGATATCAACATGCTTGGAGATAATTACGATCCATGGTTTTTTCCTCAAAATGGGATTACGGTTGATATGAACATGCTTGGAGATAATTGCGATAAAGGTGCGATGAACGTTGACATAAAAATTCTAAGAAAAATATGCGCCCCGAGACAACACCAATGTACGATCATTATTTGTCCATAGTCAATATTCGATCAATTCAATGATTGGCCGATTTGCAGATTGTATTAGTCTATTTCGCTGGATATAATATCAGACGATTTCAATAATACTTGTGAAAAGTTGAATATGTCCGGAAGAGAAAGACTAAAGAACTGAAAGGTCCATGGATTGAACACAGTGTGTAATCATAAAAAAAAACTCAATCAAACCATTTATGTCAATTATTCCTATCAACAGAGGTTAAACAGAATATGTTGGTGTTGTGTACTTACGGGAAGTCTTTGTTGGAGGTGAGCTGGTTGGGATCGCTGGTCTTCCGCTTGGTCCGCTTGACCCTGTCCACCCGGTCCCTGTAGCTCTCCGCTCTGGTCACTGGACGAGCGCCGATTCCCGAACCGCTGCGGCTGCTGGAACAGAACAGATTTCAAGACACTGAAACTTCCAAGACAAACAGCTTCTGATATGGTCGCAAATAAGAACGATTTGTGAAAGGAGTATTACTGAATAATTTCCTTACCAACTGGGTGGAGGGTACATCACGCCAGCGATAAGTTGCTGGATAGATGAAAAATTTCTTCGGAGTGAGTTTTTCACTCACCGAGCGATAAATTGGTTCAATGACGAAGCGCGAATTTTGTGCCTACTACAAAGGTTCTAAACTCGAAGGCTCGTTTATTTGGGTCGAAAATAATATTTTCTCCCGGACACGCTCTTCGACATGTGTGAAACATTTATTATAATATATCATAAAATACCACATGAAAAAAAAAAAAAAAAAAAAATATATATATATATATATATATATATATATATATATATATATATATATATATATATATATATATATATATATATATATATATATATATATATATATATATATTTTTTTTTTTTTTTTTTTTTTTTTCATGTGGTATTTTATGATATATTATAATAAATGTTTCACACATATCGAAGAGCGTGTCCGGGAGAAAATATTATTTTCGACCCAAATAAACGAGCCTTCGAGTTTAGAACCTTTGTAGTAGGCACAAAATTCGCGCTTCGTCATTGAACCAATTTATCGCTCGGTGCCTGCGTGTATTGTCACCAAACGATCTCTTTTACCAGACTTGCATCCTTTTTTTAAGTATCATGGGAATCGAAACTGAAACCCTCGTGTGGTAATCAAGAATTTTACCACTAGGCTACGGAGGTCGTCCAAAGGGATATGATCCTCAGTCACGAGGACTGCGGAAAACTATGGGAAAGACAGAATTCTTCTACTTACTGCGATGTGCTGTCCGACCTCTCTGCGGAATGTTCGGAGGCGGTGTGCGAGTGGTCCGTCATCTGTGAGAGCGTATCCAAACCGGCATCTTCATCCCTCTTGCTGTCTCCTGCAAAATAACACAAAATAGTCAGATCCGGTGCCAAGTCCACATAATTATTTATTACACGTCAACGTAGACAAACAGAGATGGTTCAATATGCCGCTCTGTGCTTGAAATATATCACGGAGTGGTCTATCAAATTAAGAAGAGTACAGATATATAAAAGAGAAGGAGACTCGTCCGAGGTGGTGATGGTCGTGTGGTGAGAAGAAATGGTGATTCCATAGACTACTCTGGAGATGGGCATAATGCAAAAGGCTATCAACTGTTGAAACCAAGACTCGATTAGTCCAAACCCTCATTTTTCCACGTTTTTATATAGTGAGGAGACTTGGATACTCGAGGCGTCTAATAGAAAAAAGTATTGATGTGTTGTTGGAGGTGACTCCCGTTCATTCCATGGACTGTCAGAAGAACTAAGCCATCGACTATTGAATAGGTCGAGGTTGAGACGCGTCCCTGTGATGTCTCCAAGAAGAATCTTACGATACTTGATAGACATACCGCGGGGGGACTACAGCCTTGCTCACCACATCAATCTAGATCATATTCATATATATGTTAAATACTTCATTCTGTAGTCTGTCAATACAAGGCCCGACTTCTGTCCGAAAGTCCGACCTTAACACTAAATACTTAATCTGAACTATTTTTAACTAAGAAATTAGTGCTTAAAATAAAATTTCATACAGTTGTCGTAACTTTTTTAAATAACGGAGTCACGTGGTTTCATTACCTCACTTTAAACTTTGGAGAGTACGAGGTATGACTTAAAACACAAATCATGAAATTTTAAGGTTAGAAATTAGTATTTAATATTTAGTTTGGACTACGTATTCGCACCTAAGTCTCTTCTTAATTTAGGGGGCATCTTAATGACAAATTAAAATAGAATCATAAAATATTTCTTTTCCAATGCCTCATGCGATAATTAATTATTGTCAAAACACATGTAAAATAAGGATATTTATATGCGCAAGTGTTTCGAAGTCTACATATCCTTCGATTTACGCGTTTTCACTTTAATGCGGTTAAGAAACATGCCCTTTTAAACGGTCTTTTTCAACAAATGGACAATCGTGCACTCGCCCCAATCAGTGTGATCGTCACTGATGTTAAGATCAGGAGAGAAGCAGACTAGCATCATAAAGAGCTATTGCATTTTTCACTTCATTTCATTATCATATTAAATAGTAAGTACAGTAAAACCTCGGATTAATTCGAGCGAGTGTCAGTAGTTAAAGCCGAAGCTCCATTATATAATGTGTATGTGAAATTACGTTTTCCGAATGCGTATGTTAAAAAAATGATAAAAAGTTAGTTTTCTTGTTTTTACTAATGTATGTTACGTACGTTTGTGTAATGAAAATTAAGTATGTATCATATGAAAAGTTTAGTTTCGCAGAATTTTTTTCTATATGTGCATTGTTTATTTACTCACCGTAGTTTTGAGACTGTAATAAACAATTATGCGATCTAAATCGAAATAAATAAACATTTTTTTTAAAGATACACTTTAATTATATTCACTAAACAAATAAATACAAAACTTAAAAATACATATATTGTATATTTTTTTAAATTTGCACTTATGACACAGGGGCCGGAAATTATGTCCGTTAAATCCGAAGTCCGTTAAATCGACGTTCGCAAAATTGAGGGTTTACTGTACCAGTGTACTGAAAAATAATATTTTAACAATACCTACGAGGGGGGTCCGATAAGTACTTAGCCTACAAAAGAATAACAAAATTTTTGGAAAAGTGGCGATTTATTTCTCAACATAACCTCCTTTGAGTTCGATACACTTGACCCAGCGATGCTCCAACTTCTTTAACCCGTCTGAAAAATACGTTTTCTGGAGGTCTGCAAAGTAGGCCTCCGTGGCGGCGATAACCTCACAAACGACGCAGAAACTCCTTCGGATTGCGCTTAAACATCGTCAAACACTGCTCTGATGTGGTCTCACGGTTGCGCTTGTTGTCCGGAGTGAGCAAACGCGGCACCCATCGCGCCGACAGCTTTCTCATGCCCAATACTTCATGCAGGATATGACCCACGCGGTCTTTTGAGATGCCTACTGTCTCAGCTATCTCACGCACCTTCAATCGGCGGTCTGCCAATACGAGATCGTGGATTTTTGTCACGTTATCCTCCGTGGTAGCCGTTTTCGGGGCACCTGGGCGTGGCTCATCAAAAACCGACGTGCGACCACGTTGAAACTCGTTAAACCAATTTTTGACGGTCGCCATCGAAGGAGAAGAGTCACCGTACACAGCATCCAAGCGCTCTTTGATTTCGCTGCGCGATTTCCCTTTCAAAAACAAGAATCGAATCACCGAACGATATTGCTCTTTTTCCATTTTTCTCAAATCCGCGGACACGCTCGCTTCCACTCGCGGTCAAAACAAAACTACGCGTCCGATTCGGCTGAAATTTTGACAGTAGCTGTCAACGAGAATATACTATGCGATAAAAAATTGCTCTTGCGATAGTGGTGCCATCGGGCGGTGAGGCTAAGTACTTATCGGACCGCCCTCGTATATATCAAAATGTTCCATTATACATTTCTTTGATTTTTATTATTAATTTAGTAGGTAATTTCTTTTCTCGCGTTTTTTTGTATATTTATTCGACATTTATATGAGTTCAATTACGCGGATTTCGATATTTAATTTTTAATTAAAAGAACACTTAATGAAAGAAAAAAAAAACACTCTTTTTTTCAATAAATTCAGTCACCATCTTCCTAAACCTTGAAAATGTTGAACTAAATACGAGTATATCCACATACTCGTATGAGCCAGTTACTGCAACGTAGCAAGTTGAAAGTTGAAAGAACATACGACTATATAACTTCCTTGCCTCGCAATTCGAGCTTTGATTTACGCGAATTTTCTTGGCATATATCTAACACGTAAATCGAAAGATTGGTGTACTCAGAAATACTTAATTTGTTATAACAGTTTGAAATTATCCATAAACGATGCGCAATTTATTACATTATGTTAAAATGTCATTAAATAAAAAAAACAATTAATTTAGGAAACATCGATTGAGTGATAAAAACATAAATTATACAAATAAATAACACTTATGTTAGATAGATGACTTCAGATAAATCATACATTTTAATCATCGTTAAATTTGTCGTAGAATAACTCTTAATTTTTATTGAGCTAACAGTTTCTTTTCTGGAATCGCCGACAGTTTTAATTATAAAATATTATATATATGATAATAAAAGTAATTTTTGATTATGTTAAATATAAATATAATATGATATTACAGAAATAGCATAACGTCAAAAAATACATATTCGATCCGTTTAGTTTTAAATTCCGGAGGTTATGGGTTCGATCCCCGCTGAAACCCAGATTTTTTTTAAATATGATTCCAGTCTGGTTTTCACTTAGAACCCATTAAAACATATCTGCTTGGTTGGAAAAGATTGCCACATGACAATATTCTCGCCAGGTTAAATAATAAAAAAATACACTAACAACTCCATGAGCGTGTTGTCTCTTGAACATACTAACCGAGACAGTTGAGAATGGACGGGTTAACTAGATTATCTTAAATCAAAAAGTTGAGTCACTCGAAACGATCTTCCAGTCTTTAATGGCCTATAGAAAAGCATCCCCAGTAAGAGCAGGAATCAAATCAACACTCCCTCATGAAGGGACAACGGAGAAATAAGTATTTCTAGAATGAGTGAATACGTAACCCTTGATACCGAACATATTGTGGAACCAAATTATATATACGAGTATATCCATTTCGAATGTCGAAGAAAATACATTTAAGAGAAAGGCTATCAAAAGATCTGGTCTCATCTCATAACACCCCACCAGTCGAGATACACCCCCACCAATAGAGGGCGAGTCCGGCCACGAGGAAAACAGATGTTTTTCAGTCTAACACTCTTTGTTATTAGTGTTATTAGACACAGAGTTACATATATGCCAGCTCGATTTGAATTTCATCACAGTGCCGCCCCCCAAATTAAGAGTAGTATAGAGCAATAATTTAATGAGATACTCGTATAGTAGATACAGCCGTTGCTCTGTCCCTTTCGTTCAAGTGCGAGAGAAGAGGCGTGCATATTTCCCTTTTCCACGATGGCCCTAAACTCCTTTTAATTTGGGAAAACGACTCTGTTGTGCTCGATTTCAAAGCGAAACAGAATACATATTATTCTAAATAAACTTTCGCCGTACTGAAAATAAAAATAAAAATTACCTTTAAAAGAATTCCCAAACAACCAATGGCTATGCTTGTGTGGAAGATTGGGTTGTCTAACAAGAGATGGTCTAATGGCCAAAGGAGCCGCTGCAGTGGCCATTCTAGGTGGAAGCGGCGGAGGCTCGTCTGTTGTACTCCTTTTGCGACCTCTTCTCCTGCCTCCGTTGGTCCTCTTCAGAGAGCTACCGAGGGTTTTCTTATTCTTAACACTCTTGTTCAGCTTCGGTTGTTCCATCTTGACTATGTTATTTTCAACCACTTCTTCGTGCAATGATTTTGCATCGTAGTATATCTCTTCGTCGTCTTCATCACCTGAAGACGACTTGGCGTGTTTATCGTTTTTGTCTTCTTTTTTAGGGTAGTGAAGAATTTCTGGATCTTGCACTATGCCCGTATGAACTCTCTCGTGTTCCAATAAAAGTTCAGTCGACAGTATTATGTGGTCTAAAGAGTTGTAACTCGTATCTATTGATAACATCAATGGAAAAGGTTTTTTCTTGCTCCTTATAAAGTTAAGAGCTGAGACAGACGAAGCCTTTGCCAATTTCTTAACAGTGTTTTTTTGAGCATTCATCATACTCACAGCGCTACTTTTGCGACTCTTCCCCGAGTCTTTGCTGTCTTTCTTCTTATGGCTCTTCTTTGGATTAAAATCACTTTCTTCTACAACTTCAAAACCGTCCGTCTCTCCGAAGGAGGCATCGTAAAGGATTAAGGTCACCATATCATTATTTTCTCCTTTATCACTCTTCCGTTTATCACAGTCAGTTTTATCCTTATCGTGTGTATGTTTTTGGTCCTTTTCTTTTTTCTTACAATAATCTTTTTTTCTGGAATGTTCTTCTATTTCTCTCTTAGCTGTTTCTATCAATTCGTCCCCCAGACACTTAACCAATTCTAATGTGCTCGACATTGACATAGTCTTCCTGTGTTTGGGCTTCTTCTTTTCTGGTCCACATTCTGAATCGCTCACTACAACAGCTATAGATTGTAGTTCTTTCTGCAGGAAGGCGTCTTCTGTGTATCTTTCTATACATGCGGTGTCTTCAATCACAATTTCCGGAATGACGGGTTCTTTTACTTCCTTTTCTTCTTTTTTATCTAATACAAAAAGATTTTACAGTTCAAAATATGAAAAAAAAATATCTCCGATAGTTTAGTCTTCTCTGCATAGTTATAAATGTTACGAAAAATCTGTATATGCAAACATATCAAGCGCTTTGCGTGAAGAATAAACGATGATTTAATAGGTTTTTAGATGCATGAAACCGCGTAATCGTAAATGAGGAAATCGTCATAAAGACTCGAAAATTTTAGAGAACCGAGTGAATTTCGAAAGCTGGAAACACGAGTCGAGTTTGACTAAGATAATCTTCGATTATTCAGATTAACCGACCATAACTTGTGATTGTCAAAATGTAAAAATATAATATGCTGGCATGACATGACAGGAACAGCTAATAACCAACAATATTTTTCAAAGAGTGAAAATTTTAGACTAATTCATATTATGTGTTGAATTATGTTGTCCGGAAATTAGTTTCGTATTAGGATACAATTTTTGTAATTGCATTTGGGTCAACAATAACCAATAAAATGCTCTAAGCTTATTACCTTTCGTGACGATTTGTATGAATTGTAGATGAAGCGAAATAAATTTATATGGATGGAAAAGTGTGGAGGTGTTTACTTTCAACTTATCTCGCAAGTGGGTATTAGTTACGTGCATGTGTAAAAGATAAATATGTATTGATGATGAGAACATGTTAAAGAGCGTAGCCGGGTGATAAATATTGAGGGATCGTGGTAATTTATTAATTCATACGTATGGTACTCCTCACTTCATCTGCATCGGAAACACAGACATGTTGAAGAGCGTGGCCAGGTGACAACACTGTCCTTGGCCCCGTCAAATGAACCTATGATTTTGAAGGAACAAATTTGTCGTCGCACATGTTAGTGATAGTACAACGAAAGGTAACAATAACCTTGTTGATAATTGAACCCGAAACTCCTAGATGAAATATTAGTGACTTGCCAACTAAACCACAGAAAAATGGACTCTTGAAGATAGGTACTGTTGGAGATAGGGACTGTTGGAGAGAGGGAGTTTTGAAGAGGGACTGTTGATCATAGGGACTGTTGAAGATAGGGACTGTCGAAGAAAGGAATTATTGAGAAAATATATAAATAAATTGGGGATGTTAGAGAGAGGGACTGTTAGAGAGGGACTTTTGGAGAATGGGGCTGTTGGAGAGGACTGTATGAGAGACTGTTGGAAAGAAAATTCTGTGGATCATCAGAAGTTGAGAGGCAATATAGACGAGTCAACTCTTAAATATTTGAATATTAGAAGTATTATTGTTACTATAGTATACGAATAATTTACTTAGTTTCCGAATGAAAAACTCCGTTTAGTAGAACCATGACACACATTCAATGGTTAGTTCCACGAAAGAAATAATTTATTTTCTCAAAAACAAACATTAGATTTCCAGAAAATAAATAAACGGAATTGCCACTTCGAGCCGAGTTGTTTGAATAAACACACGGAAGAACTAACAATTTACCCGTTTGAGTGTCGAAAATAAACAGCAGAAAGAAGAAAAAAAAAAACTCTGCGAAGTATCATTGCTATGCGATATTTATGCAAAAGAGAGGAATCGGTTCACAACTATTTATATAAATTAAATGTTGGGAGCGTTACGATTTTACTCCCTGTGAATCGGCAGTTTCCCGCGAATCCAAGATACAAAGAAATAGGAAAGGATTATTTTGAAAGGCACTTAATAATGAGCGATAGATTCCTCAGTAAAATGACGAAGATTGACGAATAATTCAATGCCAAAAAATATGATAATACTCATTTACAGATATCTTTTGGAATATTGTTCAGCGCGGTTTGCCTAAGGAGGCTGACGTTTCGAAAACGTTGCAATTTTCATCTTCAGGGGTTGTTTGTACTTTGAGATGGTTTGGACACGTGGAACCAATGAATAACAAAAACGAATATACTGCACAAATGTGAATGGAAGGTGAGATAGAGTAATAGCAAAAAGAAAGAATGGTTAGATCGAGTGAATTATATTTTGAAAAAAATAAATTTAAGAAGGAAGAGAAATCGTAGAAGCTGTACGATAAAGTGTATGGATGTGGAAGAGGCGATATATGTGTGTAGAGATCTGTCCTAAAGTCTAGCGATCTGTCATCTATGCTTACCCCAAAAGGAAACGTACGAGAATCAGATGAGTGTGTAAGTTTAAAATAATGTTTTGTGGACAGTAAAAAGATATTTAGAAAGTGAGGAGGCGAAAGTTGTACGTCGTCATAGTAAATTCTGGAGCTCTGTCCACTCTTTCTATCCAGACGGGTTAGCGACGTAATGGCATATATGTAACATAGTAGTAGAGAGCGCTATTACACTTAAAGCGTCATCCGATAAAACGGGAAGAACTATTAAAATTTTGGCCAGCACTTACTTGCCGGGCATTGAACATTTAGAAAGACTATCAACAGTTATGTCCCGGTGCAAGTTGGCAGAGGCCCAACCCAACGGTTCATCAGAAGGGGCAAGGTCAGCCGCTTGGAAAGTGTCCGAAGTGGTGATTCGGCACCTTGGTGACCCATTCGAATGGTATGCCATCAACAGCGAATCCCAAGGTACAATTTATAAACTCCTACAGGGCGCATCCACTCGGGATTCGAACCCACTATTATTGACAGATTGCAAATTTAACACTGAAGATTTGCAGACGATATTGCTATATTCTCACAAAATCTGAATGATCTTCAGCACAAACTGCGTGAATTCAAGAGGTCAGCAAACAAGTTGGTTTAAAAATGAACATATCAAAAACCAAATATATGATGAACAGCTTTGCTGCCATAAAACCAATAATTGCAAACGGGAAGCATCTGGAATCTGTCCAGGAATATGTGTATTTGGGCCAACTAATTTCCTTTGTAGGTGGCATATCGGAGGGAATAAATAGCACGAAGGACAGACAAAAGGACAAGCACGAAGAAAAAACAAGGACTTCAAAAGTGATCTTCCAATATATTTGACGTAAAAGGTATATGCCCAGTGTCTTCATCCAGTATTTGCGTATAGTTGTGAGACATGGAAACTCATAGCAAAAAAACACAGAAAACCGCACAAAAAAGCATGGAGAGATGTACGCTCGGATATGCTCGTACTAAAAAATACGGTAAACGAAACTTCTAGATTCGCAACAAAATCAAGATAGAAGGTGTAATTAAGGTGTGCAAGAAGATGAAGTGGCGGCAATGGGCGGGTGACGTAGCCAGAATGTAAGGTTCCCGATGAACATGCAAAAAAAAATCCGTGGTACCCACTCAAGAGGCATAAAGAGGCCCAGAAAAATATTCAAAGTACGCTGGATGGATGAAATCAGGAAGCATGGCATCATCAAATGGCACCAACGAACACAAAACTGATTTATTTGTAGTCGACTTGGGGAGACCTTCAACCAGCAGTGGATCGACCCAGGTTGACAATGGTATGCATATGTTTATAAAATAAAATTTCGTAACGAACCGCAGAAAATTCAGATTTTCGGATATGTGATAAGAATATTTGTAACTACTATATATCAGCCTAGCAGCTGCATTGAAAACAGACTGGAGTCAAGAAATTTGTGAATCAGGCAAACCAGAATAAATATAGTAACAATAATCCAGACCCGACACAACAAATTAATTAAAAAGAGTTTTTATTTCCCTTAGAAGATATCGATGACAAATCTTAACTCTCGATGCATAAATTTAAAGATTATAGAAACCTGAAGAAACCGTACAACCAATTTGTCTATAAAAGGAAAGCTACTATTAAGACAGACAAAAAGGATTTTTTTGCTATCTTTTGCAAAGATACAAACACCCATAACTATTAAAGCATCCCCATTAAGACGATACTCAGATTCGAAAGATGTCTACATTGGAGCCACACTTTATTATGTTGATGTAAAGACTACGAAGATTGGAGCCACAATTTATTATGTTGATGCAAATACCACGAAGATAAGAATGCTAAAGAAGTTGAAATCATTCGAAATGTGGATTCATAGAATGCCCAGAATTTCTTGGTATCATCGTATTTAAAACACCGAGCAGGTGTAGAACGAGATACCACACATACCATAATATGCCGAAATATTGCTATCTGGGTCATGTATTGAGAAAAGAAAAATACACATTCGAGCTGACACTGAATCAGAAGATGACTGTCTTGGTTACACAATAAGGAACCATCCCGCGCGGCTAAAGACAGAGATCGACAATGTCAAGGAGACCAGACATAGCACATGAAGAATAATACATCAAGTCTCGAATGAATAGAGCTTTTCAGGTTAAAACTTTCTTGTAGGTCCACTAAGAAAATATTTTAATGTACAATAATGTAATTATACAATAGATTGTGATTTGTTAATTCAAACATTATTTATTCCACTTTATATAACGGTACAACTCTACCGGTTTCAAGGTTTTCACCTCATTAACAGGGGAGCACAAACATGACTGAAAAATGTTTGAACTGGTACCGATATACACGCTTCTAACGAGAAAAATTCGGGTTGGAGATTGTGGGTGAAGGGAGGCAGGAGACAACTTCAGCAAGTAGCGGTGAGATCTTAGGAATATACAACGTATTCCCAATATTTCACCACTGCTTGCTGAAGTTGTCTCCTGCCTCCCTCCACTCACAATCCCTAACCCGTTCCCATTTTTACCGTTATAAGCGTGTATGTCGATACCAGTTCGAATATAATTCAGTCTTGATTGTGCGCCCCTGATGATGAGGTGAAAACCTTGGAACAGGTAGGGTTATGCCGTTATATATAAAGTGGAATAAACTATGTTTGACTAAACAAATTACAATGTCTTTAAACTACCGCAGTGTTAATGCCTTAACTATAAATATTGTAATATATTACAAAATTATAGATTATTGACATTATGACTTCGACGAGTCCTTGTGATCTTGTGCTTTGGGTACATTGTTCGTAGCCAAGGAGACAGTTTGGAGAGACCTGTGGTCACTGGATGCGTGGAAGGATCACTCACAAGAGAAAGAGTCCCAATGCGTTGGGCTCACCAAGTGAGAGACACAAAAGGATTACCCTTAACAAATGCCCTTCGAATCGAAGAGTGCAGACATGGATGGAGAGGAGTCGTCAAGGGCTATCGTAGGAGACTCGATGCTCAGTCATGATCTACATGACAGGATGGAATGTGGTTAGTAAACTAAATATTTGTGTAAGGTTTGTTTAAAAAGACAACACAGATTGGGTCATCAGTGTGGGCACTGTGTGGGCTCCCATATGAATTTGGCTTCTTACCAAAGTAAAGTTAAGTTTTCTTATGAATGTGAAGGGGGCGAAGGATGCCTTCGGAACTTATGACGCTCAGAACTGATTTATTGGAGGAAGAATACTGCTGAGAAACATGGTGGAAGAGAATCTCGAAGGCAGCCAAGACTCATACCGGATTGTCGAGCTTATGACGATGATATGTCAAGTACACCGTGCCTTATACTCCTTCAATAAATAAATATTATTTCATGTTCAACAGAGTTATACCGTACTGTATAACACTTTTGTTGAATACAGAATATTTTGGCGGGTTTATTGTCATGTGGCAATATCTTCCAATCGACTAGAAAATCGTTTAAAAACCCTTAAGTGTAAGCTAGAGTAGAACCCCCTTTTTAAATCTAGTTACCAATGTGAATTGAACACGCAATACCACGTTTTGAGACATGCGTCTTATCAGCTTAACTACGGAAGTCGTTACATCAACATAAATGAAAAACGATCTCTGTGGAAAAGATGATAGGACACTTGATGTTTGATCCCGAAGATTTAGAGTTCGATTCCTGATTTCAAGTGCGGGGTATTATTACGAATTCGCGCGATGAAGGAACCGTAACTTCGGTGCCAACTCCAGTGGTTCTAAAGCTGAAGGCTCGTTTTTTGGGACTGAAGTCAATGTAGACTCTCAGCTACGCTCTTTAATGTCTTAATCGCCATGTTCATAAAAATATCAAAAACATTAAAAATCACCTCTTATTGATTAAGTCATAACTTCTTGGTATTCAAAATACCATAAACAAATTTTCACAATTTTTTTAACGAAACCAAAAACAAACACTAGCACAAAAAAATGAACGCCGTCATTAAAACAAAAACATCACAGTTTTCTTCTTCTCACTGAATTCGCAAACGAATAAACAATAAACGAAACAGATGTACGAATATCGCGTATTTTTCAAACCGATGTTTTCTTTCGCGAGTTCCAAGTTTAGTTTTATAGCAAAAACAGAAATAACATTCACTGACAGGGCAACGGCTCTGCAGGACGTCTGATTGCGCTCAAATCCCGAAGCCAACTGCGGTTTGGCGATAACAGTATGGTAGAGGAAGTCCTGACTAAAGCCGGGAGGTTTCCTTGAAGAGGTGTCATCGAGCGTTTCGCACAGTCAGGCGAAGTTGAAATTGTTTTTAAGGAATACTGAGACACAGTGGCGGACATGTGAGAAATCTTAAGAGGATCGAAAAATAAATTTATTTACATATTTGACATAATCACGTCGTGTCCCTTGCGGGGTAAGCAGAGAGAAATTAACAAAGAGCGAAGAAGGGGTATACCGAAGATTCGAGTAACACAATAAAAAAGCAAACCCATATAATGTACTTTATTTATCACGGAAATAACTTATTTATTTAACTGCCATAAGAAGTTATATGAAAGTCCACACAATGCCCATACTGATTGCCAAATTCCGTGGCTAAGTTGGTAAGACGTCCTCCGTGGCTAAGTTGGTAAGACGTCCTACGTGGCTAAATTGGTAAGACGTCCTCAGTGGCTAAGTTGGTAAGACGTCCTCCGTAGCTAAGTTGGTAAGACGCCCTCCATGGCTCAGTTAGTAAGACGTCCTTCGTGGCTAAGTTGGTAAGGCGTCCTCCGTGGCTAAGTTGGTAAGACGTATTCAGTGGCTAAGACGTGGTAAGACCTCCTCCGTGGCTAAGTTGGTAAGACGTCCTCTGTGGCTAAGTTGGTAAGACACCCTTCGTAGCTAAGTTGGTAAGACGTCCTCCGTTGCTAAGTTGGTAAGACGCTTATTTTCCAACTCGGGGGTTGCGTGTTCAATTTCCTTCGGAACCGAGATTTTTTTAAAAAGGATCCCAGTCTTGGTCTCACTTAAGGCCTCTTTAACATCTTTCTGCACTGCAACGAGCCAGCCAAGTTGTACTGTACAACGAAAGAGTAAAACAAAAATTAAAAAAAAAAAAATAATAACAGCCGTCACTGTAGGAATGTTGCGGTCATGAAGAAGGAAACTGACGTTATATTGTTGAATTGTTATTCTATGAATTGTTGTATCGTGCGCTCACTGTTTTATCGGTACAGATGAAGTAATTTAAATAAAAACTGACATTTTCGACGAATTTTCATGAAAAGCGACTATTCGGCTGCAGGAAATTCAATATTTGATTAAGCAAAACGAATAATTGTGGTTAAAAGGAAATAAATATTATTGTGGAAGTGATGAACCAAAAGTTTACAGATACATATTAACTCTATTTATTGATCATGTTTAAACTGTATACTAACATTGGATGCACAGGCTGCCTCAGACTAAACATAATGTGAAATATCTGTACTTGCTGGGATCTCTAGTTATCCCGTGCAATAATAGATGCAGGAGTGAGGTAGAGAGCCGCGCGGTAACGCACTCGAATTCCGTACGGAAGGTCGCCGGTTTGTACCTCGCGCAGTCCCACTCCTATCGAATGACACTGGTATTTTTTTCGCCTAGTGTTCGGTAACCAAATACTAACCAATAGTTTACATACATATCAACTCTATTTATAATTTTATTTATTTATTTTACACATGACAAGAGATATACATCATTTGTGAAAAAACAACAGGTTAATTTAATTTGGACACATAATTTTAATGGTTCTGGGTTTGTTGTCTTTCATTTATCGTGTCCCCAGTAAACAAGGCTTTTGCCTGTATCTCACTGAGGACATATAGCATGAAAAAATAAATCGATACTTCTTTCCGATTTTTGATTATATAAAACCCCGTTGCACATTCTCATCAACCTGACAAACAGTGACACTCAATTACATATGTATACATTACGCGAAATCAAACTCCTCACACTTCATCACTCCAGACATACCAAAAACATTCATCCCACAATGTACCCCGCACATAATCATAAAAATATAAAACAACAAAAAACACCACATTCAAGAGCTCACACAAACCCTTTCCACAAGTCATTACTCTTGCAAGCCCAAGTACTCAAACTCCTGTCGCAATATTCGTAACAACCACGCTCCGATCGACTGCCTAAATTGTTTTCCTCCATATGCCTTTATTGAATTCGGCACCCCATTATATGTCATGGGAGCTAAATAGGCATATTGCCTTTGAGCAAAAGATGTTTTAACTCTAGAGATGGTGAACATTTGATCAGTTGCCATGCACGTCATGTGTCTCTTCTGAGTCTGCATCTTCCCTTCCTCTCGATGATAGTGCCAGAGAATGGATTTGAGATGTAAATGTTTCAACAGTATACATATTTGGTTCTCAGACTTCAGGCTACCTCAGGCCCAAACACAATGAAAAGGTTAACATACTTGCTGGGATATACCTTTAGTTATCCTTTGCAATATCACACACATGAGTGAAGTGCATAGTTGCGCGGGAGCGCACTGGGATTCCGTGTTAAATGTCGCCAGTTCGAACCTCGCGCTGACTCGCTCCCCTCGAATGAAATTGGATTTTTTTCGCCTAAAATTCGGGGGAATACGGATACCTATGACTTCGGTCATATTGTATTGTATTACACTTTCGTTGTATACAGTACAAACTGGCGGACTTATTGCCATGTCGTAACCTTTCAACCAACCAGAAATACGTTAAAGAGGTCTTACGTGAAAACCAGATTAGAATCCTTTTAAAAATGAAGGATTCCAAAGGGAATCGAACCCGCAAACTCCGGGTTGGGAGACAATTGTCTTACTAACTAGGGCACGGAAGTCGTCATATCTATTATTTCGTCACGTTTCGGTGAGCCATCGAATCCAGTACAACATTGTGGGCAAGTGAGATTGCTGGTGTGCAATGGTTCACTCACTTAAAGAGGAGAAAAAAACTCCACGGCACAGCTTCGCTTTCCAACTGAATTGACGTAGAAATGGCTAAGGGATCCTCGACTACGAGGACCAGCACGCAGGAGTGAGAAACACAACATAGGACCCTAAAAACCTTATGTATGGTCAAATACCAACAAAGTCAAGACTGAGGTAACTTTTTCATTAATTCTTTGAAATTGTTTAAATTTTTTTTTTATAAATTCTCCTTTTTAATGTATTAAGCACTCACTATTGGCTTTATTATTGTTATAAGATACATTGTACCATTTATATATAAATTAATAAATAAATGAGGAATTACTTTGCCCCGTATAACAGGGTGGGTTGTGGTGGGATCAAACCAAATTTTATTATTGTTATAAGATACATTGTACCATTTATATATAAATTAATAAATAAATGAGGAATTACTTTGTCCCGTATAACAGTGTGGGTTGTGGTGGGATCAAACCAAACTTTATTATTGTTATAAGATAAATTGTACCATTTATATATAAATTAATAAATAAATGAGGAATTACTTTGCCCCGTATAATAGTGTGGGTTGTGGTGGGATCAAACCAAACTTTATTATTGTTATAAGATACATTGTACCATTTATATATAAATTAATAAATAAATGAGGAATTACTTTGTCCCGTATAACAGCGTGGGTTGTGGTGGGATCAAACCAAACTGAACTGAAGACTTAGAGAAACGTGGCACGACCAAGCGAGTGAAATTCTGAATGAGACACGACCTCATGATATGTATGTGTGTGAAAATATTATTATAGCGCTGTTTGAAGGAATCGACTGAGGATTTAACCTTTATAGCATATGGTAGCTGATGTATATGGTGCAGTGTTTATGATTCCAGACTGACAAGGATATTGATTGTTACATCGTCGTCGAAGGTGGTCTCCTGGGAAATATGCGACATGTTTACTATTCCCCGGAAGCAGTGACATGATCAGGAGCACGCAGAGTCAGGTGGAATCGAGTAATAGTTTGCGGTCAGTCGAAAGGAAACGAACGTCGGACGATCAGATATCGCATGACTTTTCTAATTATAGTCGACACGTATTATATCATACATAACTTTTAAAATAAAAAGGAAATATGGGAAATATTTTTTATAAAGGATTTTCTGAAAACGGAGTCAAATTAATAGGCACTTCTTTGGCTAGCTTTTGTGAACAAATCTATTTTAATTTTAATAAAATAAATAAAAACAATTATTTTTGTATTCACCACGGTTTTATTTGAGTTCACTACCGGTTTCAAAGACTTCCGGCTTCCTCATCAGGTGAAGACGAACTAAATTATGTTTATAATAATAGGTACAGGAGAGGGGGAGGGGAGAAGTGGCTAATAAGGATGGCTTTTTGACATTTCCTTTTGACGCCTACCTTATACCCTCCATTTATTAGGCACTATTACCCTCTCCTCCTGTACCTATTATATAGTAATTCAAAAACATTTTTTAAACATCATTTAGTTCATCTTCACCTGACGAGGAAGACTGAGGTCTTTGAAACCGGCAGTGAACTCAAATAAAACAGTGATGAATAAAAAAATTAAAAAAAAAAACATTTGTTATTGAATATTTTCTTTAAAAAATATAAACATGACACAACAAATGGAAAAAAACATATTTTCTAAGATTCAAGAAAAAAATCTTAATTTTTATATTTCTTATCAACAATACTGGACTTGGTAGAAGAACGATAGAAGTAATATTAATGTTGTTAAGATGCGTGGACTAAGAAAATATTGTGGAGTGTCAATGAATGAAAGAAGACGGAATGATTTTAACCTTTCCCTTCCTGTGCTAAAAATATCCGCCCGTTCCGGTGATGTGTGTTCAATACACGTCAATACATATGTAAAAATGGGCGATTTAAAATCGGAAAAATAAGAATATTTATAGCAAATCGCTTCAATGAATTAAATTCAAAAGCGATACTCGTAATAATTTAAATTTAATTGCTGAAAACATGAAAAAAAACATCAGACGACGTTCACAAAACGGGTGAAGAGACCACCTCGAACGAAAGCCCGCTGGCTAATAAGCGAGAGAACTGAGATTCTATTTCTTGCGCTCCGATATACTAAAGTAGTGAGAGTGAGACGTGAATAGCGTCGCTTCCTCACCCATAGCGGTTTTTATAGAATGAATATACCTACGTCACACACTGGCACACGTTTGATTGTATAGCATGATAAATAATATAAAATGAAATCATTTCAAGTATTACACTCAATTTAAGGGATTTTTACCTGAAGGAGCTGAGCGACTCTTGAAATACGTCTATATGAGGACACACGGTTAAATATGATTGATACGAATGTATGTAATCATTCAGTATGTTGAGAATCCGTGGTCTAAGGACGTTACCACGATAGTATAAATATATGCCATTCGGAAATGAAACCGGGAGTTAGTTGTTGATTAGATATAACATTTATATAAATGTCACTAGGGTTATAACATATAATACGAATATATATGAACATATCCGTCGTTTATATGTGACGTAATTTTTATATGTGACGTATTAAGTGTTTATTGTAGATAACAATGGTAAAAACCCTGAAACCTTCCATTTTGTGGATATAGAAATCTGCTTCACTAGGCAAGGTCTGTGACGAGGTCGTCAAATTTAAAACATAGAATAGCATGCTATTTTAACAATTGCCACCCTGTGATGGATAGCGAGTGACCAGGACTTATATTTTATTTGATTATTCGACGTTTTAATACATAATAAAATGATTTTTATAGCTAATTACAAAAAATAACCTAGCAGATTTTGCATAATTTTGATTTAAAATATACATTTTTCACTGGACGCTTAGCGTCCACCCCCGTGGCTGGCGAATTTTTTTAGCACAGTAAGGCAAGTGTTAATAAATATTATTTATATTTAAGGTATTATCACTGTAGAGGTTCAAAGACGTATTTTTTTAGTCAAACACTGTTTATTCCACTTTATATAACGGTATAACCCTACCGGTTTCGAGGTTTTCACCTCATTATCAGGAAAGCACAAAAAAGACTATTTCAGTCTTGTTTGTGCTCCCCTGATGATGAGGTGAAATCCTTGAGACCGGTAGGATTATACCGTTACATAATGTGGAATAAACAGTGTTTGACTAAACAAATTACAACGTTTTTGAATTTAAATAGAAAGTCGAACCGTGGAGTGCATAACGATGCTGAAAAACCTTTAATTTTGATATGTGATGTCATTTTGAGTGTTTTTTAATACGTGTTGATGTTCACTCCAAGTGAACTAAGTGCCTTTAACAATCAATTAGCTCATGTTCTTTGAATTTTGATAGAATATTTTTTTTCAGATTTAAACTAAATAAAAGTGACATGAAACTCGAAGAAGGTCATATTCGATATTGTATGGTGTATTAATTTCGCAACGTGAACAATGCCCATCAAAAACATTTCGATCTCTCCGATGACCATCGTTCGGGAAGACCAGTGAGGCTGGAAAACGACCTGTTGCGTTTAGCTATTGAGGCAGATCCTCGTCAGACCATCGACGAATTATCAGGAAAACTTAATTTATCATATAGAAAAAATATTAAAAACAGCCTAGAAGCGAATCCACTAGGAAACGGTCCTCGAGTACGCATTTGCAAAGCTAACCGCTAGACCACGGTCCATCTAATAAACTAACGAATACATCCGTTATTCATAAAAAAAACATATATAATTTTAATATTTAAGAAAAACGTCCAAAAATACTCCCCGAGTGTATTTATAATTGAATGACGACGCGAGATGGCGTCACTAGATCGAATTCGTAGGAATTTTTTAGCTCGTAAATAAACCATTAAAATAAAATGAATGCACTCATATACGAAGAATTTACTCCTCAAGTTCATTAAACAAGAAAGAAAGGTTTGAGCGTCGGCTAAAAAGAAAATTCAGCCAATATTCTCGGATCCACGAGGTATTTTCGGGTAATTTTCTTGGTATCCCGATTATAAAAAAAGTTTATATTCTATTAAAATTTTAATGGAGGATTTTAAACGGTTATTACGACGAAAATAGCTTTTTAAAGCATTTGTTTCCTGAACGATATAAAACGTTGTTTATAATTTTATTGAGTTCTGGCAGTTTTATAAAATGAGTGAAATATCGTTTCGTGAACAGTAATTAAAAACGTAACTTGGTTTCTTTTTAAAGACCAAGAGAACTGCATAATATCTTAATAATGTTGGTTTTCAGTTGCCAAAATAATGCTGGGCTGATACTAAAAAGGCTTAAAAGCGCATGCTTGCCTCAAAGGAGCGAGCCCCGTTGGATCTGGAGGTCTAGTGCCACATCGCATTTATTCTTCTCGGGTCAGCCCGCGAGTATGGATGACGTCCACCTTCACCCCTTGCCAGGGACGACCAGCTTGCCGGATGCACTATCGGTCTTAACGGAGCTCGCTCCCTTGGATCTGGAGGCCTAGCGCCGCGTCGCGATTATCCTTCTCGGTAAGGGTCAGTCCGCGGGTATGGGTGTCGTCCGCCTTCACCCTTTGTCAGGGATGACCCGTCACACGATTATTATTAAAGCCTGCCTAAAGCCACAGTTGTTAACAACTTGACAACATCGATGGTTGTCATTCTCCGTGGGAAGACAGCCATTTAAATTATTTCCTTGCATTAAGGCACGCCTTGGTTCCCCGTGGGTGTACCCAAGCTATTCAACTACGCAATTTTTCTCTGGCTGTGTAATATTTAATGGCAAACTTCAATCTTGTCCCTTTGCTTTGTTGTAATTTTTGCGACAATCTGGAACGATCCGCAGATCACATTCTGTGGTACTGCGATGTTGATGATGAGAGATCTCCACTCAGACTTACACCGGTTCATTGTCGGACCGATTGGTTATTCCGACCTAGTGGCGTCAAATGATAATTTAGTTGCATATAAAATTTTCTCACTGCTCTTGAGAAATTTTATTTTTTCTACTCTAGTATTGTATTTCTGCTTGAATTAAATTTATTGTATTTGATCATTTGTATGCTTCTCGTTTCGTACTACATATTGGTATTTTCATGCATCATACCACTAAGGTCCAAAAGTATAAGGCCTGAAAAAGCTAAACCTTAAGACCTGAATTAATTCAAAGGTTTTTAAAAAAATATCTTGTTTGTGAGTGTATTATTTACACAAAATGTTATATTATGTCGTATTAGTTTAGATAGATGGCGCTCAAAACGTTCAGAGCCGATAATACAGTATCCTACACTTCATTTGTTATCAGAAAATAGAAATATAACAGAGTTGTTTACGGAAAATAGAAATATAACACCAAGTGCATATGAAATCTGTGGCCATTACAACGCACGCCAGGTCTGAAGAAGTTAAAGCGTATATAACCACGCCATGATCAGACAATGTTACAGTTTAAATATTATATATTTACCCTTAGTAGTTTATAAAAGTTGATAAAAGACGTGTTGTTTTGTTATATTCTGAAATGTAAAAAATCGAATATCGCGCAGTTAACAAGTTTCTTGGAAAGGAAAAAGTCCGGCAGAAAATAACCGACGTATAGATATTGTGTACGAGAGAATCTTTTATGTTACACCATCTAAACATTTTATTTTGAAAGAACTGCTCGAAAAAAATTTTTTAACATTTCAGAATATAACGGAACAACACACCTTCCATCTGCTCAAGTTGACATACTACTGAGGGAAGAGGAATCACATTTTAACTGTAACATGCCTAAGCATGCGTGGCGTGCCCGATGTGGTATCTGTCCATACACGTTTTAACTTGTTTAGGTCAGAAACTTTCGGATCTTCGTGGTTTTTTTAAACATATATGTATATTAAGGCATTAGGTATATTTTGAAAGGTCAACATCTTCTTTTGAAAGAATCGTTCGAAATTAAATTATAAACATTTTAGAATATGACGAAACAACACGTCTTCTATCTACTCTAGTTGACATACTACTGAGGGAAAAGGAAGCAAATATTAACTGTAACATGCCTGAGCATGCGTGACGTGCCAGGCGTGGTATCTGTTCATACACGTTTAGAAACTTGTTTAGGTAAGAAATTTTTGGTACTTTGGGGTTATTTTGAAAGATATATGTATCTTAAGTCATTCGGTGTATTTTGGAAGATGGTGATACGTAAACAATTTATTTCGAAAGCACTGATCGAAATTAATATTTTAACATTTCAGAATATAACGATACAACACGTCTTCTATCTGCTCTAGTTGGCATACAACTGAGGGGAGAGGTATCAAAGGATTAGGTGTATTTTGGAAGATGTTGATAAGTTATCATTTGTTTTATAACTGTAACTGTGATATACCATACGTGTATAAAACACACTTACATATGTGTTAAAATAAGGTTAGGATATATAAGACATGCGTCCGCCCCATCATGACATATGGGATAGAAGTGAGAGCCGATACCAACAGGACAAAAAACCTTCTCAGAGTGGTAGAAATGAGAATCCTACGCTCCATCGCAGGCAGAACTCTTAGAGATCGGATTAGAAATGAGACGATAAGATCTGTCTGTGGTGTTGAAGACATAGTGAGGTGGGGAAGAAGCAGACGGCGCTTCTGGAGGGATCATGTGGACTGCATGGAGGATATAATACTGGCAAGAATCGCTAAGACTGAAACCCCTAACAGCAGGAGATCACCAGGAAGGCCGCCGAAAAGGTGGAAGGACAGCTGGACGTCATCATCCTAAGACAGCCCATCGTCACAAACAGGTCATACGATCTAAACCAAGAAGAAGAAGAATATGTGTTGTTAATCATGTCAATAAATAGTTCTTCTCAGCGCACGCATTTCCCCCGTATTTCCTTAGTTATATCCATTCCGTGAAATGAAGAATTTATTACTTACCACGTTGAATAGTCTGATGTTACAAAAGCAGCGGAATAATCGTTGACCTCTCTTGACAGGCGTAGGAGGGCACCGCCAGATGCGACGCAAGAGACACTACATGACCTGATACCCAAGGTCCTTGGGCAATTGACAGAAGGTACTGGAGCCTTCCTACACACGTGATATACGTCACTCGATTTGAAAACTTATTTACAGGTATAAATTAAGGAACTGTCTCTGGATATCCTTTTTTGCACGGTACTCGCAAAAAAAGGATTCCAGTCTGGTTTGCACTTGAGGCCTCTAACATATTTCTGGGGTGTTGAAAGTGCTTTTCCTTTGTTACGAGGGATGCTTCTTTTGAATAGGGCCTCGGATATTTGATAGGTTCAACATTTCAGAAAATGATTTTAAAGAAAGCATATTAAGTTTTCTTGGTACTATGAGTTCGTTTTTTCGGCTTAAAACTTATTTCATAGTTATTTTAATTTTTTATAGCTGTATATATTTATCTTGAAGCATTGTATGTAATAGGGGTTAGCCGTATATTTAAGCTCTATAAAATAAATAAATATTGAAATCACAGATTGGCACAATCGAACCAATTAAAAAGCGTAGGTGGGAGAATTTCTTGGTTTGGGCTCCATTAATTAATCTTTCTCGATTTAGAACCACTTGAGTTGACACGTTTTTGCAGTGATGACTTTCGTTGCTAAGATGCCCCAATCCAGGGGTTGCGGGTTAGATTCTCGCCGATACTCAAGACCTCTTTAACATCGTTGTATTTCGTTATGTTCAGTATCTTAGAAGTTTCTCATGAAGTAGTAGAACCTAGGATATTCTCAACAACATTTTTTAGTCGATGAAGAAACTTTGATTTTAAATCTTCCAATTTGTCAAGTACATTAGATGCCCGTGTAACACTCTGCACCAATGTGGCATTAGTGTATGATGCTATATGGGCGTTCAATTTGTCAAGTGCATTGGACGCCCATGTATACAATTATCGAGTTATTTTTTTATTGTAAAAATAATATACATACCAGTCAAAGTTATCCTTAAACTCCCGAATATCAGGCGGAAAAAATACATGCGAGATTCGAGGAGAGTAGCACAGCGCAGGATTTGAACCGGCGACCTTCCCCGCACGTAAGCCCCGTGCGTTACTGCGAGACCGTGCACCTCATTATCACTGTAACATTGTTGTATAGTGTAATATGGGCGTTCAATTTGTCGAGTACATTGGACGCCCATGTTTACACTATACACAACAATGTGCACGGTCGTCCAATTTGTTTCCGGTAACAGAGTGGACGGTGGTTGAATCGACCTTAACTGACTTGAATCATACACTGAATGTTATCAATTTTAATCCGAAGTACCCACCCGAACATCACAGCCATCTGTTTCCACAATTTACCTATCCACATTCGTCTTGTCGTACGTGCTGCAACTCGCACGCGGCCTTCCTTACCTACGTCAATATCTTTACAACGAAGGAATTTCTGCTTGGGTTAAGTCAAAAGACTCGTCAGAAATAGACTCCGGAGCGATCGGTCAATAAACAAAATTAAAATAGGTGGCGGAAACCCAGTTTTATCGCATATTTATAATAGGATTTACTGAGAAAGGCGGGGGCGGTCGATCTGCGGGATTTTTTGTAATATTTGGTCTAATGGAGTTATTCCATAATTTTTTTACGAGTATAAGCCCGTGAGGCTTGTGTTGCATTACATTTCGTTGTATACAGTGCAACCTGGCGAGCTTATTGCCATGTGACAACACCTTTCAGCCGACCAGAAATTATAGCGTCTCTAATTCTAATACTTGTAGTGTTGGGCTACAAATAAACCTCTGTAGTTCTTCCAATATGTGATAGTAACACAACCAGTTTTAGGTGGATTGTAGTGTATGTACCATATAATATATTGTCGTTGTCGTCGTTGCTTGGCCTCAAAGTCAAGTATCCCCTCGCCATTCCAGCGTCAATTCAGTTGGAAAGCGAAGTTGTGTTTTTTGAAGTGACAAAATTTTACTCCTGCAATCTCAGCTCTTTCCGATTTTGGACTATGCGGACGTCTGTTATTTGGATATTACGGAGGAACAGCTGGACAAATTACAGCATCTTCTAAATGTTTGTCCGTGAGAAATAGATCTTCTTCTTCTCCCTGGCTCCATCCCAACTCACTGTCTGCGAAGACTGTTGGGGTCAGCTCTCTTCGTCCTCAGGTTGTATGCTCTTCTGTCCCGGACTACGTCCCCCAGGCCATGCCTCTGCATCAGGTTATCTTTTTGCAGGACCCATGAATTCTTTGGTCTTCCTCTGGTTGTTATTCGAGGAAGATTCATGGAGATTGTCTGGTTCACAATGTGATCGGGTGCTCTGCGTCCAACGTGCCCATACCATCTCAATCGCCTCTCCTCCATCTTGCTGTTGATGTCTGTAACACCTAGGCTTCCACGAATGCGTGAGCTTTTTATTTTGTCTCTTAGGGACAAAATAAAAAGCTCACGCATTCGTGAGAAATAGATGACAGATTAATATACTATCTCTATTGTATAATATCGTTAACTGTCCCGCCGCCTCATTTTATCTCGCCAAAAATATTCAGCGTCTGTTTTGAATATGGAGTAGCGCAACGCTCAAATAAATATTGTTTTTTTTTATTGGCTTGCCCAGTTCACCGCTCTTCTTTTTTACGTCGTCTTTTACTGTCCATGAAGTGAAACTGCGGAACTAGTTATAAACTAATGTTAGACCCGCTCCGTCATTGGCATGATTTAAAAAGCGACTGAAAGAATTCTTACTTCCAAAAACGTTTATTCACTTAACGAACATCTTCAGAATAGATTTAAAGGATAATCATTGGGCGAAACCAGTACACAAAAATTAAGTGGGATACAAATTAAATAAGCTGTCGTATATACAATAACTTGAAAATATGTAAAAATGGATATTCCCAAACGGGTGTTGTATTATTATATAAAAATTCAGCGGGTGGGATGAACCATTTTTCAATGTTTGGTCTACTTTTGTTTGTGTATATCGATATTATTATGAATGGCCGACGGTTATGAGATTCAAAATACTCCCGACTGGTGAGATCTATACAATTAAGATATGCTACTATATAGTTGTGTGGATAGTGGGAAAACTGAGTAATGATCTACGAATAAACTTGTGGAAATGGTGAAAAGCTATTCCGTACACGAATTACATAGGTATGCTTATAGGTGTCGTTATTTAATTGGTTTAAGAAGCATAATACTCAGTTCTTCCCACATATAGTTAAGAAACACCCTGTAGTCTAAACAACAGTACAAACGATTATTCCGAAAAAAGGGTATATTTGACTTTGACATCCATAGAAAAGATACATTCTATAATTTCAGTAATTTCCAACCATCCTAATAACCATAAATTCGTCACCTTCAACTGTATCCTTCATACTACCTTGATCAAAAAGTTTTAGGACCGGCCACCGTGTGGCACTGTCAGTCACCCGATTGGAATCCTTTTTTTTTGTTAGGTTACCACATCTATCATTGACACTTCCCTCCAAATTTCAGCGTCATAGCTTGACATTTGTAAAAGTTACGCTGTACTGAGTACATCTACCTTTGTGCGTGTTTTTATATTTTTTACAAGTTTGAAAATGGCATCAACTTTGCATCAACGAGTTTGCATTAAATTTTGTGTGAAAAACGGATTTAACGGTCCGCAGACCTTGGAAATGTTGGAGAAGTGTTTTTCGGTGGCACGAAGGCTTCAGAAGTGGTCGTGAGTCGGTCGAGGATGACGAACGCAGTGGCAGTCGAAAATCGATGAAAACATCGATAAAATCAAAGAAATGTTGGCCGAAAACCGCCAATTGACCATTAGAGAGCTGGCAGAGGACTTGAGGCTGGCAGGGACCATATCGATTTTGATGAATAAACTTGTATTTTCGATTTTATGGATTAATTCCTAAAACTTTTTGATCAAGATAGTAGATTGCTCAGTGACCCCCCTTAACCGAAGACTAATTTAAAAAAATACCTATTAATATTGGCTATTCTGAAAGCCTGATTGATTCACTTGTTAAAAGCAAAACAAAAAAGAAACCAAATAAATAACGACATCTATAAGCATACCTATAAATGAAGCAAAGTTTAAAAACATCAGGTTGTGGATTGCGGGTGTAGGGAGGCAGGAAACAACTTCAGAAATCAGCGGTGAGATTTTTGGAATGTTATAAAAAACATAACAACAACAATGTTTAAAAAAAAACCAAGTCACATAAAGCCAGCTTTTTACAATAATTCCAATCTCCGGAAACTCTTATTTAACGGGAAAGGCAAAAATGGAATACTTAGCAACACTGGTATGTATACACTTTTATGTGCTGTCTGTGATCATTTCTATACAGGAAAGAGAGAAAAATCTTTTGAAGAGATTTCGTGAACACAAACCCACCTTAACAAATCTTCTAATTTATTCTGAAATGGTTAATCATTGTCACCGTGAAAACCACACTTTTTCTATCGACGATGCCAAATTCTTACATTTCAATAGTAAAGGAAATAAATTGGACAAATTCAGTGCATTGGGATGAACATCTGGTAAGTACATACATTTCTAAGATCTCACCAATGCTTGCTGAAGTTGTCTCATGCCTTCTTCCACCAACAATCCCCAACCCGATTTTTTACCGTTAAAAGCGTGTATGTCGGCACTAGTTCACATCAATGAGCAAATTGATGAGTTCTGATATTTGGGCAGTATGTCAACGTGTGATGGGCGAATATAAAAATACATTGAAATAAGGGTAGCGACAGGGAACAAGGTAAACGGATACTAAATGTAATACATATATAATAACCGCGCAATATCAACAGTAGCAATAATTACTATACAACGTGTGTTGGTGACCACATTAACATAATGAAGTGGAGTAATTAATTAATGTGTGCACTAAGAAAAAAATGTGGAGTGTAAATGTATGAAAGAAGGCGAATAAACACATCAGAAATAAACGCATAGATAAAATAGATGTTTTATAAGATGGAAAAAAATGAATGACTGAGCAAATGAATACAGAAGTACAGGGTGTATGTGGAAGAGGTAGTCTGAAGAAAACGTGGCTGGACCAAATGGACAAGATTTTGAAAAAAGGTAAAGTGAGAAATATGTATAATTGAAGATTATGCGTGAAGAGATGTATTAATGTGGACGAAGCGAAAGTTGTGTGTTGGGATTAAAAAGTATGAAGATCTGTTGTCTCTGCCTACCGCACAGGGAACACGGCGTGATGATACATACTTATGAGTTTGGATCACCTGATAATATGGGCGATGATTCTATTCTCAATTTGAAGATATGTAAAACATTAAAAAATTAGCAAATCGCAAGTATTGTTAATTCAAGCATTGATCATCTTCAAAAAAAAAAACGACGTGATGAAAAGTGTTTTGAATTAAGCCCACGTCATGTATTCACGGTATGTCAGACAGGGCTACAAGAAAATTTGTTCTGAAGATACGATCTAGGTTGGCGAAGTTTATAATAATACTAATAATAAAAGGTCAATGATATCGCGCAGTTAAGAGATCAGAATCTCCACAAGGGCGCTCTTACTTGGGGTTCGGAGTTTTCTCAAAGTCGCGACATGAGATCCTCTGCAGTAGATTGTATTTCTATCGAATTTAAAATCAAGAAAATCTACAGGGTGTAAGATCGTTTTCTTTTCTTTTTATTGTGCTGATGTGACGTTGAATGACACCAAATAATGTGAATCATGGTCTAGAAGTGGTTACAGACTTTATTTGATAGCTTCTGTATTTAATGTATTATCTGCAATTTATGTGTTTTAGAAGTGTTATTTAAATATAATCTGTACATACTATGTTGCTATCAATAAACCTATGATTTATTTATTTATTTAGTTAGGGTTTAGTATTACCAACAATGGAGGATGAGAGGCTGAGGTGAAAATAAGAACTGGAATGGCAAAAAATGCGATGCAAAGGTTGAAAAATATGGAAGAGAAGAACTATCACCATCACAACGACAATGTGCATAGTTAAGTCTCTCGTTTTTGCAATATTCATGTATGGCGCGGAGAGTTGGACCCAGAGAGCAAACGAGAGATGTAGAATAGATGCTTTTGAAATCTGGGGCTGGAGAATGAAGTTACGAATTCTATGGACAGCAAAGCCTCCATTCTCGAAGAACTGAGAATCACCGGCAGATTGTCGACAATATGCCTTCGACGAGTCTTTGGGCATAGTGCTCATGGTCAAGTACACAGTTTGGAGATGTTCGTGGTTATTGAAAGCGTGGAAGGACGACGCACAAGAGAAAGAATCCCAACTGGACTACCATTAACTACTACCTTCGAGCCACGGAGTGCAGGGATGGATGGGGAGGAGTAGTCAGAGACTATCATGGGAGTCAAGATGCTCAGTCATGAGCTACACGACAGGATGGATGGACTCCTAACAATTTGAGCACTCATCGTGGACAGCATGTTATTTCCTTGATCCCAAGCTATTGGATGATATACTCGTTTACAAGTGGATATATCAAGAATCGCGAATGGATTGATTTCACACTTTCTCTCTTTGTATATTACGCAGTTTAGACAGCAGACTCTCCTCAAGAATATCAGAAATCGAACCTAATTATTGACAGATTAAAAATATAACAAAATACATATACATACAAATTGAGCGTAAGAATAGGAAGGTGTTTGCTACGTCTATTGCGTGAGGAACTTCCCCGCATATGTTTAGAAAAACATATTTGGTAAGAAAACCGCAGAATACTTACCAACGAAAAACTATCTACATATTTGGATTTAGGTGTAGTACATATATAAACATAAAAGATATTTCAAAAAGGGTTGTTTTCAAGTGCTCCCTAAATCTGCACACGCCACCCATTTCTCGAACACTTAAAGGCAACGGCAAAATCCTTGTAATACAAGTACAATGATATCCCACCCTATTGGATCGATTTGGAACAGTCAATTCATTCGAAGTTGACGAAATCGAATATAAAAGTTCTACTTCTTTCCGAAGAAACATCTCTCAGACAAAGATTCGAAAGATACAATGGAGACATCCCATTAAGGGACTTAAAAACAAAGAGATAATGTTTGAAATCAAGCCACTTAATAAATCAAATATTATTTATGCTTAAGGCATTAATTAACACAGGGTTCAATACATTGTACTTTGTTTAGTCAAACACTGTTTATTCAACTTTATATAGCGGTATAACCCTACAGGTTTTAAAGCCTTCACCTCATTATCAGAGAAACACAAAAAAATCTTGTTTGTGTTCCCTGATGATGATGTGAAGGCCTTGAAACCGGTAGACTAAACAAATTACAAAACTTAATAAATCCACGAATGTATTCATCGTCCAATAACTTGGGATTAAGCACAGGCTAGGCTACCCATGATTTTTCTGTGACCCATAAATAGTATCTAAACGTAAAAGACAGCATTTAAAATAATGTTTTTTGAAAGAAACTTGACGACAGCGCGATATTATATTATTAACGTTTAAGAATATAACGAGACAACACGTCTTCTTTGGGCTCTAGTTGACATATTACTGAGGTTAGAGATACCAATTTTTAAACTCTAGCATGCCTGACCTGGCAATGGGCGTTCTCGGCTTGGGTATCTGTCCAAACATGCACGTAACTTGTTCAGATCGGAAACCTTTGGAGCTTAGTGATACAAGTAGTTTATCCAACAATGCAATGAATTATTAATTTATTAGTTTTGGTAGCCCTAAACTATGCTAAAATATGAATCGATAAAATATGTAAAAAATGTGAAGCGAGAAAACAGCAAAAAAAAAAAGCAAGTAATGATCTAATCTGCCCACTTGGATAAATACGATTTCATTCCATTATATTAATATGAATAATATTCGGAAGGGGGCATGACATCACGCCTACCTGAGGACAGCGTCGCGCGTCGAGGCAAAACAATGACGCCATCGGCTAGTCAAACAGCGCGATATATAATATTATACATACAACTACAATTATAAAGATAATTAGACACGATATTAAAAAAAATGCAGCGTTCGATTTCCGTAACCTTGCTGGTAAGACGATTGTATTCCAGCCTGGGGGGTCGCAGGCGCGATCCCTGTTGGAACCCAGATTCTTTTAAAAATATTTGATTGACGATCGAACATATTTCTGGTTGCTTGAAATATATTACCATACGGCAATAGTCCCGCCAGGTTCGACAGTATACAACGAAAGTGTAATACAATACAAAAGCAAATAAATGAAGATATTTGGTAGCAACAAATATTCAAATGATTATTCATCTTTACAAAATGTATGAACAGTATAAATAGTAAAAGTGAGATATCATTAATCAAATCAAACACAGCTTCACTTTCCAACTGAATTGAGTCAGTAATCTCCGAAGGGAACTCCACTCTTAGCCTTACATCGGTTCATCTTCGGACCGATTGGTTACTCCGGTCTAGTGGCGTCAAAGGACAGTTTTGTTGCATTTGAAATTTTCTGTGAAAGTACTGTTTTGAACTACAGCCCTTAAGCCACTTTATAAGAAAAACAAAATTGCACTGCGAATCATTTCCCTATTCCCGTGATGTTGGATCATAACTCCATCGTCACAACTATTCTTTTCACCCTCAGATGTGTTCCCACCGGAGGAGCCCCTTTGGGCAGTTCATTCTTCGTCACTATGTGACGTCGCGGTCATATAAAATATAAAGAAGATTTCGATCTTCTAGTGTAGATCGCGTTGGATAGAGACTAATTTTGTCACCCATAACAGCGTGGGTGGAGGTGCGATCGAACTGAACTGAACCGAACTTTCCAACATACTCGTATGTTGTTAATTGACGCTGTAATGGCGAGGGGATCCTCGACGACGAAACCCAGCAACGAACGATCACAATCATTTAAAATTTCGCAACATTAATACTCAGATCCTTCTATGTATATCTCTCATACAAATAACTTACCAGACTCTTTTATTCATCCTCGTTCTCCGCTATCACTACCATGTCATCAGCATACATTCCCATTCTTCATTTGTATACCACCCATTGACTCCAGCTGAGTGTTTTTTTTTTATAATTAGGACAATTATATGAAAGTGTGTTACAGGAGTTGGACCATTTGGACAATTATATGAAAGTGTGTTATGGGAGTTGGCCCATTTGGACAATAATATGAAAGTGTGTTACAGGAGTTGGACCATTTGGACAATTATATGAAAGTGTGTTACAGGAGTTGGACCATTCGGACAATTATATGAAAGTGTGTTACAGGAGTTGGGCCATTTGGACAATTATATAAAAGTGTGTTTACATGAGTTGGACCATTTGGACAATTATATGAAAGTGTGTTACAGGAGTTGGACCATTTGGACAATTATATGAAAGTGTGTTACAGGAGTTGGACCATTTGGGCAATTATATGAAAGTGTGTTACAGGAGTTGGACCATTTCGTAACAGTGAATAAATTCTCTAAATCCACAAAATTGAGAGATTTTAGCATTGTGATGTACTTATAAAATACTGATTGCCTTTCGTAAATTTCGAAAATAATTTTCATATCGAATGCTACTCGTACATTCGTATGATGACTAACGCACTTTATAATGTGCATCAGGAATAAAACTACCATAATTTATGGAAATGATCTGGTGTAGTGTGGAGATTATCTATGGTATAAGAAGGCGAGATAACATATAATGAAGAGATCTTTGGATTCTCATGTTTTGTCCATTGAAGGTTCTTTGAATTGTTAAGTACGGATCAGCCTTAAGGAAATTCAATTAAATTTAACAAGGAAATCAACTTCCATGCAGTATTTTACTGTAGGATAAACATATCTAATCATTATTAATGTTATTACACATGCCTATGCCATTTCCATGTCGGGGTGGGCAGAGATAATGGAGCGCAATATTTTCCTACCACGACATACCTACCGTATATGAAAATAAAAATAAATAAGGTGGCAATGTACTCGTATCGGAATGAAATGATCAGGGATGAATGTAAATTTGAAGCTTTAGTGCTGAGAAAGATGAGAAAAAGAACGTTGAGACGGTTTGGGCATGTATAACGAGTGAATTAAGAAATACTGTCATTTTTTTACTCTACAAAAGTTCGTACCAATTTGTTAAATCTTCCTTAACCCTTTTAATCCCACAGGGCCGATTATCGGCCCCAACTGGTGTATGTGAAAAATCCCACGGGTCCGATCATCGGCCTCAAAGTTTTCATACAAGTTTTTACGTTGAATAAAAAAAATAATTTTTTTATGAAATATGAAAATTACTTGTTACTTTACGCTCTACAGGGAGGTCTCCACAAAAAAAAAATTAGGTTTTAAAACTAAATATTAACTGAGATAAAAAATAAAATATAAACTTCTGTTTTTTTTGCCAAAGCATGCTTGGGATTTTTCGCACATTTTACGCTAAATATGCTGGGATTAAAATAGTTAAATAAGTGAATCAAGTGGATCCATTGGCTAACTTTAAAGTTTGATATGATTTGGCCACGTGGAACGAATGAATAAAGGAATACTAATAAAACAAATAGTGCAAACGTGAGTGGAAGGCGTGATAACCAATCGATCAATAAGTCCCGGGACTAACTACTAAAACAACATTTGTTTGCCAAAATTCTTCTTTATTCATCAACATAGTCTCCTTCAAGAGCGATACATTCATTCCAACGCTTTCCTAACTTTTCTATGCCAGCCGTGTAGAACGATTTACCTTTGGTTTCAAAATAGGCGTTAGTTTCAGCAATAACTTCGGCAATTCGGTAAACTCCTGTTTATTTCGCGTAAACAGTGCCAAACAGCGCTCTGAATCATCGATACGTCGTTGTTTCTGTTCCATTGTGAGCAAAGGCGGCACCCATTTCGAAAAAAGCTTTTTCATGACCAAATGTTCATGCAAAATAGTGTAAACACTACCAAATGATATCTCCAGGATGTCAGCTATCTCACGCAACTTTACTTTGTGATTTTCCATCACGATTTTGAGTTTATTTTTAATGTTTTCTGGTGTAACAGCTTCATTTGTACGACCAGAGAGTTCAGCATCATTTGTGTGTGTACGACCGCGTTTGAAATCAGCATACCACCGACAAATGATTGTTTTCGACGGAGCAGAGCCCGGATAACACTTTTCAAGCCATCGCTGAGTTTGAACGCTATTTTTCCCATTAAAAAGCAATGTTTTATCGACACGCGAAATTAGTTTTTTTCCATTGTTTTGAAAATAGCAAAAGTAGCGTCACTAAAACCACTGTAACTCAATGACACAATGTCGGAATGTCATGAAAGTTTGACACGTAACTTCTAAAGGTTGGTACTAACTGAGAATGACATGCATTTGTTATTAGAGGCGCCATCTGTTGGTTAGTCCCGCGACTTATTGATCGACGTGTTAAATAAATACCACGTAAAATATGGTTGAATCAACTGAATATTTTGAAAGAAGAAAAAAAGGGTCAGTAAAATCGGGTGTCAATTGAAATGTGTTAATGAAATATATGATGTTTTTTTTTCTTGTTCGGCATTCGACCCTGCGACTTCTGGGTCCTGGCGTGTTGTGTACGGTAGTACGCATGTACTTGTTTTTGACAGCAGATTGTATAAATCATATCAGCGTTTTGATATTTATAAATATTATTATAGCATCTTGTATTTCTATATTTTCTCGAACTCAGATGTTTATTTAAACGACGTTCTTAGTCGAAACCTACTGTAAATGAATCACTAATGGATTGGACCAAATCAAAAGTAAAATTAAAAGCTACAAACTTATAAATTAAAAAAAAAGGTAAACTAAAAATGAAAAACTATAATGCAGAGATCGACTAAACAGGAGATAAGAATTATATATCAAAGATAAAGAAATAAAAAACCTTAACTGACCATGTTCTTGGGCCGTCTGTTCCCCCTCTTTGACATCTTCTTCCTGTAGACTCTTTTCCCCTTGATCTTCACTTTGGACATCCTCCAATGCCCCACCATTTACAGCTTCCTCTTCTTGACTAGCATCATGATTTTTCTCATCAACATGATTTTCGATTACAGAATCAACTGTTTCTTCATTCTTACATTCTTCTTTAGCCTGTTCTTGATCAGTTCCTGCCTTTTCTGTTTTAGTTTCACCATTAGTATTAATAACATTAATATTAACAGCTTCAATTAGTTCTTTTCTATCCTCTATACTGTCAGTACTATCTCTGCTAACTTCGACGCTGCTTTTGACTTCTTCTTTAGCGTCCTCATGCTGAACAACATTTTCTTTCTTGATACCATTCTTGTCGGGTTTCGTCGCATCCACTTTTTTCCTCTTGGTCTTGCTTTTATCGGTATTCGCAGGTCTCGTATCCTTCCGGAACCACATTGTTGTTAATATTTATAAAATTACCACCACCGTTCTCTGGTACTTTTAAGTCAACTTTTTCCATCCGTGCAAGCTTACAGTTTTTATTCTAAAGCTCTGATTAAATACACGAAAATATGAGTACATTAATATAAACTATTTAATCAATAACAAATACTCGAGGAATGGGGAAAACCCAAATAGACACAGAGAGAGACCCAAGAAGAGTAAAAAAGAAATTGGAAGAGGACGTGATGAGACTCAGACTAGCCCCGAGTGATTGGTGAGATAGAGCGAGAGCGAGATGTGGGGAGAAGGACCAATCAACCGAACCTAAATGGACGGGATAAGGCAAGGTAAAAGAAATAAGAATCAATAATTACAAACGCGCAATAATATAAATTAAAGCCGAAATTTCCATGTGGCATGAGAGGTCAATCATGGCTTATGGAATAGAGCAACGATGCCCATCCAGTACACCACCTACCACCTACCAATGGATCGCGACATGCTTTAACGTATATCTTTACTTTTCCTCCATTGCACATATTTTTTATTTATTTATATTTGGTGTTAACATAAGTTGTGTCCATTTTTTCCAAATTCAAAAATAAGCACCAAAAGTAAAACAAAATGGTAAAGGTTATAAGTCATTCGAAAGAAAATTTTCTGCTCTACAAGATATTGTGTTTGCTTTTACGTTACATATATTATTTTATTTGATTAGAAGCCTTTAAAATGGAATGTCAAGTAGACGAAAGTGAGCATTTTCGACACCTCCTTCTGTTCGCGTTCAATCGAGGGAATAAAGCTGATAAAGCTGCTCGCGATATTTGCAAAGTTTACGGTGAAGGTGCTGTGAATGAAATGACAGCTCGTCGATGGTTTTTGCGTTTCAAAGACGGTAATTTCGACCTGAAAAACATGGAGCGTTCCGGACGACCAGTGGACTTCGATAAGGACCGCTTAAACCATATTATTCATGGAGATCCCCTTCAAACCACCGTAGAATTGGCTGAGCAGATGAATTGTAGTCAAATGACTGTATACCGCCATCCTAAATCAATGGGAAAAGTCCAGAAGTTCGGCGCTTGGGTTCCACATGTTTTGAGTGAAAACAACAAAAATCAATTGTCGAACGTTGTGTCGGTGTCGAAAAGGTGTCTAAAATGCTCACTTTCGTCTACTTGACATTCCATTTTGAAGGCTTGTAATCAAATAAAATAATATATGTAACGTAAAAGCAAACACAATATCTTGTAGAGCAGAAAATTTTCTTTCGAATGACGTAATAACCTTACCTATTTTGTTTTACTTTTGATGCTCATTTTTAAATTTGAAAAAAAATGGACACAACTTATGTTAACATCTAATACATGACAAGAAATTTTATAAATATTAGGTCCCCACATACGAAACCGGCGTTTTGCCGTACTTGCAACTTTGATCTCAAATATCTTCTCATTGGTTAGGAATTTCAAACTCAAATTTATACAGCTATTTACTCAAGTATTTGTGTTTCGAAAATTATAATTCATTTGTTTTTTCCTCAATTGTTTTTTTTCTTTGCGTCACTCAGTTTACAAAATGGAAAACTTGAAATATCGCGTTATTTACGAGTACGAGTTCCACCGTGGCACCAGTGCTGCAGAAACGGCTCGAAGGATTAATGATGTGTATGGCGACGGTGCCGCAAAAGAAAACACAGTGCGTTTTTGGTTCCAACGTTTTCGTTCTGGAAATTTCGACCTGCAGAACAAGTCCCGTGGAGAAAGTTGATAATGAAGAATTGAAGACTATTGTGGAAGCAGATCCATCGCAAACCACGTCCGAGTTAGCTGCAGGCTGCGGTGTTAGTGATAAAACTGTTTTAATCCACTTGAAGCAAATTGGGAAGGTGAAAAAGCTTGAAAGGTGGGTACCTCACGAATTGAGTGAAGCAAATCAACAAACGCGCGTTGACTGCTGCGTTGCATTACTCAACCGGCACAATAATGAAGGGATTTTGAATCGAATCATTACCTGTGATGAAAAGTGGATCCTGTATGATAATCGGAAGCGCTCATCGCAATGGCTGAACCCTGCCGAACCAGCCAAACCATGCCCCAAGCGAAAATTGACTCCAAAAAAGTTACTTGTGAGCGTTTGGTGGACTAGTGCTGGTGTCGTTCACTACAGCTTTCTTAAATCTGGCCAGACGATTACGGCAGATGTCTATTGTCAGCAACTGCAAACCATGATGGAAAAGCTAGCTGCTAAACAACCGAGGCTGGTTAATCGCTCTAGGCCACCGCTGCTTCATGATAACGCTAGACCACACACTGCACAACAGACGGCTACCAAATTAGAAGAGCTTCAATTGGAATGTCTAAGACATCCACCGTACTCTCCGGACCTTGCCCCAACAGATTACTATTTTTTTCGAAATTTGGATAACTTCTTGCAAGGGAAAAAATTCAACTCCGATGGGGCAGTCCAAACCGACTTCAAAGATTTTATTGATTCCCGTCCGAATGGTTTTTTTAGTAAAGGGATCGATGAACTACCTATGAGATGGCAAAAGTGCATAGATAGCAATGGTACATACTTTGATTAAATAAATATATTATATTAAAAAAAAATCAACTTTATGTTCCTCCCAAACAAAACGCCAATTTCACATGTAAGGACCCAATACATAATTTGTGAAAAAATAATAAGTAATTTAATGTGGACACAATTTTAATGGATCTGGGCTTGCCTTTCATTTGTCGTGTCCCCAGTAAACTAGGTTTTTGCCTGTATCTTACTCAGGGCATATGACATGAAAAAATACGTTTTTGATTTACGTATATTTTCGATTTTTTATTCCATCCGTTGCATACTCTCATCAACTCGATAAACAGTGACACTCAATTACATAACATATGTACATATATATATCATGAGAATCAAACCCCTCACACTTCATTACTCCAGACAGACCAAAATGTGTCAGACATAACCATAAAAAACACACACCACACTCAAGAGCTCACACAAACCTTCGCTATAAGTCATTCTTCTTGCAAGCCCAAGTATTCAAACTCCGTTCGCAATAACAACCACGCACCGATCGACTGCCTATTTTTTTTTGCCCCTTTTGCCTTTATTGCATTCGGTTACCCTATTGGATGTCATGGGAGCCTTTGGTCAAAATATGTTCTAACTGATCAAATGTTCATCATCTAGGGATGGTGAACATTTAATCAGTTGCCATGCGTGTCATGTGTCTCTGCTGAGTTCGCACTCCCTTTTTTTCTTGATGATAGTGCCAGATAATTGATTTGAAATGTAAGTTGGTTACGTTTAGGATGCGATACTCCCTGAAAAGCTCCGCTATGGGATACCGGGCAGGAAGTAGGACATTTTCGGGAAACCTGCAGTACCAAAAAAATATTATTTCAATAAGAAATACGACGAATTGATAAAGTTAAATTAGTATAATAGTGTTTTAAACGTGAACTATAAGGAACTTTACCGACAGCAGATTTTAGTTCTTTAATTTGTCAATAGATATAGTAGATGCATCACAAATACGAAAGTTGCTCCTGTTAGCGCCGTATATCTTGATGTGTCTTGGATTTTGAGTCTGCGCTCTTCCAATTTATACTTAGGAAAACATATAAAAAATCATCCGAACGTATGCAGATGACATGGTAGTGTTGTCGAAGAGTGAAGATGAATTGCAGAGTTTGTTAAGTAAATTGTATGAGAGATGCGAAGAGAAAGATCAAATAATGAATCTTGCAAACTCCAAAGTAATGGGTATAGAAAAGTGTGAAAGAAAAAGTAAATGCAATATATGGATGAATAAATAAAAGATTGGAGGAAGTTGAGGAATTCTGCTATTTTGGTAGTGTGTTCTCAGATGATTGAAGAGTTAAGAGGAACATCGAACGGCGTGTAGCGATATGAAACAAAGTTAATGAGGCACTAAAACATGTATCATATACTTGAACCGGACAGTAATAATATCTACTACGATGATAGTCCACAATAGTATATTTTGGTGGCAACTTTGATTTATGGGAGTGAAACGTGGACGTGGAAACATACTGAGAGGAGCCGAATAATACTGTAGAAACACACGCATTGACGTTGAGTCACAATGTATGAGAAAATTCAATTCAATGTATGAGATAGATTCACCCTTGGAAAAAAGTAGCTCACGTGTACAAAAAGGTTGAGCAGCCCTGGGATAGAGTCTAGAGAAGATACAACAAAAAAGTTGAGCAGCCCTGGGATAGAGTCTAGAGAAGATACAACAAAAACATAAAGTATGTTGAGAACTAATGAAAAGAAAATCATCCGAATAATTGCAGAGAAAACACTCAGACAATCGATATTCTAAGGGTGTTGTTTCTACACTTGAACAGCAGCTAGATTAGTACAGGGGTGTTTTATGTTCCAGACCGATTTCGTTTGGCCGCCATTTTGATTTGGCTGTCATTTGTCAGTTCATATTTGACATTTGTGGATAGTGGTCGATAATGATTTATTATGGAGCGTCTAACTCTGCAACAACGTATTGAAGTTATTAAAACATTTTATTTAAATAATTGTTCAATTGTGAATACGCGAAGAGAATTGCGTGCTTTTTTTGGTTTAAATCATGTGCCAAGCAAGTCAACCATTCAGCGTGTAATGAATAATTTGAATTTGACGGTGATAAATTTGAACATAGAGTCGAATAACCCGATGGTAACCAATATGAGAACGCTTTTTGCAAACTTGTCTTCTTTAGTTTATAGTTTAAAGAAAGTTTATAGTTTCTAATATAATTACATATATGTATTTATATTAGAGACTATAAACTTTCCTTAAACTGTACCTGCGATATTATTCCAAAATTTTCAACAAACATGTTTGTTCATCATCTGAATTTGGGTGAAGTCATCTAAAAAAATCACGTGGTGAATTTATAAAAAATAACAGAAAGTTTATCCGATTGACGTTGGATTGGGTTATAACTGGTATAAACAAGGGTAATAGATTTAAATCAATCCAACAATCTATCCCTTTGAAACCATGGTGCAATATTATAAGAATGAATACGATGGAAGTGTATGGTTTGCAGACGGGCAGCTGCGTGGTGGGTAGCCACCTTTACAGAATGGGTATTGTCGAGAATCCCGGCCGCGAGTGTGGTCTGGACGATGAAACTATAGACCATGTATCTTTCGTTTGTCGTTTGCGAGATAGATTTGATTTACTAAAAGCCATATCTTTACCGTGTTCTATGAATGTTGCGTTTTTTTCTTTCTTCGAGGAACTTTTCCATGCATAGATCGATTGTTAAGTTTCATCAGTTGAAACGTTGAATTATCTAGAATTGTAATTTTCTAAAATTCTGTATATTATATCGACTCATATAATTTTATGTCTTTCATTTGGTGGCACAAATCATCCCAGTTTGGGTGGATTGCCTATATAAAAAAAAAAAACAGAAAGTTTAGTCAAGAGTACAACCATCGCGAGTTTTCCGAGCGTGTCTCGGCTAAAATGAAGTTTCGGAAAATGTCTGATAGATGTCAAACACTCCAATATTTCCAAAAACTCTAACAGACAAGATAACAGTAAATATTTATGCGTACATGAAAATTTACGCATAAATATTTACTGTTATCTTGCGAGCAGATAAAAAAATAATTAAATATTTCGAAGAATGAATTTTTTTAATCTGTAGCTCCAATCGTTAATAGGAATTCAATAATTTGATAAGAAAATATCCATTAGGATTTTTTATCGAACTATCCGCATCTAAATCGATAACATAATATATAATGTATACATTACTATATCTGAACTGGTGATTCGGACATATTGAAGAGCGTGACCGGGAGATAACACTTTCTCGGAACCAATAATCGAGCCTTTGAGTATACTAGAAACCACTGGAGTCACACTAATGGAAAGGCAATCAGTATAATTCGAGCGCATCTACACATTAATATATCTGAACTGGTAATTCAGACATATTGAAGAGGGTGGCCGGGAGATAAAATTGTCTTCGGAATCAACAATTGAGGCTTTGAGTTTACTAGAAACCATTGGAGCCACACTAAGCCGAAGTTAACCGATTATGGCCGACAATCTCTTTTTTAAGCTCGATGTATATTAAGTACCGCCGGGTACTGTACCATCTTTGATATATGGCAGTTGTATCGGACGTATGCGTCACTTAAAACATATGATTTTATCTGTGTTTTAAAATTGTTTTCATTGTACCTATTGTAATGAAATGTTCCTTGTGCGTGATATTGTGGAGAATCCCAACTGCGAGTGTGGTCTAGATGATGAAACTATAAACCATGTATTTTTCGGTTGTCCTTTACGAGACATATTTGATTTACTAAAAGTTGTATATTTACCGCGTCCAATAAACGTTGCGTTTCTTCTTTCTTCGTGGATTTTTTCCACGTATAGATCGATTGTTTAATTTTTTTAACATAATCAGTTGAAACTTTAAATTGTCTAGAATCGCTATTCAAAAAATTTGACTTGAATTTTATGGCAGAAATCATCTTAGCTTGGATGGATTGCCTATTAAAAAAAACAAACAACCTTCCGGTATCAAGGTTTTCACTTCATCATCACAAAAAATACTTGTTTGTGCTCCCCTGATGATGAGGTGAAAACCTTGAAAACGATAGGGGTATACAATTACATAAAGTGGAATTAACAGTGTTTGACTAAACCAATTACAATATATTAATAGTTCTTAAACCTGTAGAAACCTGCATTTTGCTATGAATGTTACCGATGCGCGGTATTTAATCGTAAAACGCATTAGGAATACTTAAACCGAACAACGATGGGCGGTTAATGTCATGGCTGTTTGACGGAAGTATTTCCAAAATTCGGCAAACGGGTTTCTGTGTTAATATTTATTGCTATGTGACCGCCATGCTGTCATGCAGCTTTTCTGCGCCATTAATTACCATCCTACATATCAAACTATGTTTAACAAGGCATATTGCAATGCAATCAAAACGTTACTATCTGAAAAGTTGAAACGAGGACATAGATTTTTTTAAAAGAAGCTGAATAAATCCTGTAGAAATGCATGCACTGAAAAGAATACAAGGGGAGGTTATGTGTAACAGAATACGGAATGAAATGATAAGGAATGAATGTAAACTTAAGGCTGCCGTTGAGTAGAATGAAGTGCACTCATGGGCATGCGGAACGAAGGAATGAAGAAAGACTAGTAAAACAAATATATAGTGCAAAATGTGAAAGTGATAAAGGAAGACCAAGGAAATTGTGGTTGGATCAAGTGAATGATATTTTAAGAGAAGGAAAAATAAGGGGTTTGAGAAATCGTAGGAGTTATATAAGAAGGTGTTGTGATTGTATTAATCATTCGTTGTATACAGTACATTCTGGCGGGTTTATTGTCATGTGTTAATCTCTTTCAACCAATCAGAAATATATTGAAGAGACCATAAGCGAAATCAAGACTAAAATGTTGAAAAAAAAAATAGGGTTCTAGCAGGATTTGAATCCGCAACAATCGGGTCGGGAGACAGGTGGCATCTTACCAACTAGGCCACTGAGGTCGTGATGTAGAATCGAAGGATGCGTGTCGAGATAGGAGAGTCTGGCGCTCTGTCCTCTCTGCCTACCTCGTCAGTGAGATGACGCGGTGGTATAAATATATATGTAAGTAAAAATAATTTCGTAAAACCAAATTATACATTGGATGTACTGTATTATTTTTCGTCGACGACGTTTTTTTTTTATTTCTTCGCATGCGGTAGTATTGACAAGATGAACGACGAGTTACATGCCAAATCCAGTGGGTCTTAAACCCGAAGACTCGACTAAAATCTTTGCAGTTATTCGAAAACGGAAACACACAAACGAAATAATTATGGTAGAAACTTCAACGCCTTATTTCACCTTTATTGTTTTCACTCCATTCATTTCGACAATGCTGCAATCACTCGACGTCCTTTCGGCCATGGGACGGCGCCGTGACCTGACTTCGCTAATAAGCCTCAAGTATTAGGTGTTATTCAAAGTCTAAACGTTGAAGCTCTATATAAGCTGCTTTTGGTGGTCGCAATTGAAGGTACTCGACGACGTCAATTGAGGGTATTCTACCAGATGGAGCTACCTTATCCTACCTACCATGGAGTACTTAAAGGAAACTTGTATATGATGACGTAGAATTACCGTCCATGGGTGGTGGATGAGCAAGAAAACAGAACATGTGCGAATCCTGAGAGACTCAAGTCACAAAAGGGCGTCATAAAAGTCTATTCATGATTAATCGATAATGGTTAGAGTGATTGCATGCAGACGCCGACAGCCCTTAACATCGTCAAGGAAGACAAAGCCAACAAGTTCCTCAAACCGGCTCGCAATAAGGAAATGCGCAAGTTGACGTTACAAACTGCGGGCGTCCCTCTGCCGTTTCGAGATGACGGCACGGTAAACAGTCGGTCCAGAAATAGGAAAACATCTGCCGACGCCTGCGCTGTGTGGTCCACTCACTTCTTCACCGACTGTTATGGTCCAGATTTTGCGTTGTTCACAAGACCGAGAGAACAACCAATTACCGAGCCAATTGGGTAAAAAGAAGCATTCAAATGTTATTCTCGAGTTTTTTGTAATACACTCATTCCTTGATGTACGCGATAGATATGAGAGCGTAAATCGAGTGATGGGTGTGTTACAATATGCGAGAAATTGGTGAATTATACATACATACATAACATCAGTTAATTTCCCGGTTGGGGTAAACAGGGAGGACAGATCGCCAGATTTTTCTATATTGACGTATACTCTAAGCCTCTTCCACGTGACAAATACATAGATCAAGGAAAAATTGTGTCAATGTATGAAAGAAGGCGGAACGAAGACATCAGATATGAATGCATGGATACATGTACGAGTATGTGTTAAGTAAGGTCAATAAAGGAGCTTTAGATGATTTGGAAATGTCGAGAGAATGACTTGGCGAGTATACAAGTCATAAGAGCTAGGAACGTGTGGAAAAGGTAGACCGAGGAAAAGCTTAGATGGATCAGATTTTAAATGAATATAGGTTTATTGATAAACCAAAGTCACCCTATACAAAACAATTATTAGAACAGTGCTGGCATACGGATGCGAAGCATGGACACTGACAGCTAAATCCGCAGAGTTGCTGGATGCTTTCAAGAGAAGAGTACTACCTACGTAGGATCCAGGGCCCTGTGAATGACGGCGAAACCTGGCGAATACGATACAACGACGAGCTGTATAATATCTACAAAGCTCCCAGGCAATCTGTACATGTCAGATTGAGCAGATTGAGATAGGCCGGACATGTGCAGAGAATGCAGTCATCGCGAGCATCCAAAATAATCCTGGAGGGAAATTCCGGGTGGGAGGAGAGTGGGCAGGCCAAGACTGCGATGGGAGGACGAAGTTGAGAGGGACGCAACCCGGCTGCTACAGGCGCAGGATTGGAGGGTCGTGGCGGAAGACAGGAGGAGTTGGAGGCGAGGCCAAAGCTCCATATGGGCTGTAAGACCACCGAAAGAAAAGAAAAAAATAGGTTTATTGATAGCAACCTAGTATATATGTTAAGAGTACATATATATCACACATACTCGTATATTTTAAGATAAGTAGCTGAAAATACATTCAAGAGAGAAACTATCAAAAGTTCTAAGCTCATATCGTAACATCCCCCGGTTGAGATAGGCTACACCAATATAGGGCGAGCCCGGCCGCGAGGACATCAGATGTTTTTCAACCCGCACCATTTTTAAATAAGGTAAAGTAAGAAGTATGAATAATATATGATTGTGCGTGACGTATGTATGAATGGCGAAGAAGGCGAAAGTTGTGATCTCGGATAGAAGTTTTGAAAATATGTTATTTCTGCACACGGTGTGATGATATGTATGTACGAGTATGAACAACGGCGTTCCATCAGCCACATCAAGTTTGTCAGTAATTATTACGCAAGTGGCGCTCGAGGACGTACTAATTACCATTCCTGTCATGGACACCGCGGACTGCCGCGCGGCGTGATGGTACCGGAAGAGGGTATTGTTACATCGTCTGCCACGTTAACGGAAGTCACGAGGCAGAGATGAACAGCTCTACAACAAACAACACTCTCTTTATTTCCATATCATTTTTGGATGTATCGTCAGTGTTTGATTTGCTTAGAGCCTTAGACGAAGGACCATGTATAGAAGGCGTTGCAGCCTTCATTCACAAAGCTATAGTAAATATACGTTATTTAACATACTTACATATAATCACCCTTTTCCCTGTCAGGGTTGGCAGAGACAACAGAGTACCTGACTATCCTATCACGATATAAATATTTCGCATCCATACAACTCTAAAGATTTGCCTGAATTTTTACATTTCCTTCTTTCAAAATATCAACCATACTTTCTTTAGTCTTCCTCTACCAAGCTTTTCCTTACATTTGCACGGTATAAGAGTATTTGTTTAGTTAATATTTTTTTCATTAAGTCGTTCTAGATGCCCAAACCATTTCAGAATGTTCTTAATTTGTAGTGCTAGGCGGTGCTGAAAATCTGTCCACTAAATTGGTTCAATACCTCTAAATCACGCGTCACTAAGTGTTGAGCAATCACATTGGTCATGTAAATTGGTACATGATCATGGTATGAATGATATTCTAAAAGGGAAAGTAGAAAGCTAGCGAAATCGTCGAGGTTGTATGAGAAGGTTTATGAATGTGGAAGAGACTAAGGATGCGTATCGAGTTAGGAAAGAATCGCTCTCTGTCCTATCTACCTACCCCGACAGAGAAACGGCGTGATGGTATGCATGCATGTAAATGGTTAACAACGTATTAGTGCCAACGTATTGTATATATATGGGATTGAAATGTGGACGAGAAAAAAAATGAAAAGATGCAGTGGAAATGTCTGCAATAATCGATGGACGATTAAATAAAACATGTGATTATTAAGGATGGATGTGAGGTAAACACTGAATAATAAAATGACAATTTATATAGCGTCGTTTACAGAGCACTCTCCTCAAGGGCGCTCTAACCCACTATTATTGACAGATTCAAAATATAACAATATAAATATATATATACACACATACGTCGAGTGTAGGGATAGGAAGGCAGTGGTTAAGTAGGATGGAAAAGAGCATGTTGAATTAGGTGGCTCGGACATATTAAAATCGATGGGTGATGATATACTAATTAAACGAATTTTCAATGCAAACAATAGTGGTAGACGACGGTCGATAAAAGTATGGTTGGATCAAGTGAAAGAAGGAAAGATGAGGAGAAACAGATAGAGCTACATGAAAAGATGTATGGATGGGAAGGAGGCTAAGGAAGTCGTTTGTCCTTTCTGCCTAAGCCAACAGAGAAATGACGTGATGGTACATATACATGTATGTTATATCAACAGCAATACACAAAGCAATGTCATCAACATATGTGTGAAAAAGTATCGTATATAAACAGAGGTAGACAAGCAGCGAGCACCGTCCGCGGTGGCGTCATGCCACAAGGAAGGTCGGTAGGTTACGTCACCGGCTTGGCGAACCCTCTCTTCTCTCCGCTCGCCATAAATCCAACACCCATGACACGGTCATCAAGAGGTGACTTTGAAAGTGCACAGCCTATGTCTCCACGTATTCTTTTTTTTATGTATCACTTCGCACGGATCTCTCCTGTTGCGCAAAGAGCGTCTAATACTAGTTAATTTATTCGTACGGAAGAATATCAGCCAGGATTCTTCTCACACTACGAGACTATATCCACAGTGTCACTCAGTTCAAAATAATTTGAGGTGTTTTCCCTTGTTTTGTGAGAAACTTAATGACGGCACGATACTCATTTTTCTTTCATACTTCGTATGTTATTAACGTTTGACATACTCTCCCGATGATATCTTAAACAAAACTGTCAAAATTAGACTAAAACTTGGTGAATATACTAATAATGAGTAATTTTTTTCCACTTTGCACGGATTTCTCCTGTTACACAAAGATGGTCTGCTTCTAGCGTTAGCTATTCGTTAGGAAGAATATCAGCCAGGATTCTTCTCATACTGCTAGACGGTGCCGAGAATATACCAAGCACGGATTTCTCCTGTTACACAAATAGAGACTGCTTCTAGCGTTAGCTTATTCGTCAGGAAGAATATCAGCCAGAATTCTTCTCATACTGCTAGGCGGTGCCGAGAATATATCAAGGACGGATTTCTCACGGATTTGCACGGATTTCTCCTGTTATACAAAGGCCTGCTTCTAGCGTCAGCTTATTCGTTAGGAAGAATATCAGCCAGGATTCTTCTCATACTGCTAGGCGGTGCCGAGAATATATCAACAGTGTCATTCAGGGTTCAATACCACGCGTAACTGAGTGTTAAGCCACGATATTCCTTGTGTAAGTTGTTATGTATTGTAGAACAGAGGGTGATTCTTTGCCCTGTTTTATTTATCGGGGCATACTCGTATAAACTAAATGTTTCTAGTATCGCGGAATAGTTAGAACTACCTTGAAGAACCTTCAGTAGGAATATCGCGATGCATGCTTACCTTCTTTGATTTGAGCTCAAACTGGAGATAGATACATACATACCGTCACACCATTTACCTGTCGCGGTAGGCAGAGAGGACAGAGCACTAGATTTTAATATTTTGACAATGAGTGGTTGTTCTCTAAACGGCGCTTTATAAAAGTGTCTTTTGAATTGAATTGGAACCCATTTTTGAAATATATGGGTACCAATGGGAATGGAACCCACAACGTCGGGTTGGAAGACAGGCGTCATAGCAAATAAGTCACAAAGTTCGTGTATGTACAAAAAAATTTCTACGAATCCAAAGATAACGGATTTGCTACAAGCAGTCGTCTCATATATTATACATATTGGAATACGATTATTTACGTTCAGTGTTCGTTTTATCAATGAATCAAATTCTGAAAGGGGGAAAATGTGAAAAGGTTTTCTATTATGGGAGTGTGTATGACGAGGTGAATAGTTTATTTATGATAAAATATATACGGCCCTTTTGTTGCCATAATAAAATACAAAAAATAAATATCAAGAACTTAAAAATACTGTAAATTCAGAAAAAATATACGGCGCGTGGAATTATCAATATTTATAGTACAATAATACTTGTAGGAAAAAATACTAAAATATAAACATACGAGTATACCACACAATCAACGAAAATATAAGTATAGTCGTCGTTAAGCCTGTCAGGTGGAATTTCGAGACGAAAATGATGTGTCTCGGAAATATATTTGATGGTTCTTCAGAGTTTACCTTGCCACCTGACCCCTGAGTCAGCGATGGCACGGAGTGTAAGGAAGGCGGAGGCCCGCAGGTACTCGTAACCTCGAGGAATGCTAAAAAACCGACGTGAAAGCACGTGCTCCTACTGATGGCCGCCAAATCTCAACGGCCAATTGGACGTGGCCGTTATGACACAGTGAAGATATAGTCGTTCGGAAAGTTGCATTTAATTATTTATTTACATTCAAGCGATAAAAAATATAATTAAAAAGTCTGAGAATGAATGTTGCCAAAACCAAAGTCATGGTAATAGAAAAGTGTGAAAGAAAAAGTAAATGCGATATAAAGGTGAAAAATGAGAGATTTATTTGCATTTCATTGCAAAAACAATCTAGCGGACTTATTGCCAGGCAGCAATCTTTTCCAACCAATCAAGAGATTGGAGCAGGTTGAAGTATTACGCTATTTGGGTGGTATTGTACTTTCTCATATGATGGAAAAGTTACAAGATACATCGGAGTTTAGCTGTAGGAAATAATGTCAATGTGGTACTAAAACATACATACTCGAACCGAGCAGTATTAAAATCTGCTAAGATGATAGTCCACAACAGTATTTTAATGTCAACTTTGATTAATGGGAGCGAAACGTGAACGTGAAAGACTGGCCGTGTCAAATAAATGGTGACAATCTATGCCAAAATAAGCAATGAAGTGAAAAGGGATGAATGTGAACTTAAGGCTGATGTGTTGAGTAAGGTGAAAAACGAGCATTCTGAGATGTTTTGGACATGAATACATGAAGAAAGAATGAGAAAACAAATATACAGTTCAAATGTGAGGGGAACGCGTGGTCGAGGAAGACCAAGGAAAGAAGGATGGATCGAGTGAATGTTTCGAAAGAAGGAAATGTAAAAAGTCACAGAAATGGTGTGTAGAAAATAGCAAATAATGTATGCCTAAATAGAAAAGTTCGACACTTGATGCTCTCTGCCTACCCCGACGGGGAAATAACATGACAGTATGTATTTTCTTTTTCGGGCTGCCGGGGACAAAGATGCCTACTCTCAGGTGATATTCAACGTTAGAGGGACCTGACACGACCCTGGGAGGAAATAATGTATTTTATTAATAAAAGTATTACAAAAAGTGTCTTTGATGCATGGGCCTGAAAAGCGGAAGTAGAAAAGGTATGAAATACCGAATGTTAATGGAAAACAGGTATGAAATACCGAATTTTAATGGAAAACAGGTATGAAATACCGAATGTTAATGGAAAACAGGTATGAAATACCGAACGTTAATGGAAAACAGGTATGAAATACCGAACGTTAATGGAAAACAGGTATGAAATACCGAATTTTAATGGAAAATAGGTATGAAATACCGAATGTTAATGGAAAACAGGTATGAAATACCGAATGTTAATGGAAAACAGATATGAAATACCGAATGTTAATGGAAAACAGGTATGAAATACCGAATTTTAATGGAAAATAGGTATGAAATACCGAATGTTAATGGAAAATAGGTATGAAATACCGAATGTTAATGGACAACAGCAAATTAAACCATTGAGAATTGATCCTATCACTTCGAGTGAGTTCCATCCGGGGGTATCAAGTTCGTTTACTGATGATAGTGAAAAAGTAAGAGAAACAGAAGGATCTGAATATGAAAGTAAACTGTCCCGTTTGTATACCCCGACAAGGATATTGCGTGACGGCATGTACTGGTATTGTATATGTTTCAAGATCAAACGCATTATCCTTGTGTTTTGAATATAGTATTATACTCGTACAGTCCGAATGGATAACAGATGCCCGCCTGTATAGTACAAGAAGGCGGAGGGAGTCCTTCATTAAAATTCCGCACATTTCCCGTTCTGCCAATAATACTTGTATGGTTATTGACGGCATATTTTTTTTAAATATCCTGTCCGTGCTTGAAAAGTGATAGATGGTAACCATGTTTTCGAAGTCGGAGTCGTGGAGTCGGTTGGTTTCTTTGTTGAGTCGGGATCACAGTCGGAGTCGGGAGATACTAATCTGAATTCGACGTTTTTTTTTTAATTATTGGCTACATAAATTACATTACGAAATAATAAACTAGGTGTCATTTTTTTATATATAGGTAATCCACCCAAACTAGAATGATTTTTATCACCAAATTAAAGTCATTATGCAATTATATGAGACAATATAATAAAAATAATTTAAAAAAATACTAATTCTAGATAATTTAAAGTTTCAACTGATTAAGCTTAAAAAAATTAACAATCGATCTACAAGTGGAAAAGTTCCTGAAAGAAATAAGAAACGCAACATTCATTGGACGCGGTCAAGCCATGGCTTTTAACATAGTAAATCAAATCTGTCTCGCAAATGACAACCGAAAAATACATGATATATAATTTCATCATCCAGACCACGCTCGCAGCCGGGATTATCCACAATATCCATTTTGTAAAGGTGACTAGCCACCACGCAGCAAACCGCAAACGACACGTGATAGACATTTCCATGTTATTTATTCTTATGATATTAAACCATGGTTTCAAAGGGATATATTGTTGGATTGATTTATATCTAGAACCCTTATTTACTCCAGATATATCCTAATCCAATTAATACAATAGCGTGCAGTATGGATGAGGAATCCCTGTAGACATTTAAAAAAAATAGATATGACCGAAGTCAAAGGTATCCTTATAGCTTCGAACAATAGGCGAAAAAATGTGTCATTCAAAGGGGAGTAGCACAGTAAGTAATACAAACGAACGACCTTCCGCATGGAAGTCCAATGCATTACCGTGCGGCCATGCACTTCATTTAACATTATATAGAAAATAACTTACATTTAAGTAGTTATGTCACGTAATGAAATATAACATATGGTTAGCAATACATATATGCACTTAAATTGATGTCGGAATCAAACATTTCAGATTTCTGGAATCGAAATTGCAGTCGGAATTTTTTACCGACTCCACAACCCTAAATGGTACCCCTAAGATCAAAAATCCTAAGAAGTTAAAGCGCGTAAATACAAATAACACAGTGTTTGATGCTTTTTACCACCGCAAATGAACAAAATGCAAAATATACGAAATTACTTTCCGGACAAAATACCACGAAGGTCCAGAAAGTAATTTTGTAAAGATGAGACATAGAATAGCGTGTATGGACGACATGTGTAACAGTGTGAATGAGGCTTGTAGGTGTGGTCAAAATTGCATTTTCTTTCGAATATAAATCAAATTCGTACTTGTCAAGTGTAAATGAAGAAAACTAAATAAACATGGGACCTACAATGGTTATCATTTCGCAGAACTCTGTGGTGATGTCGACGAGGAAGAGCACATGCTCCGCAGCTGTGGTGTTAACTCTCGTTGGTAACTGGTCACATTAAACGGCACCAATTACTGATGGAAGTTTAAAAGTCTACCATCACCCGGGAAACTCCCGTGTTGCGAATAACACTGTTAGACCACATCGTTCTTAAGTGCCAATTTACTGTGACACCATCGAGGCAGGGATAATATTTGACCCAGTGGCGTAGCGATGGGGGGGAAGGGGACCATTGTGGATCGCGGGGCCAAGTCAAGGAACGAAAGTATTGTAAAACAAAATATTACATTTTCGTCGAATACAGTACAACGCAACGAGTTTATTGTTTTGTAACGATCTTTTCCAACCAACCGTCAAGGTGTTAAGATGTCTAAAAAATATATATAAAGTAACTGAATTTGAGTTGTTTCCGAATATAATTCTCAGTTTGAGAGGGTGTAAATATCATGTTAGTGTACAGTACTGGACTTATACTTTGATGTCCTATGTTATGTCCCTTGCCTATAGCCCTTCTTCTCGACTTACTCCAAGCCAGCTAATGCCATGTTTACACGAGCTTAGTACTTGTCATTAGTACACTTCTCACTCGCACTTGTATCCACGTGTAAACAAGCATATTAGTACTAAGCATTAGTAAATCTTAGTACTAATATGCTTGTCACTAAGCAGCTTAGTACAAACGATAAGTACTAATGACAAGTACTAAGCTCGTGTAAACATGGCATAACACATTACCCATGAAGCGATGGTTGGTCTATCAAGTAGTTTTCTAAATAGACAGACAAGATTCGCAGAAGGTTTCTATAGTCCAGCTATTTCGTGAGAACAGACTATATGAGAACAGGCTCTAACACAAGTTATAATGAACTATTTTGTTTCTCTCATTTGTGATGGAAATTTGGTAAATATTATTGTAGCTGAATTAAAAAGGCTCCCTATCGACATTTTATATAACACTTTCGTTGTACACAACATAACCTGGTGAGTTAATTGCTTTATGGTGATCTCTTTAAACCAAATATAAAGACATTATTGAACACCACAAAAATGTACGATTTAACGGGATTCTAACCCGAAAATCCTGGATTAGAAGACAGGCGGCTTACCAACTAGGCCACGGAGGACGTCTTATTTTTTAAGGTCTTCCATACCAATATTATATATTTTGATTTTTTTTTCTTAATTATTCCTCACGCTCAATTATTAAAAAATGTATTTTTCCGATTTTCCCTTCAGGTCTCTGATATGTTTGTGGGTGGGTGGTTGTAAGAAATTACCAAATCGCAATACATCCGCCAAGTTATACCGAAATATAAGGGAATTACAGTAAAAACTCCTTGAATATTGAAACAGTTAAACTGTTAAAAAGATTTAACCTGCCACAAAAATTATGGTAAATTTTAATGGGTTCTAATCCCGAGTAAGAGCGCCCTTGAGAAGATGCTGTCTTTAAACGCCGCTATATAAATTGTCCTTTTACTACTATTACAACAGCTTTCTGGGTTCCTATCTTATTCCCAAAGAACCCTTACTTTTTATTTTGTGCAAGGGGGGCGCAGATTTTGTGTCCCGTCCCTGGGCGGCGAATACCCTCGTTACACCAATGATCGGACCGTTAATTGTAGGGAATTGGAACGATCATATTGTGCAATTTAGAGACTGGGCACAATTCTGTAAAACGTGACCAAACTTAATTTGGCTAATATGTGAATTTTTAATTTTTTTTAATTTTAAATATTAGCCATAAACTAATTTTTACCCAATTAAATAACATCTATCATTTTATATTTCTGTACCCTAGAGCAGTGCTCCGCAGCCTTTTCTCACCTACGACACACCAAAATTCTTACTAGAATTCTGCGGCACACCAAAAGCTAAAATATATAGGTATTAAATTGATACACAAATTTTACAATAAATTTCAGGGTCATTTTTCTGTCTATGACTCATTTGGTGCGGCCATGGTGTGTACAAAGCTCACTACGCAGTTTTCAACAGTTGGCACCAGGCGCTGGGGGACCATTGAAAAATTATTTAGTTATAATAATTATTCTATACTACATTTTGAAAAATAGACAATATTATGAAAAAATAATTTGTCATTGTGTATTAAATACATAATGAAAAATTGTAAAATGTCAAATACATTGAATTTGAGCACTGCCCTAGAGGATAAACCACGGAAGTCACTTTGCACCCTAGCGGATAAACGTCATACATGGATTGTATGATGCAACGTCATTTATACTCTGGGGTAAAATGTGACTCCCGTGGTTTATCCTCTAGGGTACAGATTTAACGACGCACTTAGAACTGTATTTGTCAATGAAACAAATCTTCAAAGTTTACTGTACATAGTAATGCGTTATTGTCCACCTTTGTGTGGACACGTTGTACTATACAGAAAAGTCAAAATAAACTAGAGGACATTTTTTTATGAGAGAATGATTTTTCTTATAATAAAAAGTTCTCCGTGAATTCGAACAGGTTAAGAACCACTGATGTAGACGATAAGTATGTACGTATCATACATATCATAACAACGTGTCCCTTGCTGGATAGACAGAGAGAACTGATCTTCCAACTTTTCTATTCAACCACACAACATTCGCCTCCTCCACATTCATATAACTCATGCACAACATTCTATTATTCATAAATTTTACTTTACCTTCTTTCAAAATCTGGTCTATTTGGTCCAGCCCCGTTTTCTTCGGTCTATCTCTTCCACGCACAACTTACACTCCTGACTTGTATACTAGCTTAGTCATTCTTCCAACATTCATTCTCTCTACATGTCCAAACCATCTTATAGCTCCTTTCTTAATCTTACTTAAAACATCTGTTTTATCAATGCGTTAATTTCTGATGTCTTCGTTCCACCTTCTTTCAAACATTGACACTCCAAAAATGTTCCTTAGTGAACGCATTACCACAGCATTAATTTTATTTAAGTTTCACTTACATACATCAAAGTGGGCACCGACACACTATTGTGTATTGTCCTTTTTGCAACCGTTGATGTTGAGCGGTTGTTGTACATAACATATCGTGCTCCGTTTATCTCGTTCCCTATCGCTACCCTTTTTCCAAGGTCACCTTTCAACTCGCCCAACTCATCAACCTGCTCCTAACCAAATAACTCATCAACCTGCTCCTAACCAAATAACTCATCAGCCTGCTCCAGTTCTTCTGAATTAACCCATACATCGCAAACACTTTTTACCATATCCCTTTTATAACATTGACCAAAATTTCTTGATAACAATGTACTTAATAAATATTTTAATAATCAATCAATCCACAAATAAAATGTTGGAACTGAAAAGAAAAAAAATATCTAATCGACCCGAAAGCATTATTAATTTTTACGTAATATTTTTGTTTTAAGATGTAGTCATGTTCTGTATAAAATACTATTGATAAAAAATCAAGATACGAGTATAACAAAAGCGACAAGAAAACATGTCATAAACAACTATATACACTACATAACAATATTAACGAATATTATTATTCACGTTACGGCAGAAAATGAAACTTTATCTTTTTTAGAGTAGGTAATAAAAATTATAAAACACAATGATGACAACACACACGGCTCATAAATCAAAGACAATTTATCGTTTCTCGATTATACTGCATAATGTTATGCAGAAATCGACAACCGAGACGGATCCGCTAATCTAGCGTGTCCACTGGTTATCTCATCTGCTGCTCTGCTCTGACATTGTGTCGCATGATCTTAAATGTAGATAACAATCTCGTATACACTACACCTAAAGCCGAATGTGTAACTATCACATATCGGAAGATCTACAAAGGTTTGCTTTGTAGTTCGTCTTTCCTTAGTAAACTTTTTTAATAAATATGTTTTTCGAAACATATGCAGACACGGGGAAGTTCCTAATCTAATGGCCGCAACTACCGTCTTCCTATCTTTACACTCAATTTGTTGTAAAATTTTAATAAACTAAATAAAACATTTTTGTTTATTCCCCACTGTTTTATTTGAGTTCACTGCCGGATCCAAAGACATCTCCCTCGTCAGGTGAAGATGAACTAAATTATGTCTAAAATACATTTTTTCTAATTGTAATAGGTACAGGAGAGGGGGGGGGGGGAAGTAGTGGCTATTAAGGGCAGGGGAGTAGGTAGCCATCAAAATGATGGCTTTTGAACGGGAAACATATTTAACAGACTATTATTGAAATTAACTCGATTGTTCATACCATAATGTTGAGACTTAATAAAACGATTTTTTTAACGCCAACTTAAAATTTTGCAGATTAAAAAAAGCATTAAATTAAGTCTCAACATTATAAAGAACCAAGTTCATTTTAATAATAGTTCTCTGCTAAATATTGTTTGTTTCCCGTTGAAAAGCCATCTTTTTAATACATACGTAGTAAAAATATAATTTTAGTTTGGTTTTCACTTAAGGTTACATTAACATCTTTCTGGTTGGTTGGAAGAGATTGCCACGTGGCAATAAGTCCGCCAGGTTGTTCTATATACAACGAAAGTGTAATACAATAGACTATTTATTCCACTTAACATAACGGTATAATATTACCGCTTTTAAAGTTTTCCCCTCATCATCAGGTAACACAAACAAAATATGAGTCTTGTTTGTGCTCCCTGATGATAAGGTGGAAATTTTGAATGCGGTAAGATAATGTTGTTATATTACTTGGAATAAACAATGTTTTACTAAACAGTTGCCAGGTTGTCCTGTATACAACGAAAGTGTAATACAATACTTACATCCCGCCGCCTTTATTAGCCACTATCCCCCTTCCCTCTCTGGTATCTATTACAAATATATTTTAGACATAATTTATCTTCACCTGACGAGGAAGGCGGAGGTCTTTGAAACCGGTAGTGAACTCAAATAAAACAGTGGTGAATACAAAATAAAATAAAATAGTGCTTGATTTATTTTATAAAAATAAATATAAACATGACACCACAAAGTGAAAGAAACGTATTTTCTAAGATAAAAGAAATCAACTTGTTTTTAGTATTTTTTTAATCTGTCCCCATAAACCAATAGAAACGACAGCTAAATGAAACTGAACTATAAATATCTTAAACCTTTGTGGAAGCCATGCCCTTGTTCTGCCGTGATAAAGCCTCAAAATATATTAGGGGATCCTTTTTATTTATTTTTTGGTACAATCGGAATTCGAGCCCGTAACCCTCGGGTGGAAATCAAACGTTTTGCCAACTATACCACGGGTGTCCTCACCACACTAAGGCCTCGGCCACACAGGAAGGAGCCTCGCTTGATGCTTAGAGCTATGTTGCGAGTTAGGCGACATATCCTAGCGGACCAACGTACCGCATACTATCGCAGTGGCCACACTGCACGCCACGTTGCATGACTTTTAGTCATCGAGTGAATCTCCTAGCGAATAGACGTGTTGGTTAATTTACAAGATGGTGGAAGTTTTAATGACAGCTGTGTATAAAAGGGAGCCTTTGTGGAACCCATCGAGCAAATTATAGAAAAATGTATCCGTAATAAAATTACTTTGGAATGAAGTTGCGCAGAAAGTAAATAAAGATGGTAAGTTGTAATGAAATTGGTTAGTTTTGAGAGTGACATCGTGTGTTGACTCAACCGCTCCCATCTGTCAAATGAATTTGTGCGTAGCACTTTGATGTGGCCAGACATGAAGTCATCTAGTATATGAGTCATGTAAAATCTAGCTTAGCACCTAACGAAGCATTTTGGTGTGGCCTCGGCCTAAGATATGCACGTGACCCACTCATGTGTGTTGGAAGATGGTGGAGTTGCGAATGACTGACTCAGTTCGGACTGAAAGCATGGACCACGTACGCGCAGCAGATGGTATGTGGGGGGGCAATTAAATGCTAAACCGATTCCGCTCAATACAGCCACTGTTCTCCGTTCGCTCAGATGCTCAAGGAGCATTGGATACCGATACACTTAACTGATCTGAACGGATCAAGATAAATAAATACATTTATAAATGATTGACGAATGATGAGATTACTAAATACCCGAGTTGTTGAGTTTGAGTCGATTGGTTTTATGTGGAGTTCTAAACACGATTCCGATATATTTAAAAAAAACTTATTGGCTACATTATGAAATATGTCCCATTTACTACAAATAGCAAGATTGTACAAGATTTATTGGCCAAAAAAGTATCGATCACCCCCGTATTCGCCTGATTTGGCTCCATGCGACTTCAGGCTGTTCCTGAAACTGAAATTGGCGATGAAAGGAAAGCGTTTCGACACGATTTCAGACATCCAGAACTTCCAATCGAGACTCGGAAAGTACTGCTAATTGTTACGTCATTACGAATGAACCAGCGATGTCAGCGCTTTGAAACTTTTACGGAAGATAGTCGAAATGTGTCGCTAGTTAACTAATTTATTCATCCACAGATGATGCTGGTGGTTACATGAAAATAAAATCAACCACCTTTCCCATTGGACAGACCGTGTATGTACTATAATTGGAATCGGATTCGAAGTCGGAGTCATTAAAATTTTCTGGATTCGAAGTCAGAATTTTTTTCCCGACTTTAGAACTTTGATTAATACTAAGTATGAAAATAACAATAGCAAAAATCCAATTAAAGCATTGTTTAGAGCATAGTTTCTTAACCTATGGGTCGCGACCCAAAATTGGGTCGGTTGACATTTTGAATGGGTCGCAAAATAATTTCAACAAAACAATATTTTTGCATACTAACGTATTAAACGTATCAAATGTACAAAAATAATTTTAAAAACATTCTGAGCCTCTGAGTGTCTTAAGTAACAGTTTCTCGGTATTCAAACTTATGTTTTTTTTATTAATCATTACTTGGCTCTCGAAACCAAAACTAATACAATAACGTGTATCTCAAAACCAAAACTAATACAATTACTTGTATCTCGAAACCAAAACTAATACAATAACTTGGATCTCGAAACCAAAACTAATACAATAACGTGTATCTCGAAACCAAAACTAAGACAATTACTTGTATCTCGAAACCAAAACTAATACAATAACGTGTATCTCGAAACCAAAACTAAGACAATAACTTGTATCTCGAAACCAAAACTAATAAAATAACGTGTATCTCGAAACCAAAACTAATACAATTACTTGTATCTCGAAACCAAAACTAATACAATTATTTGGATCTCGAAACCAAAACTAATACAATTATTTGGATCTCGAAACCAAAACTAATACAATAACGTGTATCTCGAAACCAAAATTAATACAATTACTTGGATCTAGAAACCAAGACTAATACAATTATTTGTATCTCGAAACCAAAACTAATACAATAACGTGTATCTCGAAACCAAAACTAATACAATAACGTGTATCTCGAAACCAAAACTAATACAATTACTTGGATCTCGAAACCAAAAGTAATACAATAATCTGGGTCACGGATCAAAAATGTTAATAAACAGTAGTTTGGAGAGTCAACTCTCTTTAAGGGATTTGTCCTGGTGGAAGAACATTTGTCCGTTTTTCGGTAGAATAATTCCGCATGATGGCTTTCGATATTGTCTTGCCCTTTCCAAGTAGTCAATCATTATGATTCCTTGGGAATCCCAAAAAAACAGTGGCCATCACCTTCTCAGCCGATAAAACGGTATTCGCCTTCTTCGGCGTATTTTTACCATTTGTTGTCCATTGTTTTGACTGCTGTTTGGACTCTGGTGTTAAGTGATGGATCCAAGTTTCGTCCACAGTCACGAATCGACGCAAAAAGTCCTTCGGATTGCGATTAAACATCACCAAAAAGTGTGTTGAAATGTCCTTTCGAATACGTTTTTGGTCGATAGTCAACAATGGCGGTACCCATCGTCGCGCAGACAGTTTTTTCATATTCAATTTTTCGTGTAGGATATCGTGCACCCGTTCACTTAAGATGCCCACATCCTCAAAAATCTCGTCAACATGCACTCGGTGGTCTTACGACATATTTCCATTGCGATGATCAATGATTACTTCGATCATATCTATTAAAAAAAACATGGTGATGTACTCCGATAGCCTCACTTCGGGGTTCCATCCGATCCAGTACAGCGGTGTGACCGGCGAGTTTGTTGGTGTGCAAAGGCTCACTCACTTAAAAAAACAAGTTCCACGGCACAGCTTCACTTCCCAACTGAATTGACGTTGGAATGGTGAAGGGATCCTCGACTACGGGGCCTAAGCAACGATGACGATAAGGTTTTTAGGAGTGTTATAGCGTGTGGTTTGGCTTATGGTCCAAACGATTCGAAAACGTAGCAGTTTTCATACTTAGAGCTTTTTTGTAGTCACGTCGTATTAAAGTTGACAACAAACAACGCCTAAAGATTAAAATTGCCATGTTTTTGAAATGTCGGAACCTAAAATAAACCACGCGATACGAAACACCGAAATATCATAATACAACTTTTTATTAGTTATTTTTATCAATTTCTTACGGTGTCTAATTTATAAATCAAACTTTATCGTAAGTATGTATGTATAAAATCTAACTTTATCGTAAGTATGTATGTATAAAATCTAATTTTATCATAAGTATGTATGTATAAAATCTAACTTTATCGTAAGTATGTATGTCTGTATAAAAAAAACACGTGTTTATAAATAACAATAAAAATGGTATCATAGAAGTTGTTACATTGACTTGTGTATGGGAATGGTATAAAAACTGGATAGAAAATAGACGTTAGTTTGTAAAAAATATGATATGTATAAAATAATTATACGGGCAACAGAGCCAGGGGCTTTTTCAACCTTTTTGCTTAATCCATTTTGTACTGGGCACCGCTTGTTCTTTCTGATTCCGATTTATATGCAATATTTTATACACGGTGTCGCCCTCCGAGGTTGGTTCAAGGACAAACTACTGACTTTGGTTACACCGTGAGTCTTGACCTCAAATTTCGTGCCGATCTGCAGAAGGGCACTTACTTTTTTTATATTTTTTTTCCATACACGAAAAACGGAAGTCAGAAAGGATAACCGTCAACACCAAATACTTTGACCTGACTGGGGAGTCCATCCATGCAACTCCCATACATTCTCTAATACCAGTAGCTTAATTGTGAAAGGAAAAGTAAATGAGGTGCATGGCAGCGTGGTAATACACTTGATTTCCGTGCGAACGGTTGCCGGTTCGAACTCCGCACTGTGCTACTCCCGTCGAATCATATAGGTATTTTTTCCGCCTAGTATTCGTGGGTATAGGATATATATGACTTTAATCATATATATTCTTTAAAAAAAAAGGAATAAAAAACACGCAAAAAAATGGAAAAAAAACGTCTTACTTCAGGCGTACTATTGGATCCAGTACACCGGTTTGGCCTATGAGTTTGCTGGCACAGCTTCCCTTTCCAGCTGAATACTACGAGGCCCAGCAACGACGACGACAATACATACACTACAATCCAGCTAAAACCGGTTGTGTTACTATCACATATTGGAAGAACTACATAGGTTTATTTGCGGTCCGTGTTTCCTTGGTAAGTTTTCATGCAAAATATGTTTTTCTAAACATATACAACTGCGGAAAAATTCTTAATATAATGCCCGCATCCACCGCTTTCGTCTCCTTACAATCAAATATGTTTTTCTAAACATATACAACTGCGGAAATATTCTTAGTACTCGTATAATGCCCGCATCCACCGCTTTCGTCTCCTTACAATCAAATATGTTTTTCTAAACATATACAACTGAGTAAAAAATCTTAATATAATGCCCGCATCCACCGCTTTCGTCTCCTTACAATCAAATAACACATCGTAATACGTTTTATCAAACACTGTTTCTTCCACTTTATGTAACGGTATAGCCCTTTCGGTTTAAAGGTTTTCACCACATCATCATCAGGGAACACAAACAAGTTTCTTTGATTTTTAATCTGTTAATAACACTGAGTTCAAATTCAAAACTCTTGTTTGTGCTCCCCTGATGAGGTTAAAATCTTGAAACCGGTAGGGTTATACCGTTAGAACCGTTACATAAAGTGGAATAAACAGTGTTTGATAAAACAAATTACAATGTCTTCAAACCTCCATAGTGTTAATGCATTAGCTATAAATAATAGCAAATAACATATATTTTTTTTATACTTTTAATCTGTCAATAAAAAAAAATAGGTTTGAGCGCCCTTAAAAAGATTCTGCACTCTAAACCGCTATTTATAAATAGCCCTTTCATTATTTTTTTAACATACTCGGGTCAAAGATAGCCAACCCCTGTTTGTGTGCGCCTCGTTATAAATAATATCGAAATTCACATAAAAAATTGAGGATGGCTCCAATAATAACACGGTAAGCGAACACGCGGATCTGGTTTATACTCTGCGGTTCGGCTATAGGATCATCATATTTATACGAGTATATAGGAACATATGGTAATTATCTCTAATTTTAATACTTGTATGTAGTAAGTACGTTGTATCGCTGTCGTCGTTGCTGGACCTCGTAGTCGAGGATTCCCTCGCCATTCCAACGTCAAGTCGGTTGGAAAGCGAAGGTTTTTTTAAAGTGAGTGAACTCTTGCACACTAGCAAACTCACCGGTCACACCGCCGTATTGGATCCGATGGTACACCGAAGTGAGACGTGTAAAATGTGATGCGGGAAAAATCAAACGACGGAACAAGTAAATTGCACTAAATATTGTTTCCATAAAATATTATTTTAACCTATTATCAATTTATCGCAATTTTGTCTTAAGGTGTAGTTTAACTTTTTTATTTTGGACTGTAAAAAACGGTGATCATCGATTTATCTTGTAAACTGGAGCCAATAATTAATTTTTCAATAACATTTTCGTATTCAAGGCTCTATAAAATAAATATACTAGCGTTTGTTTTTAAAATAACTTAAATTGTTAAAATTTGTAGAGCAGTGTAATAAGCATTAAAACACTGCGTGTCACACTGCTTCACAAGGGTTCGAGAAGATTTGAACTAGAAAATTAGAAAACAACAACAAACAACGACTATTGTGAGAATTCTCACGCAAGAAAAAAATGCATAGGCACATAGAAGATTTGATGGATGGTCTGAAATGTAATTATAAATCACGTTATGAAAGGGGGAACAGGTAGAGAAAACAAAGTGACATGTTTAAACATGTCATTTCTCAGTGTTTTTCTACGTCAACGTTTCACTCGCATACGTCAAATTATAAAGGAGTAAACTGTCGTCAAGGGCGCTCTAACTCAGAATTCAAACCCACTATATTGACAGATTTATGTGTACATATAAATATGGTATATATATATACGAGTATAATACATATGCACGGAAGTGGCTATGGGCAGGACACGTATCCAGAATGTCAGATTCCCGATGGACATCAGAATAATCCAATGGTACCCAAGATGCATAAAGAAGCCAAGGAAAAGACCGAAGGTACGCTAGATGGATGAAATCAGGAAGCATGACAGTATCACATGGTACCAACTAGCAAAAAACCGAACTATTTGAAGTCAACTTGGGGAGACCTTCATCCAGCGGTGGATCGACCGTGGTTGACAATGATGATGATGATGACATACACACATAAATTCAGTTTAAGGATAGGAAGGTGATGGCTGCGGTCATTAGATAAGGTACTTCCCCGCATCTGCATATGTTCAGAAAAACATATTTGGTAAGAAAACTGCGGAAAATATACCACGGGAAGATGAACTACAAAGAAACATTTATAGATCTTCCGATATATGATAGTGACACATTCGACTTTAGGTTTAGTGTAGTGTCCATATAACATCATAAATTTTGATAAGACAACTAGATATGAGTAACGCATGTGTTCGTAGAATCGTAATAGCTGATAGAAAGGTTATAAACTTTTAAGTTACATATAAAAAAATTATAATCATGCATAACATCACGTTTTTTTCCTTCTGGGGTAAGCAGAGAAAAAAAAGGCCAAACTTCCCTATTTCGACACACATATACCCTTCTCATACAGATCCTAGTATTTCTTTTACTTCTTAATTTAATCAAGATAACATTACAGATGAACTAATTAGAAATTAAAATTTGAGAATAAAGAAATAAAAATACACAAAATATTATTTTTTAATGTCATACAAGCTTTTCTTGTGGGTGAAAATTCGAGATTTATAGCGCGTAATTCCCCCTTTTGACGTTTTTATTACCATAAATTTGGCCTCGTGTGTTTTTAGTATTAAATTTAAAATCATAAATCATAAAGAAACGTTCAGGAAAGACCTGTCACTAATTTAAAGTTTATTATGAAAAAGGATCCCCGATTTGGTTGTATTGTATACAATTATTCTTCTTGTAATTTGTTTTATCAAATACTTTATTCCACTTTATATAACGGTATAACCCTACTGGTTTCAAGGTTTTCACCTCATTATCAGGGGAGCACAAACAAGACAGGGGAGCAAAAAAAAGGAGTTTTGAATTTGAACTCGGTATTATTAAGATTAAAAATCAAAGAAATTTTCAAGTGTAAGGATAAGAAGGTGGTGGCTGCGGCCACTAGAGACTTTGATTGGATTAGCTGTTTTGGAAGTTGGCAAAGTTTCTCTAGTTCAATTTTTTTAATTAAAAAAACAGCAAACAGCAATTTTTTTTATTAAATTTGACATGGTTATTCACTAACCTTACTTATGTAAAACAAAGAAGTTTTGACATGGTTATTCACTAACCTTACTTATGTAAAACAAAGAAGTTTTGACATGGTTATTCATTAACCTTACTTATGTAAAACATAGAATGTTTTATATACTCTATAATACCGTAAAGTAGAATACTGGATTATTTTTAATTAATTTTCAGGTAAATAATAATCGTAATTTGTTATGTCCAACACCGTTTGTTCCACTTCGGTATAATCCTACCGGTTTCAAGATTTTCATCATCAGGGGAGCACAAACAATACCATTTGTGCACCTCTGATGATGAGGTTTAAACCTTGAAACCGGTAGGGTTATACCGTTATATAAAGTGTAATCAACAGTGTTTGATAAAACAAATTACAATGTCTTTAAACCTCCACAATGTTAATGCCCATAAATAATATATTATATTTCTGTTACATACAGTACAGCCTGGAGGGTTTATTGCCAAGTGACAATCTCTTCCTACCTGAACCTAAATTATGTTAGAGTCATTAAGTGAAAATCAGATAAAAACACTTTTTGCCTAATTTTGAGACTATATATCAGGGGTGACCAACCTTTTTGGGGATTAGGACAGGGCTCGCGAGCCGCACATGTATTTTTTTAATAAATAGGAATATCAAAATTTAAATGTCTGAAGACGAGGTTACGTACTCCAAATGGTACTCCGAAGTGCAGCTTTTACCACCAGCGCTACCACACACTTTTTATTACTATAAATAATTATTCAAATTTCATTAATGAATTAGATAAGTGTGAAATAAAATATTTTATATTTAGATCTGTAATAAATTTCAAATTAAATTATTTTATCAATTGAAAAAGCACCAACTACAGTAAAAAAAATAAAATTAGGTACCAACAGAATTCGACACCATATCCCTCGGGCTGGAAGACAGGCGTCTTACAAATTAGGTCATGTAGGTAGTTATGTGTGTGTTGATTACGTAACATGGTGGCCTCCATTTACGAGTAGTAAATAAGGTAAGAGAAGTTTAGGAAGACCTAGAAAAACGTGGCACGACCGAATTAATCAAATTTTGAAAGAGGTGAGAAGAGTGAAAAGTCCTTATAATAGAAGAGTAACAAGCCTGCTAGATGTAGCATGTTTAACCATGTACACAGAAGAATAATAAAACATAGTATGAGTATTAATTACAAGATGTATGGATGTAGCACACATTTTTTGTAAAGAGCCAAAAAACAAATATTTAATCCTCTGTGGCCTCAAAATTGAGGTTCAGCGATACACGTGACACTAGAAATGCTACCGAATTATAGCTGCGTGCCGTCACAGCAGAAGCCACCGAATGCGAAGCTATAGGATCGCCACATAAAAAGAGGCGGTAGGCCGTAGTTTACCGACTACTGTATTACAGATGGTGCCCCTATGCCGTTTACAAATTGCCCCATTCCCTCTTCCTTTACGTGAAAAAATAAATGCTTATCTTTTCCGTTTCGGATGATGATGTATTTTGCGCCACATAACAAACTATTAAAAACCGTTGCCTCTCTTGTTAGTAGCCAAAATGAAAGTAAACGAGGCTTTATATAGGTTGGCCCATAAGCCGTGCTCTATTGTTCCTATTCCGAGCGTTGTGGATTTTGTCGCTTCAATTCATGCACCAATTGTAATTTATACGGGAAACAAGTGCAAATTGCTTCTTGATATTCGCTGCAGTGTCATTCGAGTCATTCTGAGCTGAGCTGAACATCGCCTGGTTGAATTTGCTTGATCATCCAGTAACACTCTTGTACCCTTTGAATAGTCTCATTAGTGCGGATAGTACGCGGTCTACTGGCTCGAGGCAAGACCACTACTAATGATGCCTGCTGCCGAAAACGTGCAATTAATCTCCTAATCGTCGATCTTGCTCGACAAGCTTCATCAGTAAAATGACGTCGCTATGTGCGTTGTGTTCAAATAATTTCTAGCGAATTCTCCATCTCTAGGTGTTAGATATATGGGTGGCATGTCCAGCTTTAGGAAGAACATTCATTTTTGGAAAGGGTTAACATGATTTACGATTATATATGAACACACATACACTATATCTCATCTAATGTGTTACAATCACAAGATCTACAAAGCCTTATTTGTATTATAGTTCGTCTTTCCTTGGTAAGTTTTCTGTGGTTTTCTTACCGAATATGTATTTTGTAACATATCTAGAAGTACCTAATTTAATGGTCGCAGTCACCATCTTCCTTTCCTTACACTCAAATTATATACACATTTATTTTTTTAATATTTTTAATTTGTCAATAACAAATCCCGGGTTAAATCGCTTTTGAGCAGTCTGTAATCTAAACAGCGTTATATAAAATGATTTATTATTATTATTATTATAGGTTTGCGATATCTAGTGTGACTATTTTTATTCATGTACCTGTTGTTCAATTATTCATTATAAAACTTTAAGGATTATCTGAAAAATAAATCAAATTTAAAGATTATGAATATTTGGAACTGGAGCGCGACTAATGGACCATCTCTATATATATTTTTGCCGCTAATAATTCCGCTGGATATTAACAATGCTGAGAACTTAATCAATGTGATGAAACATACTTGAGATGAACGCCCGGCCTGAACAAAAGGTGATGAAAAATCAATGTGTATTTTGAAGATTCGGCTCGTGGGAAAGGAGGAATCATCGAGTTATTGTCGAGAGTGGGATGCTGTATGTTACACATGCTCGTATGTATATTATATCAACAAAGAAGCTGCCTATTCGCGGAAACATATATTACTTAAGTTCTTTAGTTTGAAACATTTGGTTGAACGACAATAGCACATTTATACTTGAATCAACCGAAGAAGCAGAAGGCGCTTCTGGAGGGATCATGTGGACCGTATGGAGGATATAAGACTGGCAAAAATCGCTAAGACTGAAAACCCTAACGGCAGGAGATTACCAGGAAGGCCGCCGAAAAGGTGGAAGGACAGCTGGACGTCATCATCCCAGGAAAGCCCACCGTCACAAACAGGTCACACGACCTAAACCAAGAGGAAGAAGAATCAACTGAACCGTATCAAAATCTGCTAAGATGGTAGATAAACTTGCAATGGTACAGAATAGAGATGAGAACTTGATTGATACTGTAGATTTTCAATTCCGGAGCTCCATTTTTAATAAAAAAAAACAAAACGCGTTGATTGTTCAACATTATTTTCAGTGACAGGTGTTTCACCATACAATGGTTTTCAGTGACAGTGTTTCACCATACAATGGTTTTCAGTGACAGGTGTTTCACCATACAATGGTTTTCAGTGACAGGTGTTTCACCATACAATGGTTTTCAGTGACAGGTGTTTCACCATACAATGGTTTTCAGTGACAGGTGTTTCACCATACAATGGTTTTCAGTGACAGATGTTTCACCATAGAATGGATTTTGTTAAACTCCATTTATTAATTTATTTTTTTCAGGTCCTTTGCACATTACAGGTTTTTCCTAATTCAAAAAGGACCAAACATAACAAGTACAAAAAAACATGTATAAAACAATTCAACATTTCAAGATTTATTTGATAAAATAACAGTAAAAATGTATATGTTATACTAAAACATTAAGTCAAAATGTAGCATGTTAAATAATATAACAAAATTAAATTACGGGTATTTCAAGTGACACTCAATTTAAAAGATTTTTACTGAAGAAATTAAGCGACACATGAAACAAGTCCATATGACACGGGCACACGGTTAAAAAGCGTGATTGCTTTACCTACCGACATTTCCAAAGGCAGGTTGGTTCGACTTATAGGTTTATTGAACAATCTATGGGTGCGTTGTCTTAAATAATTATCCGGAACATACAAGCCAAAACTATGCAGGACGAATGGGTTATCTATAAATTACCCCTGAGATACCAAAAAAAGTACTCTAATGATCTGTAACTAAGCATCCCCAGTAAGAAGACACTTGGATAAAGCCAGGGATAATATCCATACTCTCTCGTGTAGAGACAACTCTCTCACATGTACCCTTTCTAGCATAAGGTCTTATGTCAAACTATGGATGAAATTTGCTACGTATATTTCCGAAAATATTTACATAACATGTAAATACATTCATATTTAAATTCTTAAATGACAATTTGAATTGATTGTGAAGTTGTATACTCCACCCATATCTTTAATACAAAGAAGTAGACCATTCCACATTATAAGACCAACAACGTCAAAAACCCTTCATAATACCCCGCCCTATTGGATCGATTGCACTTTTAAGTTTCTGAATGAAATAAAAAATATATATATATATATATCTATTTTGGCAGAAAGACATAAGGAAGTCAGCAGGAAGAGTGTCAAAACAGAAACAGTTCTCGTTTCTGCCGAAACGTACACACGGAGAGGGGACATGAATAATCCAGACAATAATAGCATAAAAAGAGCCATGACACAATTCCTGCCATCTGTCCAAATAGTCTGCCTCGAGAGAAAGAGAGGTCCGCCTGCTGTCTGGTGACTTTGCGTCAGTGCAGATTCCTCATTGTGTAAGCCAAACCGAGCATCTATATCATCATCTCCGTTTCACAAGTAAACAAACTCGGTGTGATCATTGTTCGATCCTCTCGATTTAAGAGAATTCATAACAGTTATAAAACGGAGTTTACTTATAAAATACATCAGATTGCTGGAATTCCTAATGAGAATCATAAGATCATTCAAGAAGTTGTCATCATTGATGACTTCTGTAATATGGAACCCTAAATACAGGCTGTACGTTGGTTTAGTTGAGGCGGTCCAGCGACGATTTTTGAGGTGTCTTGTGTCATATGGAGGGGTTGCTAAGTGTTCTTGGGCCGTACGGTTTTTTTTTTTCGATCGTCAATCGCTCGAGGCTCGTGGAAGTTTTTTTTTATCCTTTATTAAGTCTTGTGGGTTTACCTGCGATGTATTTATTTAATGTTCTCTCTCGCTCTCTAAGAATACCTACTTTGTTTAGCGTAGCGTCATTTAGAAGTAATACCGGCTTCTACCTATACAACCTATTAGCGAGAATGTGCCGAGATTACAACGCGGTAGCTGACTTGAATGTGGACATATTTAGCTGAACATTGGCCGAGTTTAAGAGGATGGTGGCTGAATTGACTAAGGAAATGAGTGATTTATTTGTCTCCATATATTATATAATACATTATTAGTAACAGTTTCACTGACTTATTGACATGACAGATCAGAGCATGAGATGAACACTGGTTATTAGCATTTTAATCCTTGATATTATTTATAAAATAAATGTTTTGTTAATATCCTGGAAGTATTCTTTTAAATATAAATAAAATAAAGATGTAGGATTGAGGCTTTTGAAAAGTGGATCTACTGACGTATCCTCTAGATTCCTTGGACAGACAGACATGTTACAAATGTGGAAGTGTTTTCTCATGAGTTGCATAAAAACCGAGAACTGTGTAAATTCGTAAGTTGCAATATCTCGGTCATACTCGTATAATGACGGGAACAATATATTGTGTTGTTCGGAGAATAATGGGGTATTTTTAAGTCAAATTCAAATGCAAAATTGCACTAAATACTCGTGGACAGTGGTTTGTGATATTTTCTGTATCTAAGGAATAGGTTGTTATGTAGAATGCTGGTTATCCTCTATTAAAACCTTTATTTGGTCGTCACCAGGATCAAACTTTCAGAGCTTAAGTTCCAAGTTTTAAGACGCCAGGTTGTTTAGTATTTGTTTGGCAGCGATCAATAGTGAACGCTCTCAGTGAATTTGTAAACATGGAAAAAATTGGTCATCGTTATGTGATACAATACTTTCATTTGAAAGGTCTAAGTCCAACCAATATCAAAGCCGAGCTAGATTCTACTCTGGGGGAGTCTGCTCCTTCGTTTACAACAGTAAAATATTGGGTGGTAGAGTTTAAACGAGGCCGTACGAGCTGTCAAGACGAACATTTTTTTTTTAGAGACAGCCGCCATTTTACGATTTTTGGTACCAACTATAACGACATTATTTCTTATCAAGAAACTGTGTATGATTTTTGTTTCAGATATACGAAAGGGTTCCAATCATGTCGACCAGCTTACCCTCTTTTATTACGACAAGATATAACAACAGCTGACATCTTGAATTCTAATTTTTTTTGTTTAAATTTTTTTTTGTACATTCTCAAATCATCAATAAACAAACTGGAAAAAATTATATCAAAAATAGTTTTTTTTTATTTAGTCTTTAAAAAACCCCTCGAAATTCACGCCTCTAGAGTACAATACCCCCTTAAGAGGCCAACACTAGGTACCATCCTCCAGCCATGGATTCTATATTATTAGGGTAAATATAATTAGATATCAAGCGTATTGAAGTTTTTGTATTGGAATTTTGTATAACTGTAAATACACTGCGAATCTTCCATTTTTTTAGTTTTATCTAAAGATAATAATAGTATAAATAAATGGTACACATTAGATATAATCCGAAATACGATAAGGATATGGGCAAAGCATAAAGATAAGGCTTTAGTACTACTATCAGGTGGAATGAGCCCGTTTACACATCCACAATATATTACATTTATTATAGTTAGATAAGATAAGTCAATTAGTGCGAAAAAAACTGGTGAATTTATTATTGTTCCTCGAGTTGTCAGGACTTGAAACACTCTTTGATCAGCTTGAAAATAGATATTTAACCCAACTACTTGCAAGTCACTATGTGACCCGTGTCTATCCATGGCTTTATCCTACTCCGTTCCTGCTGGGCCTGCTCGGGTATAACTCCTTGAGCGTAAGAAGAGATGTGCGTCTCCTGGTATACGTTGTCAAACTCGTTCGAGGAGTTGTGAGCTGTCCAGCATTACTACAAAGATTAGCGTTAAATGTTCCTAACAATTACACTAGACTGCGCCGGCAAGAACTGTTATCAATAACATACGCAAGAACGGGTCTTCCAGCCACTATGCCTGTTGGAAGGGCCTTAACTCTTCTGAACGGGACTGCTTCGGATATTGACATATTTCATATCACATTACCAAAAGCAAAAGTAAATTTTCTTCTTAGATTGAGCGCGTTAGAAGGCACTCATCAACATACCTAAATGACTGTGAATATATGTGTGTATATACTCGTTTGTATGCATATGCATTATTTTTTATTTTATATAATTTTTTAACTTTTTTTTTTCCTCAATGTAATTTTTCTTCTTTTTAGATGTTTTGTATTTTCAAAGTAATTGGGCTAAGCCTATTTTGAAAAAATAAATAAATAAATCTTCAGGGGTATTCCGAACTAACTCGTTAGGACTTGCCGCGTGCTCGGTAGCGTTAGTCTACTAGAAACGTGGCTCGCATGTCTGAATACAGACTACCAAGAAATATCTTCTTTGGCGAGCTGCCGAAGGGGATAAGAAAGAACGGCGAGCAACGCAAGATATATAAGGGCGTACTGCATGATACACTTAAAAATATCAATGATCAGCACCAGCGGCGGCTGGTCTCGAGGTGCGTTGAACCGGAGAAATAATTCGCAATATAGAGAAATAGTCTCACGGCTTACTGTATGTCTCTATCTGCCCTATATGAATCTGCGTTTCCGTCCGGTGCATATTCGAGATCGCTCCAGTATGAATCGGCAAACTTGGCCGGTCAATTTGAAAGGAATATATATATTTTTTTAAATTTTCACTTAAATAAAAATCCTCGTACTATTTGTCAATATTCTTATACATACTTAATCTATACAAATATTTAACATTTTTGGAAGTCATCTTTGCGAATATATAATTTAATTATTGCGAATTATTTCTCCGGTTCAGCGCACCAACGCACCTCGAGACCGGCCGCCGCCGCTCAGCACAACTGGGAGCTAACAGCAGCAGAAAGAATCAAATGGTGTAGAACTGTTTCTAGTTATCAGGGAAAGTAGAGAGAGAAAATGTAGACCCAGTAGAGAAAGAAAATGTAGAAAAGATACAAGTTCATTTGTCATCATATTATATATTATTTATAGTTAAGGCATTAACATTGTGGAGGTTTAAAGGCACTGTAATTTGTTTTTATCAAACACTGCTTATTCCACTTTTTGTAACGGTATAACCCTACCGGTTTCAAGGTTTTCACCTCATCGTCAGGGGAGCACAAACAAGACCCTACCCTAACCGGGAATCGCGTTTATGTATGTAAGAAAGTCTAATAAATTGTGTTCCCTTGATAATGAGGTAAAAACCTTGAAACCGGTAGGATAACATCATTGCATAAAGTGGAATAAACCGTGTTTGATAAAACAAATTACAAATAATTTCTCATTTATAACGTACACCGAATGTTTAGGAAAAAAGAACGAACGTATATAAATAAAAAATACATTTAATGAATCCTGTTGTAACGAAATAAAATTTTATTAGTAATGAACATTTTTCAGCCGAAAACGCCGCTGAGGGGATTTAAACCAAGTCTAGATGACGTAAGTTATATTTAACGAATTGCTAATGAATTCGGAAGATAAAATCTTCTCCCTGGCTCCATCCCAACTCACTGTCTGCGAAGACTGTTGGTGTCAGCTCTCCTCGTCCTCAGGTTGTATGCTCTTATGTCACGGACTACGTCCCCCAGGCCGTGCCTCTGCATCAGGTTATCTTTTTGCACCACCCATGAATTCTTTGGTCTTCCTCTGGTTGTTATTCGAGGAAGATCCATGGAGATTGCCTGGTTCACAATGTGATACGGTGATCTGCGTCCAACGTGCCTATACCATCTCAATCGCCTCTCCTCCATCTTACTGTTGATGTCTGTAACACCTAGGCTTCCACGAATGCGTGAACTTTTTATTTTGTCTCTTAGGGATTTTGGAAGATAAAATGAAAAGAAAAAATAATCAAATTATAATTGATTACTTAGTTAATAATTTGCCAAGCGAATTAGTACGCGTTTAAGTTGATTTTTTATCTTAAAAATTATGCAACATTTTTGCAAACTTTAGATCTCGGAATTATATATGCAGTAAAAATCCATTCAAGATGATAAGGAAAGAGTTATGCCACCTAATAAAAGTTTCATTTTCGGATGCAATTAATATATTGAATTAAAAATCCCCATTGACTTTGTTTTCTATCGCTTCACGACGTTCGATATCCGTAATAACTCTTCCATTGTCTGATAAAATACTACAATACATAAATAGCAGAATTGTTCGTAAAATATAGCTAATAGACAAAATTCGATTGACGTCACTTTGAATTTAGATTTGAAATCAGTTTTCGATTTGCGTAGATTTAAAAATTTGTCAATATAGATAGAGTTTTCAATTTGATATTGGTGATGCCCCTGTGAGACACCAGTTGCAAGATACAGCACAGCCTCGGACATACACCAGCGTGTTGGGCAACTTCCGAAGCTGACGACGGATACTTGGCAGTACACGCTGCTCCTGTTTGTTTACCCAACTACTACGATAACAACAATATACAGTCTCTGACCCGAGTAGTGATGTATCGACATAAATGTTATATACGAGTATTGAATCGATTCCACATAGCAAGAAGTTCATCGGCATCACCCAACAAGCCAGCATCGTTACCATGTTCATTCTCGATTTGTTGGGATACAATTGTCTGAGCGTTAGAAGGAACGTGAGAGTATCTTCATATGTTATATCTTTAGTTTGCTAAAAGGAGCAACATTTAATCAAAATATATTGAAAAAGTTATATAGGGCGGCACAACAAGAATTGCAATTTTAAATTTAAATTAAGTTCTGCAATCGTATACCGCTACATGATTAATTTATAGGTTATATAAATGACGTATGCCCATTATAAATATTATACATTTGACAGCTGAAAAATGGCAGCTAATTTAAAATTGCAGTTCTTGTTGCGCTCCCTATGAAAAAATACCTTTGGTCAATGGAAATCGATATCGTGACATGATTCAAACTTTTTTTGGCATCAATTGGACTTGGTAAACATGCGGTTCCAGCAGGATGGGGCTACTTGTCATACTGCTGACAAAACAATGGTTTTATTGCAAGAAAAGTTCTCCGGCCGTGTAATTTCTCGTCGTGGAAATGTGAATTGGCCGCCACGCCACGATCGTGTGATTTAACCCCTTTAATTTTTTTTCTCTGGGGTATGTTAAATCTCAAGTGTACTTTCCAAGTGTGTTTTACATTCGACATTTGTATGCCACTCATTGACCTCTGTAGTTTCTTCACACATGAATTTATGTAACATAAATATTAAACAACCAAGGTGAAATAATACATCCTTGTTTTACCCCTGTTGAAATATTAAAACACTTAGTCAAGGCACCGTTCACTTTAACATACCTTATATTCGGCATATAATGACATAATACAAAGTATTAATTTGAGGTGGAATTCAATATTATACGAGTGTATTGCATTTATTCTAGCTCAATTAAAACATAGCTTAGTAAAAACGGGTCTTTGGTTTAAGTATTACCCGTTGTTAGATACTGTTTAAAAATTAGAGTTAAGGCACTTAAGCGGCTGGACGGATAATGATAAACAGATCATTTAATCTAAGTTTGATACGAAAGGAAGAACCCTGATTAAAAGGCGTTCCTTTAACCATTCTCTCCCTGTAATGTGTAACTGGTACACATTGCTTCCAAAAACTTTAATATCTCTATAAATATAATAAATACTAGTTTCAGATTTTAGGTATTCCTCCGTAATACATTTACGCATTGAATGAAAAAATAATATTAATAAATTAGCACTTATCGGCCACATCAGAGATATTTTTGTGAAAATCGGGAATAAATTCACCAATACAATCAAACGTGTGCCAGTGTGTGACGTAGGTATATTCAGTCTAAAAACCGCTATGGGTGAGGAAGCGACGCTATTCACGTCTCACTCTACTTGGGTATATGAGAACGCAATAAATATAATCTCAGTTCGCAATTGTGTTTCTTCCTTCGATGTATAACAGTCCAAGACCGAGTCCCGTCTCAGTTCTCAGTAGCTCTGAGGCATCCATTTGAGGTGGTCTCTTTGTCCGTTTTGTGAACGTCGGCCGGTGTTTTTTTTTCATGTTTTGAGCAATTAAATTTCAATTATTATCACTTTTGATTTTAAATTTAATTCATTTAAGCGATTTGCTATGAATATTCTTATTTTTCCGATTTTAAATCACTCATTTTTACATGTGTATTGGATGTGTATTGATACACAGCACCGGAACGCCCAGATTTTTTTAGCACAGGAAGGGAAAGGTTAAGCCTCACATTAATCCGCGGCGAGCGGTAGCCGCAACACAATCATTTTTACACGAAATATCAATGACACTTTTCATAATTTTAGTCTAGGATAAGTCAAATGACAAATATTAAAAATTAGCGTTTAAAATTACGAAATAATTAATTTCCGATAAAGTAACGATACAGGTATTTCCCCTTGATAATTGGGGATTAGTTTGCTTTCGAGAATTCTGCTCTTCATGAGTCACAAGGAGCGGACTATGCCGGAAACGATTACACAGAAACGAATGATATTTGTACTTGCAAACAAAATATTATTTTTATATTCGCGGAATTATCGAGCGCACTCGACTTTAACCGAATTGCTGACGAACAAAGATAAGACTTAAATTAAATTTAAAAAGAAAAGGAAATTTTAAAGTCCTTTAAATAATAAATAATTTATACGCAGCTGTTATATAATAATAATAAATGTTAAATTTGGGATTTTTCAATGAAATTGTGCGAATGGTTGGCGTGGCTTGAAGATGACTGTTTTTAGGATATCTTATCAAAATTTATGATTATACTCGTATAGACACTTCACACGTACACTGACTGCACTTGACCTTAAGCCGAATATTATACAATTTCATATCCATAGATCTACATCTTTGTAGTTCGTCTTTCCTTGGTAAGTTTTCTGCGATTTTCTTACCAAATATGTTTCCAAATTCAAATTTCTACGCGAATTTTGTAGATATCCAATATTGCACCTCTTGATTGAAATCAGGAGCTGGAATATTTGACATGATCCACTGGATTCAAAGATGTTATTGTATTGAATGGAGACCAAAATCACTAAAATTTCTTCGCGAATTGTGTAGATAGATATACAATATTCCACTTTTCGATTGATATCAGGAGGTGGAATGTTTGATTAGGATGCACTGGATTCCAAGATGTTATTGTATTGAATTAAGACCAAAGTGTAAAATGAAATACAGGGAAAATCCATAGTTGAACGTGCTACATACCATACTTAGCGATAAGACTATATATATTCTACACGGATGGTGCAGATAAGAGCTCACAAAGCAAGATAAATAATATAAATTGTTATCATTGTACGCAATTGCGAATCTATTATTTATGCGTTACATATATTTTTATTTATTTACTTATAAGTAAACGGTACAATGTATCCTATAAAAAAATTATAAAAAATAAATGAGCCGGTAGTGAGTTCTCAACACATTAAGTTTGACAGAATATAAAAAACAAAAATAATTTTACACAAAAAAAATATTTATAACAGGCATGTTATAACATGGGGAGGTCAATAAATTCGCGGAATGAAGGGGTTAAGGGAGGGGGCGGTAGTGCGCATGCACATGTTCCGATAAGAAAGCAAGGATCCATTGCGATATTCCTACTAAAGGTTTTTCAAGGTTGCTTTAACTGTCCAGCGATTCTAGAAGCACCAAATTTATATGTACCTAATAAATAAAGCAGTGTAAGGAATCACCCTCTGTTCTACATGCCAACTTATAGAAAGAATATCATGGCTAAACACCCAGTCACGCGTGGTATAGATATATTGAACCAACTGAATGACAGTGTTGATATATTCTCGGCACCGCCTAGCAGTATGAGAAGAATCCTGGCTAATATTCTTCCTAACGGATAAGCTAACTCGAGAAGCAGACCCTCTTTATGTAACAGGAGAAATCCGTGCAATGTGGCCAAAAAAGACTCATTATTAGTATATTCACCAAGTTTTAGTCTAATTTTGACAGTATTGTTTAAGATATCATCGGGAGAGTATGTCAAACGTTAATAACATACCAAGTATGAAAAAAAAATTAGTATCGCGCCGTCATTAAGTTTCCCACAAAACAAGGGAAAACACCTCAAATAATGCTGAGACATGTTAGCGGCTGGATTTTCGGTGGTAGATCAATACGGAACAGAGGATACCTGTGTCTAGTTTGACTTCAATATTAGAGAAACTGTCTTGGGAACATCTTATGTATCTCACTGATTGGGATGGGTAAATCGTAACAAGCTGACCCATCCCACTAATTATAGACGAGCGCAGCGAAGTCCATTTATCATTGTAATTTATTTTTATCAAACACTGTTTATTCCACTTTTTTGTGACGGTATCGGTTTCACCGGTTTCAAGGCTTTCACATCATCTTCAGAGGAGCGCAAACAAGACTAAATGCTGTTCAAACTGGTACCGATATACACGCTTCAACGGTTGGGGGCTGAGGGATGAGGGAGGCATGGGACAGTTTCGGCCAAGAGCGGAGAGATTTTTGGGAAATAACTGTTCAACAGATGTTCGGATCGGTGTACTGACTTAGAAATTTCTAGGGCCTCTAATCTGTCCAATTTATTTCCGTTACCACTGATATGTAAGAATTTGGCATCATCGATAGAAAAAGTATGGTTTTCACGGTGACAATGATTGGCCATTTCAGAATAAATTAGAGGATTTGTTAAGGCGGATTTGTGTTCACGAAATCTCTTTTCAAAAGATCTTCCTGTCTTTCCTATATATAAATTATCACAGTCAGCACATAAAAGTTTATACACACCACTGTTGCTAAGTATTCCATTTTTGCCTTATCCATTAAATAAGAGTTTCCGGAGATTAAAATTAGTGTAAAAAGCTGGATTTATGTGACTTGGAATATTTTTAGTTATTTCATATGATATGTTTTTTATAAAACATATCATATGAAACATATCACTTAAAAATAAATTACAATGTCTTTAAACCTCCACAACGTTAATGCCTTAACTATAAACAACATAACCATTTATCATTGTGGATTTAGTCCATTAACACTTAAATTTACATTTGCCTCAATTTTGTGATCACTTTTTCTCACAAACCTATAGAAAGTAAAAATTTTGCACACATATAAAAAAAAACATTCCGTGCAGAGTCCTCAGTGAGATACAGGCAAAAGTCTAGTTTACTGGGGACACGACAAATGAAAGGCAACAAACCCAGATCCATTAAAATTGTATGTCCAAATTAAATTACCTGCTGTTTTTTCGCAAATTATGTATACGAGTATTTCTTGTCATGTGTAAAATAAATAAATAAATAAAAAAGATGTGCAGAATCACATCTTCCAAGCAATAAACATACTCAAATACTGTAAATTCGCGATTCTAACGAATATTTGATTAGGAAAAAATAGTTTACGCAATCGAACGGTTGAAACTTCTTACAATTAAAGTTTCAACGATACACAGAATAATAAGAAAGTTCACAATGCATAAAGTTATTTCTTAAGTTAACAATTATTAATTATAGTTTAGGCATTAACACTGTGGAGGTTTAAATACACTGTCATTTGTTTAGTACAACACTGTTTATTCCATTTTATATAACGGTATAACCCTACCGGTTTCAAGGTTTTCACCTCTTCATCAACTCAGTGGAGCACAAACAAGAATGAATTATATGGGAACTGGTACCGACATACAGGCTTCTAACGGTAAACATGTGGGTTGGGAATTGTGGGTGGAAGGAAGCAGGATACAACTTCAGCAAGCAGCGGTGAGATCTTGGGAATATTTGTATTACTGTTTATGCTCCCCTGATGATGAAAATCTTGAAACCGGTAGGGTTATAACGAAGTGGAATAAACAGTGTTGTTGGGCTAGACAAATTACAAAAATCATCAATTTGAAAATTAAATAAAAATAATCCAGTATTCTACTTTTCGGTATTATACGAGTAAATAAAACACGCTAAGGGTGCCGAAAAACGAAAAAGTTGGAAAAGCACTATTGTAACCCGATCCTCGAAACTCAAGAAAATAAATCCGACTCGTCCATCAACTGTAGGCATTGCTGGGCTAGTGTGGGAACCGGTGTTGTGGATTACATTGTCATCAGCCGAGCCTTTGACAGAATTATAACGTCTTACGAGTTTTTTTTTATTATTAAATCTTCTTTTTTCTTTCGTATATCATATCCTTAATTATCCGAATTGGTAATCAGGCATGTTAAGGAACGAGATCGGGAAACAATATTGTCATCGGCCCCACTAATCGAGACTTCGGGATTAGAATACGCGGTTCGTCATTGCACGTATTGTTAACAGTGCCGCTCGTGAAGAGACAGCAAAACTTGCACACGTATTTGGCGCGCGCGAGTATTATCATTACGAATTATTTTACCTGATTGCGACTTTTTAGTTTTTTAGCGCACTATCAGGAATCGAATCCAAAACCTCGAAGTGGAAGTTAAGCATCTCGCCAATTTTATAAATTATACTATTGTATTAAATATAATTCCAAATACGTCACGTTTTTTAATTTATAAAAGAATGCTCATTAACGCCATTGAGCGAAACGCGTGGTAGAGAAAACAACTAAGGAAAGTAAAGTTTGATAAAGTCAATGATATTTTGAAAGAAGGAAACGTAAACATTTGGAAAAAGTAAAAGCTGTATAATGATGTGTGTGGATGTAGAAGAGACGAAGGATGTGTGTCGACATAGGAAAGTCTGGCGTTCTGTCCTTTCTGTCAACCCCGACATAGAAATTGCGTGATGGTATGTTTGTATACATTACACTTTCGTTGTATACAGTACAAAATAGGGGATTTATCGGCATGTGGTAATTTCTTCCAGCCAACCAAAAAAACATGTTAAAGAGATGTTAATTTAGATGTAAACATTATTTTAATTACGTATTTTAATTACGCACAAAAAACATCATCCATCCGAAATGGATAGGGTAAACATTATTTTAATTACGTATTTTAATTACGCGCAAAAAACATCATCCATCCGAAATGGAAAGGGTAAACATTATTTTAATTACGCGCAAAAAACATCATCCATCCGAAATGGAAAGGGTAAACATTATTTTAATTACGCGCAAAAAACATCATCCATCCGAAATGGAAAGGGTAAACAATATTTTAATTACGGGGGGGGGGGGAGGTGCAAGTAGCAGATTATCTAGGAGCGTCGTCTATACGTCCATTATTTATTTTAAAAACACCTTGATTTTAATCAAAATGATATAAGACTTAAAGTATTCAGTTTTATCTATGATTATCGCTTATCTATCGATAATAAATCAAGTAATTACTTGGTTCAAGTACATACAAAAATAATTAAAAAGCTGATTTTAATTATATTTTTTTTATAGATTATTAGCTCATAATTGTTCTCACTATATATGCGAATTGAAAAAATATATACATACGTATAATACGTACCTCAGTAAAATACAGGCAAAAGAATAGTTTACTGGGGACACGACAAATGAAAGGCAACAAACCCAGATCCATTAAAATTTTATGTCCACATTAAATTACCTGTTGTTTTTTTACAAATTATGTATACACTCCTATAAGTTTTGTTGTCATACATAAATGAATAAATAAAATTAAAAACCCTCACGCCATCTCTCTGTCGGCATGGACAGAGAGTGCAGAGCGCCATTTTCATTTTATTTTAACCTGGAGAGTTTATTACCATGTAGCAATCTCTTCCAACCAACGAGAAAGATGTTTTAATGGGCCCTAAGTGAAAACCAGACTGAAATCCCATTTAAAAACAAATCTAGGTTCCAGCGGAGATCGAACCCGCAACCTCCGGATCGGCAGATAAGCGTCTTACCACCTTATCGCGACAAACATATTTTGCATCCTCTACATCTATCATATAAACATTATCATACACCTCTTACAATTTCCCTGACTTTCCATTTCATTCTTTCAATAAATTATTAACTTTTCTTCGTCTTTTTCTACTCTATTATTACTCACACTTGCACGGTATACTCGTATTTGTTTTGTTAGTTTTTCTTCATTCAATCGTTATACGTGTCCAAAACATATTGTATATATCAAAGTGCTCTTCTTCGTCTTACTTAATACATAATTCTTAAGTTCACATTCATCCCTAACCACTTAATTCTGTATTCTGTCGCACATTGCTCTCCCCATGTGTTCTCAGTGTACGCATTTCTACAATATATTTCCACGTTCCACTCATACATCAAAGTTGGTAGTAGAATGTATGTATTTATGAAACAAAATAAAACTTTACAAAATAAATATCTACTATTGCTATAAAACCTTCATTATACGTGCGAAAAACGTGGCAAAAATAAATTCAGAGCTTTAGAATAAAACTGTTAAAATACACAACCTGAAAAGTAAATAAACAAACAATAATAGTTGACGATTTTCCTGCTGTTAAATGTGAACTAAATCCATTTGTGATATTAAGAAGTCGCAGATTTGTTATAAATCGATTTATGCACCGAACACAAACACTCGTTTTGCAAAAATATATACAATATATCTCGCAAAAACACACAACACTGCTTATAAAAATATACACTGTATTCACTAAACCAAAAGCTCACTAACTCAATTGAACTGTTTAAAAAACACGTTAGGTTTATACATAAACTCGTTTATTTTATTTTATTTATACTAGCGGTTAAAGTGAATTTTGTATGAAATCATTGCTTTTAGAACATAAAAGAGTTTTTTTATTGACGATTATGAAGAATATACTAAATGTATGAACTTTAACTTTGTGATATTCCATATTATATTTAATGATAAATTAACTTGACGGAATGAAGTGATAAGGGATGAATGTGAACTTAAGGCTGATGTGTTGAGTAAGATGCAGAGCGCGTTGAGATGATTTAGGCACGTGGCACGAGTGAATAAAGAAACAAGTGTCCAAAATCTGTCTAGATATTAGTACACAACAGTATTTTAGTACCAACTTTGGTACATGAAAGGGAGTGAAACGTGGACATGGAAAAATATCGAAAGGATGGTGTCGTTGTTGCTGGAATAGCGACGATATCCTTATAGTCGAGGGTCTCGTCGTTATTCCAACGTCAATTCAGATAAAAAGCGAAGTTGTGCCATGGAGTTTTTTTTAAAGATTGAACTGTTGCATACCAGCAAACTCATCGATCACACCGTTGTACTGGATGGCACACCTGAAGGGAGACGATCGAAGCACATTGGCATGTATTTTCAATTTTTTTAAAACAATAGATATAACTGAAGTCAAAATTATCTTTATACCCCTGAATACTAGGCGGAAAAAATGTCTGTGTCATTCGAGGGGAGTAGCACAGCGCGGGGTTTGAACCGGCGACTTTCCGCGTGGAAATCTAGTGCGTTATTGCGTGATCACGCACCTCAAAAGGATGGCGTAGAAATGCGTGCACTGCGAATAATAGAAAGGGTGACAATGGATGTCAGAAAACGGGAAGATTTTTTTTAGTTCGATTATTGTTGAATTATGAATGTGAAGTTAAGGCTGATGTGCTGAGTAAGATGAATAAGCACACAGATTGGGCGTGTAAGAAAGAAATATAAACAAAATAAATATACAGTGGAAATGTGAGTGGAAGGCATGGTAAAGGAAGACCAAAAAAGTATGGTTGCATCAAGTGAATTATATTTTGAAATAAAAAAATATAAGGAGTAAAATAAATCGTAGGAGTTGTATGAGTAGGTGTATGGATGCGAAAAAGGTAAAATATGTGAGTCGAGATAGAAAATTCTGTCTACTCCACCGGGAAAATGGTGTGATGATATTGAAGTATGTGCTAACTTGACTGCTCATGCAGTGACTCTGTAGAACTAGTTACCAACTTAGGTTAGACTCCGTCATTGGTAATTCTGAAAGAGCTATTGAAGAATCTCTTAATTTCAATCCTCGCGACATGTTTTTACCTCCTGTCTAGAGAGTCTCTTCAATCGGAATGAGAATCCGATTCTCATTCGAACTGAAGAAAGTCTTGAGATGGAAGGTAGAAAAACGTGTCACGGGTATTTATATGGAATAATAAAGTAATTTATTATAAAATATTATCTAATGGAATTTCACAAAGTCATAGTCGAAACCTTTGATAAGAGGTAGAAACAGGTATCGCGAAGATTAATTTACTAAGTGGAATATTATAAGAATACACAAGTTTTAGCAAAAACGTTAAAATAAATTACGTATTTTTTTTTGTGTTGTGTCTTAAGACTTTAGAAGAGAAACAACACAAGTGAATCAAGTATAGTTTTAAAAATAAAACTAAAGCTGCCTAGACACGTTATGAAGTTGTTGATTTTTCATTATATTTATTAAAACTACCCTAAAAAATCATTGTTAAATAAAATACAATAGGGTATATATAGCTGAAAGTGCCTTTGATACTTGAATAATTCAATTATTGTTAAACAATAACAACAGTGTTTTTTTTTAATTTCTCTAATTTTATTCTGAACTCTTAACAAACTGTCAATGTATTTTCTTTAAATTATACATTTAATAATGATTATTTGCTTTATAAATTATTTTCACACCGCAAATATCAATAAAGAAAATTAAAAAAAAGAGGCTTTTTTTTATCAACGTCACAATCACTTTGTGACACAAAAACTTAGAAAACAAAACTACATATACACACTAAAGATCGCACATATCACTTTTAAAAGATTTAAGATCTATGATAAATCATAAATAGTAATATATCGCATATATAGATCCGAAAAAAGCATATATAGATACAAAGACAATTCTAATGGACTATTAATTATACACCAAGATCCCGGAAAAATATTCGAATTATCTACATTGATCCGGAAAAGTTTAAGAACACACAATTTTTTACAAAAAAAAAACCGATATCATATAGATCATTCAATAATTGTATTAAAAGATCTATGGATCATTCTTACGATAGATCCCTACTCGACAGACGGTTCGTAATAAACGACCGTCCTGCGTCGCTTCACGTTCAGACTGAGTCAGCTCACGCTAGTGTCAAAATCACGCATCCACAATATTTGTGCGAAGCATTGCAGGTATTGTATTAGGTGTTAACATAAGTTGTGTCCGTTTTTTTTTAAATTAAAAAATGAGCACCAAAAGAAAAACAACATGGCAAAGGTTATACGTCATTCGAAAGAAAATTTTCTGCTCTACAAGATATTGTGTTTGCTTTTACGTTACATATATTATTTTATTTGATTACAAGCCTACAAAATGGAATGTCGAGTAGAAGAAAGTGAGGATTTTCGATACCTCCTTCTGTTCGCGTTCAATCGAGGGAATAAAGCTGCTCGCGATATTTGCGAAGTGTACGGTGAGGATGCCACGAATTAAAGGACAGCTCGTCGATGGTTTTTGCGTTTCAAAGACGATAATTTCGACCTGAAAGAAATGGAGCGTTTCGGACGACCAGTGGACTTTGATGAAGACCGCTTATACCATTACAATTCATGAAGATCCCCTTCAAACCACCGTAGAATTGGCTGAGCAGATGAATTCTAGTCACATGACTGTATACCGCCATCTTGCGAACGCGAACAGAAGGAGGTGTCGAAAATGCTCACTTTCGTTTACTCGACATTCCATTTTGAAGACTTGTAATCAAATAAAATAATATATGTAACGTAAAAGCAAACACAATATCTTGTAGAGCAGAAAAAATTCTTTCGAATGACGTATAACCTTTGCCATTTTGTTTTACTTTTGGTGCTCATTTTTAAATTTAAAAAAAAAAACGGACACAACTTATGTTAACACCTAATACATTATGGCGTGTTCATTAGGCGGGGAGATAGACTTTGTTGATAGGCGCAAGTATGTATTAAAATAAAGATAGTAATATAGATTGTAGACACACTGAACGGTGATGTTCGATAGGAAACAAAGTCAATTTTAGATAAAATTTGTACATTGATGTCTTCCAACAAGGGAAAAGGCTTATTAATTAATTTGTATCGCATCTGGATTAATGTAACTATTTAGCTCTTGAATCTTAGAAAACACGTTTGATTCACTTTGTGGTGTCTTGTTTATTATTTTTTTAATGAAATTAATTAACTTGTGTCGCATCTGGATTAATGTAACTATTTAGTTTTCGAATCTTAGAAAACACGTTTGATTCACTTTGTGGTGTCTTGTTTATTAATTTTTTAATGAAATTAATTAACTTGTGTCGCATCTGGATTAATGTAACTATTTAGTTCTTGAATCTTAGAAAACACGTTTGATTCACTTTGTGGTGTCTTGTTTATTAATTTTTTAATGAAATTAATTAACTTGTGTCGCATCTGGATTAATGTAACTATTTAGTTTTCGAATCTTAGAAAACACGTTTGATTCACTTTGTGGTGTCTTGTTTATTAATGTTTTAATAAAATTAATTAACTTGTGTCGCATCTGGATTAATGTAACTATTTAGTTTTCGAATCTTAGAAAACACGTTTGATTCACTTTGTGGTGTCTTGTTTATTAATTTTTTAATGAAATTAATTAATTTGTGTCGCATCTGGATTAATGTAACTATTTAGTTCTTGAATCTTAGAAAACACGTTTGATGCACTTTGTGGTGTCTTGTTTATTATTTTTTTAATGAAATAAATTAATTTGTGTCGCATCTGGATTAATGTAACTATTTAGTTTTCGAATCTTAGAAAACACGTTTGATTCACTTTGTGGTGTCTTGTTTATTAATTTTTTAATGAAATTAATTAACTTGTGTCGCATCTGGATTAATGTAACTATTTAGTTCTTGAATCTTAGAAAACACGTTTGATTCACTTTGTGGTGTCTTGTTTATTAATTTTTTAATGAAATTAATTAACTTGTGTCGCATCTGGATTAATGTAACTATTTAGTTCTTGAATCTTAGAAAACACGTTAGATTCACTTTGTGGTGTCTTGTTTATTATTTTTTTAATGAAATTAATTAATTTGTGTCGCATCTGGATAAATGTATCTATTTAGTTCTTGAATCTTAGAAAACACGTTTGTTGCACTTTGTGGTGTCTTGTTTATTATTTTTTTAATGAAATAAATTAATTTGTGTCACATCTGGATTAATGTAACTATTTAGTTTTCGAATCTTAGAAAACACGTTTGATTCACTTTGTGGTGTCTTGTTTATTAATTTTTTAATGAAATTAATTAACTTGTGTCGCATCTAGATTAATGTAACTATTTAGTTCTTGAATCTTAGAAAACACGTTTGATTCACTTTGTGGTGTCTTGTTTATTAATTTTTTAATGAAATTAATTAATTTGTGTCGCATCTGGATTAATGTAACTATTTAGTTCTTGAATCTTAGAAAACACGTTTGATGCACTTTGTGGTGTCTTGTTTATTATTTTTTTAATGAAATAAATTAATTTGTGTCGCATCTGGATTAATGTAACTATTTAGTTTTCGAATCTTAGAAAACACGTTTGATTCACTTTGTGGTGTCTTGTTTATTAATTTTTTAATGAAATAAATTAAAATACAAATTTCACTGTTTTCAATCACTGTTTCATTTGAGTTCACTACCGGTTTCAAATACCGTCTTCCTCGTCAGGTGAAGTTGCTCCGTTTACCTTGTTAATGCCCCTTTCAGCTCTCCCATTACACGGTAACATACTGCCCAGATAACATAATTCATCAACCTGCTACAGTTTTTTTTTGCGTTAACCCTTATCATGGCATTGTAACACAGGTGTTACACTAATTTAGGGATTAAAAAAAACAGAAATTGTAACGTATTTCAAATATGGCAACTCATTCAAATACTATACACGCACTATTGTGTGCGGTGGTATCATCTGGTGATAAGTATTGACAACGCTACAACCTTTCAAACGACATCGGGTCAACATGTCTGGACAGCGTGGGTGCGTTTTGAAAATTCGGGTAAATAATCTAAATATCTTATTAATCACTACATGTAGAGAAAATTTTATTAAAACCATTTTATTTGTTGATAATTCAGCTATGTTAATATTGTTCTTGTTTTAGATTATAGAATCATTTTATAGCCCTTTTTGTGTTTTATAAAAACGGATATTTTGGCAATGTAACGTGGGTGTAACGTATAAAAAAATCTATAAGGAAAAGTTGTGATTATATTTCCTCAATTTTCCTTTATAACTTATCATATAACAAAGAATCACCAAAGAAAAACGTTAATATTTGGATAAATTGAACTTTGCCAAGATAAGAGTTAACGCATACATCGCACGCACACATTTCTATAACATTAGCAAAGATTTATTGATAACACACTAAATAAATATTTAAAAAATCAATCAATCCGCAAATAAATTGTTTTATATTTTTTTTAATAAAATAAATACAACACTTACTATTTATTACTATTTTATTTGAGATCACTGCCGGTTTCAAGGATCTCGGTCTTCCTCGTCAGGCGAAGATGAAGTAAATTATGTCTAAAATATATATTTTCTAATTGTAATAGGTACAGGAGAGGGAGAGGGGAGTAGGTGGGCGTCAAAAGGATGACTTTCGAATAGGAAACATATTCAGCAGAGGACTATTATTAAAATTAACTCGATTTTTTATAATGTTGAAACATAATTTAAATTAAGTCTCAACATTATAAACAATCAAGTTAGTTTTAATAACAGCCTTCTGTTAAATATGTTTCCTATTCGAAAGTCATCCTTTTGACGCCAACCTACTTCCGTCCCCCTCTCCTTTACCTATTATAATTAGAAACAATATATTTTAGACAATTTGGTGTGTCCCTAAGAGACAAAATAAAAAGCTCACGCATTCGTGGAAGCCTAGGTGTTACAGATATCAACAGTAAGATGGAGGAGTGCCGATTGAGATGGTATGGGTACGTTGGACGCAGAGCACCCGATCACATTGTGAACCAGGCAATATCCATAGACCTTCCTCGAATAACAACCAGAGGAAGACCAAAAAAATTCATGGGTGGTGCAAAAAGATAACCTGATGCAGAGACACGGCCCGGGGGACGTAGTCCGGGACAGAAGAGCGTACAACCTGAGGACGAGGAGAGCTGACCCCAACAGTCTTCGCAGACAGTGAGTTGGGATGGAGCTAGGGAGAAGATATTTTAGATAATTTAGTTCATCTACACCTGACGAGGAAGGCGGAGGTAGTGAACTCAAATAAAACAGTGGTGAATACAAAATAAAAAACAAGTGTTTTATTTATTTCATTAAAACTATCTAACTATTGTATTTACTTAGGTTTGGTTGCAATTCAGTTGATATATGCTAGTCATAATCATAAATACTGACATATTGGTCTACTTCTAAAAAGTCTACACTGGCTTGAGTGTCGCGAACGGATTCGTTTCAAACTTTGTATTATTTATTGAAATCTGTGTTTGAAAGATGTTCCTTCGAAGATAAGCAGACCTTTAAGATCGATTTCTTTTTCATCCGATAAATTTGATGTTTCAAATTTATCCAATAGGACGGGGTATTATGATATGGAGTTTTTGTCATTGCTGGGTCTATGTCGTGGAATGGTCTGCCTTCTAGTGTCATATATATATATATATGGGTGGCATATGCAGCTTTACGAAACATTTAAAAACAATACTTTTAGGTCATATCATAATGTATGCGTGGGTTTAAACCTTGAATTAGAGCGCCCGTGAGGAGAGTTTGCTCTCTAAATGGCGCAATATAAACTGTTCTTTTATTTTTTTAAAAGCCTCTAATATAACCCGCATTGGCGCTGCGCGCTCCCTCGTAATAGTTAAAAATGGTTGTTTTACAGAAAATATAGTTTTTACTGATATTTTAATATACATATTTCTTCATGTCACTATTGATTATTTTTTTAACCCTTCCTTCCCTGTGATGTGTAAATAGTACACATTGCTTCTAAAAACTTTAATATCCCTATAAATATAATGAATACTGGGTTCAGATTTTAGGTATTCCTCCGTAATACATTTACGCATTGAATGAAAAAAAAATAATATTAATAATAATTGACACTTATCGGCCACATCAGATATTTTGTGAAAATCGGGAATAAATTCACCAATACAATCAAACGTGTGCCAGTGTGTGACGTAGGTATATTCATTCTGAAAAACCGCTATGGGTGAGGAAGCCACGCTATTCACGTCTCGCTTTCACTCAACATCGGTATATGGGAACGCAAGAAATAGAATCTCAGTTCGCAGTTGTTACCTCCTTCGAGGTATAACATACACAGTGTTAGTGTTCCGAGTCCCGTCTCAGTAGCTCGCAGGCATCCATACGAGGTGGTCCCTGCGCCCGTTTTGTGAATGTCGGCCGATGTTTTTTCATGTTTTCAGCAATTAAATTTTAATTATTATCATTTTTGACTTCAAATTTTAATTTAAGCGATTGGCAACGAATACTGTTATTTTTCCAATTTTAAATCGCTCATTTTTACATATGTACTGAATACACAGCACCGGAGCCTACAAAATATGAGTCTTGTTTGTGCTCCCCTGATGATAAGGTGAAAATCTTGAAACCGGTAGGGTTATGTCGTCATATTAATTGGAATAAACAGTGTTTTACTAAACAAATTACGATGTCTTTAAACCTAGACAGTGTTAATAATAATAAAAAATAATGTCAATTTATATAGCGCCGTTTAGATCGTGAACTCTTTTCAGGGGCGATTTAACTTAGTATTCGAACCCACTATTATTGACAAATTTAAAATATTACGAATCCATTATTACCGACAGATTTATACACACAAGTTGAGTGTAAGTATATGAAAGTAGTAACTGCGGCCATTAGATAGTATTCGAACCCACTATTATTGACAAATTTAAAATATTACGAATCCATTATTACCGACAGATTTATACACACAAGTTGAGTGTAAGTATATGAAAGTAGTGACTGCGGCCATTAGATGAGGTACTTCCCCGCATCTGCATATGTTTAAAAAAATTCATTTGGTAAGAAAACCGCAGAAAACTTACCAATCGAAGACGAACTACAAAGAAATCTTTGTAGATCTTCCGATATGTGATAGTAACACATTCAGATTTAGATCAAGTGTAGTGTATTGCGTAGTTTGCATATAAAATTATACATTTTGATAGGACCTCCCAAAAAGGTTGCCTTTAAGTGTTTCCTAAAACTGTACACGCCACCCATATCTCTAATACTAAGAAGCAGACCATTCACCGCCCAGCAACTTCAAATTCTCCATCAAAATACCTTTACCATAACATAGTATAATTCAAGACATTGATAATGTCTAAAACGATCACCGATTTGGTCGACAACCAAGACTAAGAAAGAATAAGAAAGAAGGGAGTAAAGAAAGAAGGGAAGACTGAGGGCTTCGCGCACGGACGGACAGCTACAGATGCAGCAGATCTATTTAGATCCAGCTCGCGACACCAGAGTGAGTACAACTCGCTATTTATACATGAACTCGGTGTCACATCCACATGGGACAAGGGAGAGACTGTTATCCGGAACAAAGACAGGACAGTTTCTTCAATTTCAAAGTTAATATATATTTTTTTAAATTTAATTTATTTAGCATCCACAATACAAAATTTACAACTTAAATAGTTTAAATTGATAGACGAAGCGTATAATACAAGTATTTATATATACTTATACATACTATCACGTCGTTTCTCTGTCGGGGTAGACAGGGAAAAGAAATCTTAGACTTTCCGATCGTAGGAAACATTTTTCGCCCAATACACTATATTGTAATTTATTTTTATCAAACACTGTTTATTCCACTTTTTTGTGACGGTATAACCCTACCGGTTTCAAGGCTTTCACCTCATCTTCAGGGGAGCACAAACAAGACTAAATGCTGTTCGAACTGGTACCGATATGTACGCTTTAACGGTTGAAAGCTGGGGGTGAGGGAGGCACGGGACAATTTCGGCCAAGAGCGGAGAGATTTTTGGGAAATAACTGTTCAACAGATGTTCCGATCGATAATTGGACAGATTAGAGGCCCTAGAAATTTCTAAGTCAGTACACCGATCGAAACATCTGTTGAACAGTTATTTCCCAAAAATCTCTCCGCTCTTGGCCGAAATTGACCCGTGCCTTCCTCACCCCCCAGCTACGAACCGTTGAAGCGTGTATATCGGTCCCAGTTCGAACAGCATTTATTAGTCTTGTTTGCGCTCCCCTGAAGATGAGGTGAAAGCCTTGAAACCGGTAGGGTCATACCGTCACAGAAAAGTGGAATAAACAGTGTTTGATAAAAATAAATTACAATGTCTTTAAACCTCCACAACGTTAATGCCTCAACTATAAACAACAATACACTATACTTGATTACCGACATTCATAACCTAGTTCAGCGGTCCGCAACTCATATGCACTGAAGTGCCACTTTTTAATATTTTTTTAGTATTGGACCGTCCGTTTTTAGTACTTGTTATTGTATTGTATTACAACCTCATTGTATACAACACAACCTGGCGGGTTTATTGCGGTGGGGGGAGAATGAAGCTATCTCTTCCAACCAATCAGAAAGATGTTTATTCCTTCAACTAATTAGGTGACACATGAAAAAACGTTTATTTGAGGATACATACGGATAAAAAAAGTGGCACTGCTCAATTCCTAAAGGTAGATTGATTAAACATATAGGTTAATAAGATAATCTATGAGTTGTCATATAATTATTCGGAACTTACAAATCAAGACGATATTAACTAGACCAGTGATCGGCAACCTATGCACTGAAGTGCCACTTTTAAATTTTCGGACTCTCCGCGTACCACTGACGGATCCAGGAATTTATCACGGGGGGGGGGGATATATCTTTAATTATTTTACCTCATTATAATTCAAACCACTTACATGTCCCCAGGCGCATTATATTATAAATTGGAGGTCCTGTTCAAAATTCAAACGAGATTTTGCGAAGTAAAAATTTTCCCCTTCAAAAACTGACTGAATTTCGTCTAAGAAAACGAGCAGAGCGGAGAATTTTTTTGTTTCCCCAAAAACTAATAATTTCGAAAATTTTATTAAAACCATTTTATTTGTTGATAATTCAGCTATGTTAATGTTGTTCTTGTTTAACATTATAGAATCATTTTATAGCCCTTTTTGTGTTTAATAAAAATTGATATTTTGGCAATGTAACGTGGGTGTTACGTATAAAAAAATCTATAAGGAAAAGTTGTGATTATATTTCCTCAATTTCCCTTTATAACTTATCATATAACAAAGAATCACCAAAGAAAAACGTTAATATTTGGATAAATTGAACTTTGCCAAGATAAGAGTTAACGCATACATCGCATGCACACATTTCTATAACATTAGCAAAGATTTATTGATAACACACTAAATAAATATTTAAAAAATCAATCAATCCGCAAATAAATTGTTTTATATTTTTTTTAATAAAATAAATACAACACTTACTATTTATTACTATTTTATTTGAGATCACTACCGGTTTCAAGGATCTCGGTCTTCCTCGTCAGGCGAAGATGAAGTAAATTATGTCTAAAATATATATTTTCTAATTGTAATAGGTACAGGAGAGGGAGAGGGGAGTAGGTGGGGAGTTTCCCCAAAAACTAATAATTTCGTGTAAGAAAACGCCGTTTCGTTTAAGAAATTATGCATGTAATTAAAAAAATCCTATGGGGAGGGGGGGCGATCGCCCCCATTGCAATTGAAATCAAACTAGTGTAAAAATTATAAGAATATTTTTTTAAATAAATTTTTTTTATTACTGTTCTGAAGAATTTCATTATTTGTTATTCTTTATGCCGAACCACCAAAACATCTTCCGCGTGTCACCTAGTGGCACGCGTGCCATATGTTGCCGACAGCTGGCCTGGTTGATAAGACACGTGTCTTCCAGTCTCGGATTTTATTCTTGTTGATTTTTTCCAAAGGAGAGTTTACTCCCTAAACGGCGCTGTATAAAATTATCCTTTGAATGAATGAACGCTTAAATCATTACGTTATAGAGTAACGTGTGAGTCCACAGGACCATTCGAGACTTCATAATTAAATACAACTTCAAAGATATATCGAGCGATTGATTCTAATACATACATTAACTTATTTATTTATTAACACTTCTGTAATAAACAATCTGGCGGGCTTATTGCCAGACGGTAATCTCTTCCAATCAACCAGCCAAAGTAAATATAGCAAGTTACATGGTCGCAAAAAATATTCAAATGATTATTCGTCTTGGTGAAATTTATGAACATAATAAAAGTAAATGAGATATCATCAATCAAAGGAAAAGGAACGAATGGTGGCCGAATGTGTAACCATGTATTTAACACATTACTGTTAAAAAAAACAATAATTAAATGAGCTTATTGCCAGGTGGCAATCTCTTCCAACCAACAAACCAGAAAAAGTAAATAAGTATGGTGGAAAAAAATATTGAAATGATCATCATCATCTTTATAAAATTTATGATCAATATACTATACATAGTAAAAGTGAGATATTATTAGATCAAAGGATAAGGAAGGGGATGGTGGAGAGGAAAGGAAGGGATGGTGGAGAGGAAAGAAAAATCTGGAATGAAGCACGTTAAGCACACTGACTAGAAATTAAGAGTTTTTTCAGTTCCTTCTTAAAGCATGCCAAGGACGGAGCGAGTCTAACATTGGTTTGTAACTGGTTCCAGAGTCTCACTGCATGGACAGTAAAGGACGCCGTAAAAAACAAAGAGCAATGAACTGGGTAGACCAATAAACATTATTTGAGCATATCATAAGTCCATCATTGTAAAGACGCTGAAAATTTTCGGCGATATAAGAAGGGGCGGCTGGACAGTTAAGGATATTATACAATAGAGAAAATATGTGAATTTGGCGTCTATTTCTCACGTTCACCAGTTCAGCGCCTTCCGGTATGAAGTGATATGATAGTACTTTCTCAGGTTAAAAATAAATCTTAGACAAACATTTTGAAGACGCTGTAATTTGTCCAGTTGTTCATCCGTAATATCCAAATAACAGACGTCCGCATATTTACTTATGTATATAAAAAAAGGAGAAATACATAATATACAAATATTTTTTTAAAGGAGTAATTAAATAAATTTGGCCACCCCTCAATGAAGCGTATAGGAAATAAATAACTCTAGATAGGGGCATGGCATAGTTGGACACAGATCGAGGGTGCCACAGATATTTCAAGAAGTGCAGCGCGCCTTCGATAATATGTAGTGTAGTATAGCAGTGAGAACCTTGAACTAAGTTCACTTGAGAGGAACTTAAATATAGACTCATGAGGCGACACAGGGGTGTTCCCTTTATCCGGAACTAACATTTACGGATTTTTTATACATACAAATAATTTTATTTATTTATTTTATTTTATTAACGACACAACAGTGTCTTTATATACAAATGAACATGTGACAGGTTATACAAGTACTTAAATTTATTGACAAATAATACAACTTTATCTTAAACTAACATGAAGATACAAAAAGCAGTAGAATAAGTTAAAGTCATCGTTTTAAAATTATTTAATAACCTTTGAGAATTTTGTGGGAATTTTATGGATATATATTGAAATATAGAAAACACATGGCCTCATTAGTGGAACGAGATGCAAGTTGCTTTGCAGAATTAAAAGGTTCACATATGTTGATGCAGGGTTACTCAACTCCAGAGGCAAAATATTGTCCTTAATATTTGGTATTTATATTAATAAAGGAGAGCACAGAGTTAGTAGCTATTTCTAAATATTGTTGTAATATTCTGGCGAATACTATATATACTTATATTAAAGATATCTAAATTGTTGCAAAACTCGTTTCCAAGTCTTTGCATACGAATTATAGAGGAGTTGATTTTATAGTTAGTATAACAATTTTCGGTATAAAAGGGATTGAGCTGTCTTGTGGATCTAGTGGGAATACGAAATGAAATGCTCGCGAGTAAGTGAGGTGCATCAATCACTGAGTGAATGATTTTGTATAGCAGTACTATATCGGCTGTTTTTCTTCTGTCACACAGCTTCAAGAGTTTCACTGCATTTAATAAGTTGGGATAATTTCTTTCTTCATGCGGTATTCCAAGTTTAAAGTTTATGAATCTTAGAAATTTGTTTTGCACACGTTCTAAAGTTAGTGCATGGGCGGCGTAATGAGGAGACCATATTGGTGAGTTGTAGTCAAGGCGACTACGTACTAAAGAGCAGTACAGCAGTTTTAATGTTCGTAAATCCGAGAAATGTTGGGCAGTTCTTAGTACAAATCCCAAGATTTTTGAACTCTCCCGAGTGATTTTGTTCACATGTTCTATAAATGAGAGTTTTTCATCAAATATAATTCCTAAGTCCCTTATAGAAGATACACGTTTTAATATATATTGATTTAGCGAATACTCGTGATTAATTGGATTTTTATTTCTATAAAAACTAATGGACTCACATTTACTCAGGTTTAAGTGCAGTTTATTTGTGGTACACCATTGTTGTAATTTATTTAAGTTTTCTTGTAATTTAAGGCAATCAGCAGTATTATTTATGACTTTGAACATTTTTAAATCATCAGCAAAAAGTAAAATTTCTACGTCACTAAGTGTGTCAACTATATCATTAACGAATAGGAGAAATAATATTGGTCCTAGATGCGATCCTTGGGGTACACCGCTTGTAGCTGTGAAGGGATATGAAAGACAACTATCGATTTTGACAGTAAGTATTCGGTTTTTAATGTAGCTTTCGATCCAGTCTAAGAGCGGGCTAACTATTCCTAAAGCTTTTAGTTTACTTAATAGTATATTATGTGATACTTTGTCAAATGCTTTACTGAAATCTGTGTAAATTGAGTCCACTTGTTTTCCATTTGAGAACGAATTGAAAATATAGTTTTCATATTCGAGTAGATTAGTCAGTGTGGATCTACCTGAAATAAATCCATGCTGTTGAGTGATAATAATATTGCGAATCGAATCAACAATTTTGTCTAGGATAAGACTCTCGAATAATTTAGGAATCGTTGATTGTATACAAATTGGTCTATAATTTGAAACATCGCTTTTGTCACCTTTCTTGTATATTGGTGTGAGAAAACTTGATTTCCATATTTGTGGAAATCGACCTTCCGCCAATGATTTATTAAATATAATTTGCAACCGATATGCTAAAATTGATGCACAGGTTTTCAAAAAAATGGGAGGTACATTGTCCGGACCCGCAGACTTAAATAAGTCAAGTTTATTTATTTTTTTAACTACTTCGTCCAAGGTGACGAAGCATGAGGAAAGGTTAACAGTATTGGAATATGAAGGTATGGGATTAAATACATCGGGTGAATCCACTTCATGTACACTTTTAAAGAAGTCCGCAAATAAATTGATAATCCCATCCACAGTATCAGCGGATTTCTGGTCATAAAACATGCAACTTGGGATGTTTGAGTCATTTTTTCTCAATGAATTTACATAATTCCAGAAACTTTTCAAGTTGTTATTGATGTTATTCTCGCTTTGTTTTACAAATTCAGAGAAACGTTTTTTGGAAAGATTTTTACATTTTTTGCGTAGTTCGTTAAATTGAGTGTAGTCTGATATATCTCTAGATGTTTTATATGTCTTGTGTGCAGTCTTTTTTTTTATTACGAGGTTTATCAACTCTCTGTTGAACCATTTTGGATACTTAGATTGGATTATCATCTTATAGGGAACAAATTTTTTAATAGCTGTGTTAATGTAATGATAAAATAAATTAATATTATCGTCTAGGCTTCTGGAGTTGTGAGCATCCCAATCACACGTATCTAGATAATTTATTATGTCAGTATAAGGCGCTTGGTGAAAATTATACTTATATTTTGGAAATTTTGCATTGTCTTCAAAGTCTGTCGTGATACATATATTTAAGGGTGGATGGTGATGATCTATTGGCAATAGTCCATCTTCTGTTAGACTTACTAAAACACTTTTTTCACTTGTAAATATAAGATCTAGGGTTCGATTGTTTTTGTTTGTAATTCTATTCACTTGATTGATCCCTAAAAAGTCTGCCATATCTAATATGATTTTAGCACTGTCAGATATATTTTGTGATGTAATGTCAGTATTGTTTTCATTCCACTTAATACACTGAAGGTTGTAGTCACCGGCTATGACTAGTTCGCAATCAGGGTAGTGTAGACGGATGATCTCTAGATCTTCACTATGCTTTTTATAGGTGGAACACGGAGAGTTTGGTGGAATATAGATACAGCCAAATATGATTTTTCTCGAGTTGATATATAACACAATGAATATTTGCTCAATATCTTGATGCACTGGTTTGATTAGTTTAAATCTATAGTTTTTCGGGGTGGCTATTAGGACTCCGCCACCTCTGGTTTTTTGACTTGTAGTTGGGTTACGGTCAAACCGATGTACTGCATGGTTGATGAATCCTAATTCGCCAGAGTGTATACTATCATCGAGCCAGGTTTCGGTAAATATAAATACGTCGTGATTCATGGTGTAGAGAGCAGCATTCAATTCGTTTAGTTTAGTTTTGAGTCCTCGAAGATTTTGGTAATAACAGGTGATGCTTGAGGGTTTTTTACGCGAGTTAGTTGACACTGTAGTAGTTATTTTAGTATATTCATGAAGTTCAGATGATTTTTTTAGTTTTTTGAAAACTGGCTGACAATGGTGGGAATCGAGTTAACATATTTTATGGTAAGTCCTGATTCGCCATTGTTTAGTCTGTTATTTAGCGATTCACGAACGTCTCTTAGACGTTTAAGTTGCAATGGAGTTAGGTCGTTATAGATTTTTATATCTTCTTTCACTTTATGTCGCTGTCGGAGAATTGTCTTAGGGGCGACTGAATCCTTGAATACTACTTTAATAGCTCTGGCTTTATTTTCTTCGGGTTTACCTAAACAATAATCACATTGTTATCGGATAGTTGGGTGTTTGTGGAAAAAAAACTGCAGTGAAATCTTATATTCGTATATACATACATACATGTGAACAGTTGCAACTTCACATATGCTCTGAAATATTACCTTCTAAATACGAGTAGTTAGTAATTTGGACTCTTATTTGCTTCCTCTCTTTTCGTTGACGGCGAATCGGGAGTTGTGTGCGTTATCTTCTTATTAATTTTTATATTACTGTTCGTTTAATTTCAGCACTCGTATTCTGGTTTGTATATGATAGACGTGGGCAAATGCGGCTCCGAGAGCCGCATGCGGTTCTTCGTTGGGTTAAGTGCGGCTCCCAATGTCTCTTATAAAAATATAGATACTTTCTTTCCCCATTATACTTGTATTTTCGCGATTTTCCTATCTAATTGTTGTAAGTGACAAGATGCGCATGTACTATATGAATGCAACTGTCTCGTATTGGTGTATACGTATGTGCTGTGATTTCAATGTGTAGGGTGCGCGCGCATCTCCTGCCTCTTTATCTGTGCAAATCACGCAAACCGTATTCTGCGCTATTTTTATATTTTCTTAAATGTGTATTTTTGATACTTTATATATCAATTAAGATTTGTGTAGAATGTGCAATAAATTAGAATAAGTGTTATTTAATACTACGTGACTATGGCGTGGCTCTTTATATATATGAAAATCCAGAATGTGACTCTCGTTGACCTCATGTATGCCCACCCCTGGTATATGTGAACATCATTTTCCATTTGTGATTTTATTTTGATAAAATTTGAACTCTTATCAGCTTTTTTCTTTTTTTTTGTTGACATTTGATCTGATGTGATATTTATGGGTTAGTTACTTTTTTATTTATGTATTTTATTTCGGTAAAATTCGGACTCCTATCAGCTTTTCTCTTATTTTTGCTGATATTAATCTGAGATAGTATTCGTGGGTGTACTTTATTATTTTTTCAGCCATTTATTAATTTTCAGTTTTTTTCTTAGTCTACGTGTAAAAGGATGCGGGTTGAAAAACATCTGATGTCCTCGCGGTCGGGCTCGACCTATATTGGTGGAGTGTATCTCGGCGAGGGGGGTGTTATGAGATGAGCCCAGATCTTTTGATAGCTTCTCTCTTAAATGTATTTTCTGCAGTTTATCTTGAGATATATATGTGCGATTTCGGAATGTATTTATATATGTAAATACCAGCGGTGGCTGGTCTAGAGGTGCGTTGGTGCGCTGAACCGGAGAAATAATTCGCAATAATTAAATTATATATACGCAAACATGACTTCCAAAAATGTTAAACATTTGTATAGATTAAATATGTATTAAGTGTTAACACAAGTTGTGTCCTTTTTTTCCAATTTAAAAATGAACACCAAAAGTAAAACAATTAATAATATGGTTTAATCGGTTCTCATCGAAGTCCACTGGTCGTCCGGAACACTCCATGTCTCTCAGGTCAAAATTACAGTCTTTGAAACGCAAAAACCACCGACGACCTGTCCTTTCATTCATAGCATCTTCACCGTACATTTCGCAAATATCGCGAGCAACTTTGGCTATTTTATTCCCTCGATTGAACGCGAACAGAAGGAGGTGTCGAAAATGCACACTTTCGTCTACTTGCCATTGCATTTTGAAGGCTTGTAATCAAATAAAATAATATACGTAACGTAAAAGCAAACACAATATCTTATAGAGCAGAAAATTTTCTTTCGAATGACGTATAACCTTTGCCATTTTGTTTTACTTTTGGTGCTCATTTTTAAATTGGAAAAAAACGGACACAACTTATGTTAACACCTAATATAACAATACTGACAAATAATACGAGTATTTTTATTTAAGTTACAATTCAAAAAAAATTAAGTAAAATTTACAAAATATATTTCTTTCAAATTGACTGCCCTAGTTCTTCCAATACTACCGGAGCGATCTCCAATATGCACCAATAAGAATCCGAGTGTATATGCAACATAGTCCGTTGAATAGATTTCGTTGGATATGCTTCCACTTTAATACGTAAAATATCTTTGTCCACTTTCACTGTTCATTTTTTTCTAGATAAATTTTTTGAAATAAAAAATTGACTTCGATTTTTTTTTAACCGCCTCTGGAACTTCAAACATTTAATAAACTCCCGTAAATATCACATATGTTTTTAACTGCGGTCGTCGCATTGTTTTTTTTTAATGATATTCGTATAACATCGAATTACACAAAAATCGTTGATCTGGAAAAAATCCTCCATTTAAAACAACGAAAAAAAAAATCTTTCACAAACCGTCCATGAGGTGTCTACTGGCCGATAGAATCCAAAACATATGACAAAAGTTCCAAAACTGATGATCAAAAAGGACTATGGAAAAAAACGACATTTTCGTCCGGTATCTCTAATACACATTATAATGTGTATATAAAATAATTTAACAACAGTTAATATAAACATCTACCAATTATTACAATTTTAACCTGAAGTGAGTCGATCTGCGGTGAAACTCCTCAGCAACCTCCTGACGCTTCTTCTTCTCCTCGGGAAGTTCCTCTCTTCCTCGCCTTCGCTCATCTTCCGTCTTCTTATTTCTACACTTCACTCAAATTAAACCCCCTTCACTTTACAGCCCCTCCCTTTATTCGATCTTATGCAACATCTCTATTTTTTTCTTCAAAAACAACACTTAATCGTAATTATATGGCAAATTTAACTCTTAAAAACAATTTTTGACAATTCATTTATTAATTTTTAACAATTGCAGCTTTTACTATAAATCGAAATTCAATATCAACTATTAAAAAAATCATATCAAATAAATACACTTTAAAAATGATCACATAACAAAAATAAGGAAATCAATAACGAAATTAAGAGACAAAACTTAATTACATAACCATTATCATCACGCCATGTCCCTATTGAGGTGGGCAGATAACATATCTCCACCTTCATTCTATTCAGGCATAAATCTTTCGCTACTGCCACGTTAATACACCTTTAGTCATGCGTACTCTCCTATTATAAAGGCTTTTCAATTTTCCGTCTTTCAAAATTAATTTAGTCGTGCCACGTTTTTCCCAAATTTTTCGTACCTTTATAACTACTCGGATAGATTATTCTTGCAAATCTTTTGTCATTAATTATTTATATGAGGGCTCCTTATCTTAACGCTCCTCTCTTCATCTTGAACACTGTATTTTCTTTCAAACCTCATTCTTTCCTAATGTCCTTATTCTACGAGTATTATACATTGTTTTTCCACACAATGTACGTAACACTCTCATTTTAACCGCATTTATCTTACTTTCATCACTTTTTGACGTGCCCAAGTTTCGCTAGCATATCTAATGCTGAGAACAAGATTTCATTATGTCCACATTCCTTATTTAGTCGTACAGGAATTCACAACAGCATATTGAAATGCCAACATTTTTTATAAATATTTTATAACAAATAAAATAAAGGATTTCTCGCAAACATATATCTATATACTCGTATACCCGAGATAACTAATTCTGAGATAAATAATATATTAGTTTCTCTTAGAAAAAAAAAGAAACGTGAAACAGTTTGACGAACAAATGTTCTTTGCAAGGTTTTTTAAGAAACACAAAAAAAATCCCCGAATACTGTGCTCGAAAAGATCATTTAAATAAAATATATTTTTGAAACTGATAACCCGCGTAAACGGAGGGATCACTGTATTATAATGCGTTCAAAATAGAAAAACGCTTATAAATTAATCGGTTAAACCAGCGGTTACCAAACTACGGCCTGCGGGCCGGATCTAGCCCTGCAAACTTTTTCATCCGGCCCCCGACTTATATTCATAAATATTATATATAAGAAATATTAATTTTATAAAATTTTATGATTTTGTTGTGAATGCACGACAACGATTCTTCTATTGTGATTTGGTATAAGACAGATGCAATGTAAACTAATGTTCTAATAGGATTTCAATAAGAATATTTTTCGTCCGGCCCCCTCATGTTTTTAAAAATTTCAATCCGGCCTGTTTCTCAAAAAGTTTGGCGACCCCTGGGTTAAACCAAGAGTTCCCAAAGCGGTCGATTTTTTTCGGCCACAGACCCCTTTAAAAAAACCGTCGACCGAAGAATATCCAGTCGACCCCCTAGTCATTTACTTTACTTACTCAAATTAATACGTTTGTACAGTACTCGATATTAAATATTTCACTAGATAACATGCAACGGTTTTTCATGTCCGCACTTGCTTTGACGTACGGACATACGTTCGATAAGAGAATGCACAGACATGTTTGAGCTACATGTATTTTCATGCATTCTTACGTGTGACTCTTTCAATGACACACTTTACCTTTTCATTCACAAGTTTGGTACCTAGGTATGTAATGTGTTTTTATCAAAAAAGTGTTTTTTTTTTTAATTATTGTACTCCTTAATTAGGTACCTATTGGAATCATATATATTTTGAAGTAACAAACAAATAGCAGTAGTAAGGGGGTCCATTTTTGCTGTCGTCGGTCGACTCCTAATTTTTTTTATTGAAACTATCGACCCCTAGAAAAATCGAATTGATCGCAGATGGTCGATATCGACCACTTTGGGAACTCCTGGGTTAAACCAATGATTTCTCGAGTACATAAAATAAATTTGAATATAGAGTAAAAATATTATAATTACCTTTGTAACTACACTGTAAGTAGAACATGGTACGCACATTTAAACCAGAATTCACCAAAGTTACAGTTAAAGTACACTTTTTTAACTAACTTGTCCCACAATATATAACAAAACTGTTATATTATATTAAAATCTATGCATGTATCAATAATATACATTTCTTCAAGCAAAGAGCAAACTATGATAACTCATTTTTGATTAAATGAGTCGATAATATTTTTACATACATAAAACCTTCGTGTAACATACATGTTCGTAAGATGTATGTCTTCCAGCCCGGGGGTTTTAGCTTCGATTCACGTTGGAACCCATTATATTTAAAAAATAATTCCATTCTGGTTTTAACTCAAGGGCATTTTAACATATTTTTAGATGATTGGAAGAGATTCATTGAGAAGTATAGAACCATTTTTAGATGATTGGAAGAGATTCATTGAGAAGTATAGAATCATTTTTAGATGATTGGAAGAGATTCATTGAGAAGTATAGAACCATTTTTAGATGATTGGAAGAGATTCATTGAGAAGTATAGAACCATTTTTAGATGATTGGAAGAGATTCATTGAGAAGTATAGAACCATTTTGAGATGATTGGAAGAGATTCATTGAAAAATATAGAACCATTTTTAATGCTAAATGACTGATTGGTCGCAAAATCGAAGACGCAACAGTCCAAGCAGACATGAAACATTGGCCATTCACAGTCGTCGATGACAATATTAAACTAACGACGACCTCTGTGGCCTAGTTGGTAAGACGCATGTCTCCCAACCCGGAGGTTGCGGGTTAAAATCCCGCTGGAAGCCAGTTTCTTTTTTAAATGGATTTAAGTCTTGTTTTCTCTCAAGGTTTCTGGTTAGTTGTAAGAGATTGATTGTATCGCATGCAACGAAAGTGTAATACAATATTATATTAAAACTATAAATAAGCTATAGAAAAAAAACTGTGCCTAGCGAAAGATCAAACCTGCCGCCGATGAGTTTGAACTTTAATCGCCATGCCACCTTAATTTTGATTTTAATACGTCAAGAATGCGTGTTTGCTGAAGGGTGACAGTTTGCGTACAACAAACCGGTACCCGTACAGCATTTTCAAATCGGAAACCAACGGGACGACATTTGCGGCCTAGTTCGTAAAACGCCTTTATCTCAACTCGGAGTTTGCGGGTTCAATTACCATGGTTGCCCAGATTTAAAAAAAATGATAAATTTTGTTTTCATTTGAAACTGTTTACCACCTTTCTAGTTGGTTGGGAGAGATTGCCACTAGATAGTAAGCCATCCATGTTGTAGTGTATACGATGAAAATGTAATAAAATACACTTAATAACGGACGCAGAAAGAATGGACACTACAAGAATCTTCTAATATTAAAATTCTTTATTTTTTCCTCGCTTACGTTTAACGCACATACATCAAAATAACGAATAAAAAATAATACATTTGTTTTAATGTACAAAAAATTTATTCACTCCCATAAAGTTTGCGTTTAAACAAGTTATTATAGTTTGCTCTTTGCACGACGATCTAAATGTTCTCTAAAAACTGTTTTAACACTTACAGATGCGTGAATTTTCAACCTAACCGTTTAATAAAATCAAAACATGATTTAAATAAACAACTGCTAACATAAACTTCTTTATTAACAATTATTTTTAAAAAAATCACTAACCTGTAAAGAAAATAGCACAACCGAATTGACTGTTTTAAGTCGACGAGTTAACGCTCTGTTCAAGACACGTATAAACTAACGATTGATACATGTGGACATAAAAATATTGTACTATCGAACTAATCTGGAAATGAAAATCATCCATGTATATATCGATACATGTATATATATTTACCATGTCATTAGTCAAACTGTTGAAGAGGAAACTAGGGCGTGCATATTATATACAAAAAAATGAATTTGTGGTGTAAGAATTGAATAAATATGAAAGCATCTTTATTTTGGTTATCAATTTGGTTAACGGCTAAACACAAGTTTAGCCCCCATTTTATTCATTTTTGATGTCTTCATTATGAACTTTTCTTAGTAAACGCATATTCCAAGCATTAGCCTTAATTTTGTCATTTTGCTAAGTCCAAGTTTCACGACCATATGTCAAGGTGAGCATCAACACACTATTATCTATTGTCCTTTTTGATACTATTGTTCCATTCACTTTGTTCCCTGTCGCTACCCATACTTGTCCCTTTCAATTAGGCCATCACACGTACAATAATAGAACTCATCATGTCGACCTACTTGATTTTTTCTGAATTTATCCATACATTGCACACACTTTTTACCATATATTTTCCTATCGCCATAACTTGAAGTTCTTCCACAATCATTTCTTAGACGTTTTAAGGTTAAAATTAACAATATTTTTTTTTTCACATCGTAACCCTAGCTCGATTGCTTAATTTATTTGAAAAGGGCACGTGTTATCAAATAATTGACATTTTTGATATTCACTGATAACGATTCTGCTAATGTCACTGTGGAATTAACGTTTTGCGCTTCTCAAATTGTGTAAATGGTATTTTAAACAAATTGCTGTACAATAAGAATTTTTCAAATCCAAAGAGAAATCAAAAAATTTAAGAAAAATAGAACAAAAGAGTTGGATTTTTTAAAATTTTCTGGTAGTTTGTGGCGTTTATTATAATATTATTTGGCATTTCTACTTTAACTAGGCAATCTTAGCCACTACGTCCCCCACTTCAGTTTGGTAACAGATTAATTAGTTTCTTCCTGTCTCTTAATGTCATTCTTAGCATAGTATTTTCCATGCTTATTTGTCTAACTCCATATCCTAGCGATAACCTCCGTGGCCTGTTTTCCAGCCCGGGAGTTGCGGGTTCGATTACCGTTGGTACCCAAAATAATTATTGTAAAAAAGGGTTTCAATCAAATTTCCATTTCAGGGTTGTTAAGCACCTTTCTGGTTGGTTGGAAAAAAAGTGTCACCTGGCAATAAGCCCGCCAAGTTGTACCGTGTATAAACGAAAGTGTTATAGTTATGCCCTCAGTGAGACACAGGCAAAAGCCTAGTTTATTTATTTAACACTTTTATTACAATACAATCTGGCGGGTTTATTGCCAGACGGCAATCTCTTCCAACCAACCAGACAAAAGTAAATGAAGCAAGTTACGTGGTCGCATAAATCATTCAAATGACTATCCATCCCCACGAAATCCATAAACATATACGTGAGAACATGCCCACGAACCCCACAAAGACGGACAATCACCCGAACATTATTTTTCATATAAAGTTATATATCATCAATCAAAAAGAAAGGAAGGGATGGTGGAGAGGAAAGGAAAAGAAAAATCAGGAATTAAACACGTTATTTTACTGACTAGAAATTAAGAGTTTTTTCAGTCGCTTCTTAAAGCATGCCAAGGACGGAGCGAGTCTTATATTGGTTTGTAACCGATTCCAGAGTCTCACTGCATGGGCAGTAAAGGACGACGTAAAGAAAGAGGAGCGGTGAACTGGAAAGGCCAATAAACAATCTCTGTTTGAGCGTAGCGCTAATCCATGATTGGAAAGACGCTGAAAATTTTAGGCGAGATAAGAGGGTTCGGCGGGACAGTTAAGGATATTTTACAATAGAGACAGTATGTGAATTAGTTTACTGGGGACACGACAAATGAAAGGCAACAAACCCAGATCCATTAAAATTGTGTCCAAATTAAATTAACTGTGGTTTTTTAAAAAAATATTGTATATTTTTTGTTATGTATAAAAAAATAAAATAAAAAAAATAAAAATAAAATAAATAAAAATATAATTTGTAATAAATGTGAATCGATAGGTTTTATAGTCGATAGGTTTTATAGCATAATAATCGCTAGACATTCACGATCAAGTGTGATCGTCAGTCACCTGTATTTATCCAATAAAGTAATCTAAAACACAAACATTTGCCAAAGGTTATATATAATCTATATACAAACCGAATTTATATATTATAACATCGTTTTAATTTCCTAAGTATAATTTTATTTTTAATAATCTGAATATTTGATCTCTTAGAAATAGTCAACACCTATCTATGTACATACTAACTTATAACTAGATAACAATTCTTTGAACAAATTATTTTAATATTTATCTTTTTTTATACGCACGTATGTACATGTCCACTCGTTCTGGATACTTGCATTTCATCACATTCATTCAGACCATGGTCCTCCCTGCTAATACTGTAGGTTGACTAGTCAAGTAAGGTAACAGACAATGCTCCGGGAGCTCGTGCTTATAACGGAAAGGCAGGTTGGATTGACTCTCTTAAGCCCCTAGGGCAGCGATTAGAGGATTGCCGTGGTTCTGTTGACTTTTATGGAACTTCACAGTCCAAACGAGGATGTGGTGAGGTCACCTTGTGGATGCAAGACGCCTGTGGGTATAGGGGTTTATTGAGTACAAGATGTTGCACTTAAGTAAGTACGCGGTCTTGAAAGATCAAACCTAAAGTTTCGATGGGGGAGATCAAACTTCCAAGACGATAGTCAGGTTTTATATGCAGCAATCTTTCGTCAGATATTTTTTTTAAGTAACACCATTCATTATTTTGCTGAAAAGCGTTATATTAATAAATGACTAGCAGCATATGAGCTATAGAACAATATAAATTCAGGTGACAAATGGCCTAAGAGTAAAACCATTCCAGAAGTGAATCTGCCAGGAATCGAACCTGCGGCACCTGCATGCTTAGTGTGAATACTAACCGTTCGATTATGGCTTACGACAAATACGAACCATTGTATACTATTGCTTCAAGTAGGCACACCGTACGATGGTAGTAGTATCCAGAAAAAGTACGCAAGGCGAAACGTCACGGGGCGCCAGTCCGATTGTCTCGATCAATTAGACGAAGGTGAGTCAGGACAGTGGTGCAACTTCACAAATATGGGGTATTTGGGGAGGGCGGGGGGAGGGGGAAGCTAGTCAGATTTTTAAAACAATGTATTTATACAAAGAGTTTTTTTTAATATTGTATAATTTGACATAGCGCTGTTTGTCGATTATTGCGACCACCTCAATTATGTTATGTCTCCTAATTAACTCAACAGAAAATAAGGTAGCTTGAGAGACACCAATATCGCTAAGAGCGCCATCTGGCCATCGAAAATATAAACTACAAAAAAGCATAAATTTAGATGTCAAATGGTATAAGATTAAACCCAGTCGCGAAGTGATTCCGCCAGGAATCGAACCTGGGGCGATCGGTTGCTTAACATGAACTCTAACCGTTAGACTAGGACCGCCGACGTTTCTAAATTTTAATATATAATTTATTAAAGATTAATTTGAACCAGACACCAACGTAATGAGAAGGATAAATAAAAACACTTTGAGGTGGTTTGGGCGTGTAGAAAGTATGAGAGATAAAACGCGGATAAAACAAATGTGGGTGACAGCACCGGTACAAAGACTGTAAATTAGGGGGATGGCTGCCGCTCAATACTCGGAGATTCCGGTTTACTTCTTGTGTTTTCGGTGAAGAGATTCCTCTTAAGTAAATAGAAGTTTGTCGTAAATAAAACACAGTAGACGTTCCAGAATCTGAGAATATATTTTGCTCATTTTTCGTTCCTTGTGTTGCAGCCCATCGCTCATCGTAAGCCCCTTTATTCGTCCGTGTATGCCGTCGCGGCTTACTAGATACTTGCTAGATACCATGTATACCGCGCGCTCTCTGCATGCATGGGTTGTTCGATTATTTATAGTGATTATTGCGAAGATCACGCATAAGAAACATTTCATTACAATAGGTACATATATCAACTCGACAATGTTTACACAGCAATTACACAAATAAAATCATATATTTTAGGTGACGCATACGCCCGATACAGTGAGAATAGCAACGAATATAAGAATGATTCGTAAGAGACGAAGGCCGACGAAATTTTGGTTGAATCAAGGGAATGAAACTTTGGAAAAAGGGGAGAAAAGGGATTTTTTCTTTTCTGTTAGAATTTTTAAAGTAAATTTTGATATGTTACATTTTAGGTTATTTGGGTATTTCTAAAGCTGTGCACAATACTCCATTATATTTTCAGTCTTTGTTATATTGGTTTTTATCGATAATAGTGTATTTTTTATCTGATCTGTGGAAAAAATTTACACAATAACTTAAATTAAAGTAATGACCTGCGTGGCATAGTTGGTAAGATGTCTTATTCCCAGCCCGGAGGTTGCAGGTTCAAACCCCACTGGAAACCAGATTTTTTTAAAAAGGAATCCAGCCTGATTTTCCCTTAAGGGCTCTTTAACATCTTTCTGGTTGGTTGGAAGAGATTGACACATGGCAATAAGACAGCCATGTCGTATTGTAAACAACGAAAGTAAAATACAACACAGATTTGTTTCGCTTTACAAAAGTATTGTCGTACTGCGAAACAGATCTGTCACTTTAAGTTGTGTAGAATTTAAGTATCAAATCATTCTGTTAAAATTGAAGTTCTACAATATAAATACCAAATAAATTAATAATAAAAAATAATGTAACACGTAAAATTATTTATCGAACAATTAATTAATTCATTCGTGCATTTAAAAGTCCGTAACGCCAATGCTCCCAAAGCGAGGTGAGGTGAGCTTTATCGAAGCGGGCCCGTTCAATTTGACATTTGGCCAGCAGCGGAGAAGTAAATGCCGAGGGGGCGGCATGGGCGCGGCTGCTATTTGCGGACCCGCGCCCGAGAGGGCGCCGTCCCCCGCGGATCGATACGCCTCTGTCCTGCATCATCTGCAACTACGTTCATCCTTGGACGGTTTTATGATGGTGGTTAACGATGGTTACATAATGGATTGACAATCAGCTGTACATGGGTCTTCAAACTTCGGAAAAATTGCAATTTCTCAAAGGCCAAATGTTCATATATAGTATCATTTTGAATACAGTTTCAATCTCCGTGGACTACTCTGAGGACCTAAGGTTATATTTCCGATGGCACCCAAAAAAAAAAATTGAGACGTCCTGAAAACAAATTTCCATATTTTTTAATTACCTTCGTTGTATACAGTACAGCCTGACAGGCGTATTATCGTATGGCAATCTCTTCCAACCAATCAGAAATGTGTTAAAGAGACCTACATTTAAAACCAGATTGGGATCCTTTTTAAAAAATCTGGGTTCCAACGGGAAACGAACACGCAACCTCCGGGTCGGAAGATAGGCATCTCACCAACTAAGCCACGGAGGACGCCTGTTTTTAGGTTAAATTCAAATGCAAATCTTCGTCACATGCTAGTGGATGGAGGTTTTTGATATGTTCAGTATCTCTTGTGTCGCAGAACGCTGGTTATTCAAGATCTCAACTTTGATTTGGTCATCGTCAGTGGTAATCGGCCTTCCAGAGCGGACACCATCTTCATGATTACACTACATATTTGGTTTGTGTCGCATTTGTTCCTTTGCGGTAATAAACAAGCGTCAACATTCAAAATGATGCCAAAAAAACGTTGAAGCAATTTGGGTTTGGAATGAAGTCAGCAAGTTTGGAATGAAGTCAACAATGCGTAAAAGTATTACCATTTATAGTAAAATATATTAAGCAACTTTGGAATGAAGTCAACAATGTGTAAAAGTATTACCTTTTAAGTAATATATATTCATCAAGTTTGGAATGAAGTCAACAATGAAAATTTTGCCCTTAGGGCATCTATCTGAGAAATACGAAACTTCTTTATGACATTTAAAAAAAAGGGTCCTATTTTGTTAAAATAATTTAGCCCCAAAACATTCTGAAATTATTTAGATAATACTATCCTAAAGGTGGGCCTGACCTCCTTGGTTTCCCCTTTGGACCGACAGATTGTCGACAATGTCTTTGACGAGTCCTCCAATTCTTTGGGCACATTGCTCGTGGCTAAGGGTATAGTTTGGAGAAGTTTATAATGGTTACTGGAGGCATGAAAGGACGACGCACAAGAGGAACCAATGCGTTGGACTGGCCAAGTGAGAGACGCAACTTGACTACCCTTAACAATTGGAATTCGACCCACGGAGTACAGAAATGGATGAAGTGAACTCGTCAGAAGCTATCATGCGAGTCACGATGCTCAGCCATGTGCTATGTGACAGGATGATGAAAAAGGAACGACTAAATCACGGTCCATCAGCTAAAGAAGCTGTGTGAAAACAGGCAGAAAGTTGATTTAGAGTATAGTTTCACAAAGTGGTGGCTGGAAGAATCTGTGGGCGTTGCTGGCCCCAGGGGCAGTAGGGGAAATTGAGAAGCAACTGGGCTTAACAAATTGGTTACCATAACATTCCTTTATGCAAACACTTATCCATTTGACTATTTAGACACATTAACAGTCATGGATCGTCGCATTACTCATATATATCAACCCTTCGTACATGTTGGTCCAATGGTCGTATAATGTAAGGGTTGCTTTATTTTCGAAGGAAACGTACATTGTAGTGTAAAATGCAGTTACAATTGATTTGTATAAAAAAAACAAGACGACATGTCTTAACAAGCGAGTGTCAGCATGTCGATGTATGCACTCATAATTGCGCACACTTTCGACTTACGCGAGTTCTTACAAATTCAGCTCGCAGCGGCAGGAATCTGTGCAAATTTACTGTTCAATACTACAAAAATGTGAGAATTCTTGAAAATCACTATTAGACTATTAAAAACAACGTGAAATTTAACAATTATAATGCCGACACAGCTACATTTACACGTTTACTATTAGTTGAGATAGAAATAAAGTTTACCCGAGAGGGGCGGTGAAAAAAATTATATTTGAAACGGGGGCGGTGAGCTAAAAATGTTTGGGAAACTCTGATTTAGAGGTGGAACTCGGTACCGAATGGAGTAGAGAACAGTTTAGCACTTGTGTTGTATTACGCTTTTCTTATAAAGTACAAATAAGGTGAGTTTATTGCCATGTGGCGATATCTTCCAACCAACAAGAAGGCGTTAAACAGCAAGTCTTAAGTGGAAAGAAGACTTGGGTACCAAGTGCAACTGAACCCTGAACTCCCGGGTTGAAAGACGGAAGTTTTATCAATTATGCTACGGAGGATTTTGCAATATGATGTTTTTTTGTCAATTACAATATTTGTATCGTGTATTAGCGACTTAAGCGTTCGTATACGCCACTTTGTACTCAATTGAAAAGCGGAAATTAAACAACTGTTTCAGCCACAATATGTTATGTGTGTTGAAATTCCCGCAGCGTTACCCAATTTGTCTCATTGCACGTCAGCATCGCCATTCTTTACGGACAACAGTTCATTCAATGGTCTCCATATAACATTCAGATCAACAACTATATATGACATTCAGAAAAGCAACCATTCGATAGATTTTTCATATAACATTCAGAACAACAACCATTCGATGGTCGTTATATAACATTCAAATCAACAACTTTATATAACATTCAGTACAATAACCATTCGATATTTTTTTATACAACATTCAGAACAACAACCATTCGATGGTATTTATATAAAATTCAAATCAACAACTTTATATAACATTCAGTACAACAACCATTCAATAGTTTTTTATACAACATTCAGAACAACAACCTTTCGATGGTCTTTATATAACATTCAGATCAACAACTTTAAATAACATTCAGTACAACAACCACTCGATGATCGATATATAATATTCAGATCAACAACTTTATATAACATTCAGTACAACCATTCGATGGTCGTTGTTTTACATTATATTATATTCAGATCATCAACTTTATATAACAATCAGATCAACAACTTTAAACAACATTCAGTACAACAACCATTCGATGATCGTTATATTATATTCAGATCAACAACTTTATATAACATTCAGAACAATAATTTGATAGATTTTGTATCATTTAGATCAACATCTATTCGACGGTCGTTATATAACATTCAGGTCAACAAATTTATGTATCTTCTTGATACAAAATTCAAATCAACAATTATACGATGGACTTGACATACTCGAAACATTCAGATATAATTTATTTAGTGGCGCCTATGAGCAGCTTTTTCTAAATTAAAAGGAAACGTCCTCTTGAGGCGATAATTTATAACGTAATAACTTGAACATTTCTTGCATAAAAAAATAATTTGACGTGATATATATAAGATTTATTTTATTTATTTATTATTACACATGACAATATACATAATTTATATACATAATTTGCGAAAAAAACAACAGGTAATTTAATTTAGACATACACTATTTTAATTGATCTGGGTTAGTCACCTTTCATTTGTCGTATCCCCAGTAAACTAGGATGCTTTAACTTGATGTAACTCCATCAATGTGGAGTTATAAAAGGTTGAACCTGAAACCTTTTGATGAGCCACTTTTTTAGGTGTTTTACAAAAAATCTTAGAAGCATTGTCGAATCGCTTCAACATTTTGATGTATACACGGGAGGTTCACGTCCCTGAAAGCGGTCTTAAAATCCAATTAAAATATTTAAACTGAATAAAAATATCCCGATAGCAGCTGCCAGATCATACACTCGATTCCATTAGCACGTCAATCTGTCAAATTATAAACACGCGTGTTTTAACGCCATTACTTTTTGTTTTCGTGTATATTTACGCATCTTCCACATCGGCAGATGCTCGGAAAGCGAGCGAGAGGACAGAACGCCAGACTATCCTATCTCGACACACACATCCTTCGCATATTCTACACCTATACATTTTATTTGTGTATTTATTTAACTGTTCATTGTTAAAACCATCTGACGGGCATATTTCCAGGTAGAAATCTCTTCCAACCAACCAGACAAAAGTAAACAAAGGTTACATGGTCGCAAAACATATTCAAATGATTATTCCGCATATTATTTACATAGGAGTGGCGCAACAAGAACTTCAATTTTAAATTTAAATTAAGTTCTGCAATAATGTACTGCTGCATGATTAATTTATAGATTATATAGATGACGTATGTCCATTATAAATTTTATACGTTGGACAGCTGAAAAATGGCGGCAAATTTAAAATTGCACATCTTGTTGCGCCACCCTATGAAATAATACCTTCGGTCAATGGAAATCGATATTGTCGTGACATGATTCATACCTTTTTTTGGCATCAATTGAACTATTTGGACTTGGAAAACACTTGGCTCCAGCAGGATGAGGTTACTTGTCATACTGCTGATGGAGCAATGCCATTATTGCAGGAAACGTTCTCCGACTGCGTAATTTCTCGTCGTGGAAATGTGAATTGGCCGCCACGCCACGATCGTGTGATTTAACCCCTTAAAATGTTTTTCTTTGAGGTTATGTCAAATCTAAAGTGTACGCTAAAAATCTAAAAATCATCGATGACCTTAAATCCAACATCACTCGTGTCATTGCAGATATACGTATCCATTTGTGAGTCCGTTATTGAAAATTTTGCTCAGAGTCGTCATCTGTAACAGGAGCCGAGGTGGCCATTTGGCCGATATCATTTTCCACGCATAATTTCTATGTGCATTAATTACATTGATACCAATGAACATGAACATTTAAAAAAACTTGTTTTTTTTCTTCGTTGATTTAAAATTGCAGTTATTGTTGCGCCACCCTATATACGAGTATATCACACAATAAAAATGAAAATGAACAAAATTGCAAAAAAAAACATCAAAACTTGAAGACACAATCGAAACGAAAAAAAAACCGTTTGGGTAATAATAGATAAAAACATTATAAATAAAGACAGTCTGCAGAAGATGGAGATCACGATGAAGGTAAAGAGCACGATGAAGGTAAAGAGCACGATGAAGGTGTCCTATATAAGACCAAATAAAATAATCTGTATCTGAGAGATGTTCCTCCGGAGAGAAGTACTTTGAGATCGATTTTGTCTTCACCAAATGAATTGATTGTTCCGAATCGATCTGATAGGGCGGGGTAATATGACAGGGTTTTTGCCGTCGCTGGTCCAGTGGCGTGAAATGGTCTGCTTCTAAGTGTTAGATATATTTTAGGGGGTTTTGTCAAAATTTATGATTTAATATGAAAAGTACTCGCATATCTACACTACGCCTAAAGTTGAATGTAAATTGGAGAAAGTTGAGGAATTCTGTTATTAAGTAGTATTTTATCTGATGATTGAAGAGTTAAGAGATCGAACGGCGTGTAGCGATAGGAAACAAAGCCAACGGGGCACTAAATCATATATTATCGAACCTGATATGACATGACAGTTATAATATGACAGTCCAAAATATTTTAGTGCTAACTTTGATTGATGTATGGAATTAAACGTCAACGTGAAAAAAGACTGAGAGAATCTGAATAAATTATATACGAAAATCTTGGGATATGTCATATCTGCCTACTCTGACAGGGGAAATAGAGTGATTGCATGTATGTATGTAATGAAGAATAAATAAGTGAAAATGTGAGTAGAAAGCGTGTGAGAGGAAGGCTTAAGAGAGTGTGGATGGATAAAGTGAATGATATTGTAACGGAAAGAAACGTAGAAAGTCAGAAAAATCGTATAAGTCGTATGAAAAGGTATATGGATGTATAATAGAAGAGTCTGAAGATGTGTGTCGATATACGAAAATTTTGAGATCTGTCCTCTCTGCCTACCCCGACAGGTAGATGGCGTGATGTTATGTATACATAAAATATCATGTAAGAATTTTGTTTCGCAATGTAAAGCTGAAAATCCTGAAAAAGAAATTCAGCAAAAAGCTCTGCCCCACCAATACATATAAAACAAGGGCAATAAAGCCGGACCATTACCATTACGTTTATTGAGGCGCCGACAGGGCAGGGGTACGAAACTGGTGTAGCTCGCACACAATTTCGGGAGTTTTATGACATCGATATATTGTTATTACGATAAATACATTGTATCTACTAATAATATAAAATATATTTATATTATATTGATTAATGCTATAAAATACAATATTTTATTATCTGGTGGGATTATTTCCAGGCGGCAATCTCTTCCAACTATACATAAGTAAATGAAGCAAGTTACATGGTCGCAAAAAACATTCAAATGACTATCCATCCCCAAGAAATCCATGAACATATGCGTGAGCATACGCCCATAAGCCCCACAAAGACGGACAATCACCCGAACATTCCCTTTCATATAAGGTGAGATATCATCAACCAAAGGAAAATGAAAGGATGGTGGAGAGGAAAAAAGTCAGGAATGAAACACGTTATATTACTAACTAGAAATTAAGAGTTTTTCAGTCGCTTCTTAACCTTTCCTTCCCTGTGTTGGGTATCTTCTACACGTTGCTTCTAATAACCATCAATATCTCTATAAATATAATAAATACAAGGTTAAGATTTTAGGTATTCCTCCATAATATATTTACGCATTGATTTAAAAAATAATATTAATAATAATCAGAATTTATCGACTACATCGAGGTGTTTTGTAAAGATCGAAAACAAATTCGCATTTAAACGCTGCGAGTGCCTCGTCTTGACGATAGGTGAATAGTATGCGGGAAGCGCGACACTATATTCGCATCTCACTCTTGCATACTCCACTGAATTGCGAGGAGCTGAATTGTCTCAACGTCGCAAGCATAAGCGTAAACGCCGGGGTATGCGACTGACGTTCCGCGCCACTAGTAGCTTCTAGGCTTGCAAATAGGTTAGACGTACGCCCGTTCCGTGAGCGTTGCCAGATGGTTTTTTAATGTTTTCAGCAAATAAATCTCAATTATTATAATTTTTAACTTCAATTATAATTAATTAAGGGGATTGATTATCTATGAATGTTCTTATTTTTCCGATTTAAATTCGCTAATTTTTTATTGCGTACTCACTACCCAACACCGGAGCACGCGTATTATTTTTATCACCGTAAGGGAAGGGTTAAAGCATGCCAAGGACGTAGCGAATCTAACATTGGTTTGTAACTGTTTCCAGAATCTCACTGCATGGACAGTAAAGAACGGTGTAAAAAAAGAAGAGCGGTGAACTGGAAATGTGTATTTTCATATACATACTAGTATTTCATCACGCTATGTCCCTTGCGGGGTAAGCAAAAGACAGCTCTCCATATTTTTTTATCCAAGTAAAAAAAATGTCATACATTTCGTTATTCACAATTTTCCATTATTCATCACTTTACCTGCATTGAAAATCTGGCCCACTTGACTTAATCACGTTTTCCTCGTTCTAACCTCACACCTTGCATTTCTTACCTGTCATTCTTTCGTTATTCATTCTCTCCACACATCCAAACCATCTTAAAGCTGCTTTGTTCGTCTTAAACACTCATTTCTGATGTCTTCATTGCAAATATTTCTTAGTACACGTATCTCCAATCTTACTTCTATCATTTTTGTGTCATGCCCAAAGTTCACTTCCATACCTCAAGGTGAGTCACAACACACTATTATGTATTGTCATATTTGCTACTATTGACATAGAGCAACTTATATTACACTAAGTTACTACAAAGATTAGCGTTAAATGTTCCTAACAATTACACTAGACTGCTCCGGCAAGAACTGTTCTCAATAACATACGCAAGAACGGATCTATCTACCAGCTGATATGCCTGTTGAAAGGGCCTTAACTCTTTTGAACGGGACTGCTTCGGATATTGACATATTTCATATCACATTACCATAAGCAAAAGATAAATTTATTCTAAGATTGGGGGCATTAGAAAGCACTTATCAACGTATTTAAGTGACTTTGAATATATGTGTGTATGTATATATTTGTTTCTTCTTGTTGTTTTGATTTTTGTTGTTTTGTATTTCTGTTTCTGTATATTTTTGTGTTAATTTTTATTCTTGTGATTGTGTGCGGTATATTATGGGATGAACATTTTTAGTTTTATTTCTGTTTCATTTTGGGTTCATTTTTGGTTTTACTTTTTTTTTTATTCTTATGATTGTGCGCGGTATATTATGGGATGAACAAGTTTGGTATTTCTGCAGTGATGATGTGTGAAGAATTTAATTCCGCATGATGTTTCCAGTTGTAATTGAGTGTCACTGTTTGTCAGGTTGATGAGAACGTGCAACGGGGTTTTGTTTTTGTGTAATCAAAAATCGGAAAGAAGTATCTATTTATTTTTTCATGCTAAATATCCTCAGTGAGATACAGGCAATAGCCTAGTTTACTGGGGACACGATAAATGAAAGGCGACAAACCCCGATTCATTAAAATAATGTATGTCCAAATTAAATTACCTGTTGTTTTTTCGCAAATGATGTATATTTCTTGTCATGTGTAATAATAAATTTAAAAAAAATATATATAATTTTCTTTTAAATGTAAACAATTTTTGTATTTTTCAATGTCTGCTCAGTGCTTTGTTTGCCTTGTTCCCTGTTGCTACCCTTTTTTCAATGTCCCTATCAACTCAGTCATCACACGAGAACATACTGCCCAGATAACAGAACCCATCAACCTGCTCCAGCTTCTCTGAGTTAACCCATACATCGCACACACTTTTACAGCACCTCTTTCTATAACAATAGCCTTTACGATACAATACGATTTATTTTCATTCAAAATACAGACTTAACCCAATTAAATTGTAATTTTACATCACATCCACTGTTAAATACAGAGTACGAGGGTTTTTGGTTTGGGAGAAAAACTATTTTATTTTCAACATGTCTCCTTTTGGGGCTACACGCTTAGTCAAGCGATTTTCCAATGTTTTCTTCCCGTCTAAAAATAGAAGTTATGCCAAACTCTGCAAAATTGTCATTTACTGCGGCGATGACATCCTGTTTCGACGAAAATTTCTTCCCAACGAGTCAATTTTTTTTATTTCCTAGTGTGTTCTTATTTATCCCACGTGTTCAGTCACTCAGTGGACGCATTACTACAGCATTTTTTATTCGGTTCCTTACAGTATAGTTCAACGTCTACGTTTCACTACCATATATCAAAGTTGGTACTATAATACATTAGCGGACTCTTAGCAGATTTTGATACTGTCTGTACATATTCTTGGGTGGATTAAATTGTCGGGAAACAAACCGCAGCCTCCCGGTTGGGAGACAAGCGTCTTACCAGCTAGGCCACGGAGGTTGTCTTGTGTACATCTGGCGTGTTTATACACAAAAGAAAATGACATACATCATTCGGTCAGGCATTGCTGTATAGTCCTGAATTGAAATCAGCCTTGAGAAGAGTTTACTGTCTAACTGGCCCTATATAATTTTTTTCTTTGAATTATATAATTGAACTAAAAAAAAACGTTATGTAACGTTATATTGCGTCAAATTTACTCCACCGAATTTAATGTAAAAAGTTTAAGAAACACTGCTACGCATTGAAATAAAAATGTCCACAAGGCCTTTCGTGAAAAATGGATTTCACCACGTCCAAGCATGTTATTTGAATGGGCTTTTTTAGCGACGGATTGCCCCAGCATCGGGTCCTCAGCACACAGCGCACAGTATCCAGCTCACGTACCGGCGAGAACTCAAAAGTGGCAACACCCACACGACTGGGGGGGACTCTCACCCCAGCCCAGATGGTACGTGACTCCGGGAAGAAGAGGGAATGGGGAGACGGCCCGTTCAAATGGGCCAAGACAAACAAATTTCCATCGAATCCGCAAGCTTTTATTGAAGGTCAACAATTATCAACACTATCGTCATTCTAGTTCCCATCAACATCATCACGACGATCTCCGTGGTCTAGATGGCAAGACCCTTGTCTCCCGACCCGGAGGACGTGGGTTCTATTTCTGTTGGAACCTAGATTTTTTGAAAAAGGATTCCAGTCTGCTTTTTATTCTAAACCTCTTTAACATCTTTCTGGTTGATTGGGAGATATTGCCACATGGCAATAAGCCCGCCAGGTTGTACTGTAAACGACGAAAGCAAATATTTATTCCCTACTACATAAACATACATACATACCATCCTACCATTTCCCCTGCCAGGGTAGGCAGAGAGGACAGAGCGCCACTTTCATGTATCGACACACATCCTCAAGCTCTTCTATTTTACATCCATACACCTTTTCATATGACTTTTACGATTTATCTGACTTTCTAAGTTTCCTTCTTTCACAATATCAGTCACTTGATCCAACCACATCTACCTTGGTCTTCTTCTCAAACGCCTTCCATTCACATTCGCACTATATATAACTGTTTATTTAGTATTTCTCAATTTATTCGTTCCACATGCCTAAACCATCGCACCGTGCTCAAATTAATCCTGATCACCGCAAGCGTTAAGCTCAAATTAATCCTGATTACCGCAAGCGTTAAGCTCAAATTAATCCTGATCACGGCAAGCGTTAAGCTCAAATTAATCCTGATTACCGCAAGCGTTAAGCTCAAATTAATCCTGATCATCGCAAGCGTTAAGCTCAAATTAATCCTGATCACCGCAAGCGTTAAGCTCAAATTAATCCTGATCACCGCAAGCGTTAAGCTCAAATTAATCCTGATCACCGCAAGCGTTAAGCTCAAATTAATCCGGATCACTTCATTCCAAATTATCATACATTGTCACTCTGTATTCTTCTAAATACGTACAGTTCTACAGCATTCATTCTTTAAACATGATAATAAAAATAACGAATTAAGGACAATTTAACATTAGAGAGCAAACTTTCTTCAAGAGCCAGGATAAAATTAACTGTTCCTGCATGACCTAACGGCGATGACGATAAATTCTTGACCAGTTAACAGCTGGTGTCCTCAATGCGTGACCTAACCTCCTTCATAATCTAAACATTTAATTTTTCCTTTCATTCGTATTGAAGATCGTAGCAGGAAGAAAACATTTTATTCGGTCTCATTGATTTAACCTTCAGGTTTTAAACTACTAGAATACGCACGGAACTCGCGGTTCGTCATTGCACATGTTGGTAACACAACCGCGTTTAAAAAGACAACACTCGCACACACACTTGAATCGTATGAGTGTTGTTATCAAACCTGACGGGAATCCGACTCGAAGCCCCTGAGGTGAAAGTCAAGCGTTCTACCAACTAGCCCACGGAGGTCTCAGCGTCTCAGCATTACATTATACAAACCTCCATACAAATAGTTATGTAAAAATATGTAATCAAAGCAAAATTATGACGGGGAAATTTGCGCATGATATAAAAATTGTATAATCCGACTGTTTCTCTTTATGGGACTTGAGAAATATTTGCTTTTTAATATGGAAATAAGAATATTAAAAAAAAACCTAATTCATTCCTAAATACATTTTTATTTAAAAAAAAAGGTAGTCAACAGAAAGGAAACAAATTTAATAAACCTTGTCAGAAATAATAAATTGTTTAACAGTTTCATATTAATCGGATAGATGTCGTAAGGACAAATGTTTCGATGCAAACGAGCTGAATGTATATTAATTATATAAGGTAATTAATGAGATAGCACGTTGTTACTGCCATTGTTTACCTAAATTACTTGACCGTTTTTTAACATTGTTTTGAGGACGGAACAAAATAAATTTGTTTTCTTTGGTCTTTGATGGTTTTTTTACTAAATATATGTAGAATGTATGTACGAGTATATAGACGATGCAGTAAGCGATCGTGTGTCAAATGTAGATTAAACAATCGTAATGACGATTCGGCACTCGTAGACGGTGTCTGCTCTGGAAGACCGATTACCACTGATGATGGCCAAATCAAGGATTTGATCGAGAGTAACCAGTGTTCTACGACACGAGAGATTGCTGAGATACTGATAATATCGAAAACTATCATCTACAAGCACTTAATGAGTAGATCTTACCAACTATGACACGGAGACCATATTTTATATAATCTCATCTGGAAAAATAAAAAATTCAACAGTATACTATTTTCTGTTAAGAGAATCTGGAAAATATTTGAGCTCCACTTTTTAGATAGAGAAAAAAGCCTCTTCATCCCTTAAACAGTTCTAGAATACATGACATAACGTACTCGTATTCCTAATATTACCAAATAAATAGCACTTATTGAATTTTTTTCAGTCTTCCAGTATACAAACGTTGTCCCAATAAGTGTCCCGGATTTAGTCTGATGGTTGATGAGTTCTTGGGTCAGTGGGATCTTGCAGGCATGCAGATCCAGATCGTTCGCTGTGAAGTGATTCTTGAAACGTCTAATTATTGTGAACTAAGACAAATTGATGTCCCTGGGTGGGGTTTCAGTAACACGTTCTCTCACTGCGGCTATGTTTTAGAGTGAACGAGGACGCATGGGGACTTATTGTCCAGAATCGAACAAAAATTTTCTCTTTATTTTTTATTAATCTTCGAATTGACGACTCATTTGGACCATTATTTCGACCGAAATTTTCTACAAAGTTGTTTCAAACGGTTTCAACAAAATTTCCCCCATTTTTATAATATAATGAGTTTTAAGACTAACGCGTTGTTCCTTCTTGTAGCGTTTCATATTTACTAATCGCAAGATTGACAGATTTTTAAAGCTGCCAATCAAAAAAAAAATGGAGAGAAATACGAATCCGGCGCTCTAATTGGGACACCTATATAAGTACCTATCACGCCATTTTCTTGTTGGGGTAGGAAGAGAAGATATAGTGTCAACACTTCCCGATAATGACACAGTTCGCCTCCACCATATCATATCTACACATTTTCCAACTTCCATTTTTGACTTGACAACCTCCGTTGTTGTTGTTGTTGTTGGTAAGACGCCTATCTTCCAACTTGGTGGTTGCGGGTTCAATTCCCCCGGAAACTAAGATTTTATTGAATACATACATACCATCGTCATTTCCCTGTTGTGATAGGAATAGAGGACAGAGTGCCAAAACTTTCCTAAAATGACATATTTCCTTCGCTTCCGCCACATTCATACATCTTTCGACACTCATCTTCAATTTGATAGTGACCTAGTTGGCAAAACACACATCTTCAACCTAAGGGTTGCTACTTCGATTCCCGTTGAAATTAAGATTTTTTAAATACATGCATATCACCACACCGCTTCTTTGTCGGGGTAGGCCGAGAGGAAAGAACATATTTTGATATTGCGACATATGTTTCGTCTCTTCTAGTGTACATCCATACATCTCAGAAAACTCCTACGATTTCTCTGCCTTTTTACATTTCCTTCTATCAAAATATCCATGACTTATTTATTTCTCTCCATATCGTTTATAATACTTTGATCTACACCCTACTTTCATGGATCCAAGAATTTCTGAACATATTGGCTGGAAGATTATCCAAAGAATGGAAATGAAATACATTCATACATATCATCACGCCGTCTCCCTGTCGGGGTATGCAGAGAGAGAGCGAGACTTTCAGATCGCGACACACATCTATCGCCTCTTTTCGTCGTCATAGCTGGACCTCGTAGTCGAGGATCCCCTCGACATTCCAACGTCAATTCAGTTGGATAGCGAAGCTGTATCGTGGAGTTTCAATTTCAACACCAGCAAACTCACCGCTGTACTAGATCCGATGTCACACCGAAGTGACTAACGATTGGAGCACACCGGCATGTGTTTTTCTCTTTGGAAAGAATAGATATGACCGAAGTCATAGGTATCATATATCTGAATACTAGGCGTAAAAATGCCTGTGTCATTCGAGGGGAGAATACCTTCCGCACCGAAGTCCAGTGAGTTATCGCGCTGCCTTATTCGGTTCCAAGTAGACTTGCTTCAACTTTTTTTTTTTAAGATTCTAATCTGGTTTTGACTTTAGGCCTCTTAACATGTTTCTGGTTGGTTAGAAGAGATTGCCAACCGACAATAAATAAGCTCGACAGGTTATTCTGTATACGACGAAAGTGTTATACAATAAAATCTTCGTATACAGCCTATTCTATTTATCTTACTCCTTAACTGTCCTTTCAAAATTTAGTTTATTTGATCCGATCATACTTTTCTTGATCGTAATCTACGACTCCCACTAATCTTATAGAGGTGCACGGTCGCGCGGTAACGCACTGGACTTCCATACGGAAGGTCGTCGGTTCGAACCCCGCGCTGTGCTACTCTCCTCGAACGACACAGGCACTTTTTCCGCCTAGTGTTCTATGGCATAAGGATACCTATGACTTCAGTCATATCTATTTTTTTTAAAAGAAAAAAAAAGTTCGCGTTATAAATATGAGAGGAAGGTCAAGGAAAGTATGATTGAATCAAGTGAATACATTTTGATAGAAGAAAGAAAGAACGTTGAAAGTCAGAGAAATCGTTATGAGAAAGTAAATGGATGTAGAAAAGGCTAATAAACTGTGTCGAGGTAGGAAAGTCTGTCGTTCCGTACTCTCTGCCTACCCCGACAGGGAAATTGCGTGATGGTATGTATCTATAAATTCAGTATTTCGTCACCCATCCGTTTAACATGCCCAAACCGCCTAAATGTTATCTTTTTCGCTCTTATTGATATATTAGTTTTTACTTCACATTCATACTTAATAATTACAATTCTTATTTTGTCATACATCGACACACCATATATTTTTCTTAGTGCATAAATTTCCACTATATTTACACGCCTTCTTTAATTAATTTTCCATGTTCACGTTTCACTCATATGCATCAATGTTGGCACTAATCCGCTGTTGTGAATCATTTTAACAGATTTTAATATTGCTTGGTTTGAATCAATATCATGTTTATAGATTTAAAAAATTAAAACAATGCTACCAATAAACACGTACGTAATTCGGACTCGGCACCCAACACTTAAAAAATACAGACATTAAAATATATATATATTGAAAAATCCAAAAAAAAATTTAGAGAAACGATATATGACGGTCGCGCGCTTTTCGCTCGAACAAGACGACATCTCGCGGCGACCGAATCAAACTGACACTCGACAGAGCGGCTGGCGATTGTGGGAGCGGTGTGCGGCGGTGGTAGGGGCGGGGAGAGGAGCAGAGGTAGAAAAAGTGGGAATACGGGGTGAGTTAGTGGTGAACTTACCCTTTACCGTTTTTTGTGGGGTGACTTTTTTCGGACGTTTTCGATTGTTGAATACATATAATCTTACATACAATCACACCATTTCCCTGAAGGGGTAGGCATAGAAGACGGACTTTTCTATCTCAACAGACTTTTAGTGCAAGGAACTGCATGTTCCTCTTCCCAGATAATGTAAGAATACGTAAAGTTGGAAAACCGGCGCCTTGCCAACTAGGTTACGCAGGTCGTTACTACACTTTTCTTCCATACATTGAAACTCCAATATTCTGACAAGTCCACATTTTACTCTCATACACTAGTATGTATAGTCGATATTTTTACTTTGAAAATTCAATTTTACTTCGAGAAAATTGGCCATTAATAGTTAATAATTCTTAATTATATTGCGGTAACCGAAATAAGTAGTGGTGTACACTCTGTATTGCTAGCAAGAAAAAAACACCCTAAGTAGAGTTTATATTGAATCTAACGGATTCGTATATGGTATACTATATGTATCTTAGAATAGTCGACCAAATGTATTAAAATTATATTATGTATCTGTTTATTGACGTTCATGCAATAGCCATTTCAAGATGGGCCATTTAGTGAGAAAAAACCCAACATCTACAGTTTCATAACTAATACTGTCAAATTTTCCTTCTGGCAAGTATAGGTGACCACCAATAATACACTGTTTTGCATAGTCGCTTTTTTTACATTGAAAATTGAATTTTACTTCGAGAAAATTGGCCTTTAATAGTCAATAATCCTTAATTATATTGCGCTAAAAGAAATAAGTAGTGGTGTACACTATGTATTGCCAGTACGAAAAAATATCATAAGTAGCGTTTATATTTAATCTATGGTAAGAGAATAGTTTCAAGAAAGGCCATTTGATGAGAAAAAAACCAACATTTACAGTTTCATAAACGATATTGTCAAATTTTCCTACTGGCATGCAGAGCACCAATACACTGTTTTGTGTAGTCGCTTTTTTACATTGAAAATTCAATTTTACTTCGAGAAAATCGACCTATAATAATCAATCATTCTTTATTATATTAAGCTAAACGAAATAAGTAGTGGTGTACACTCTGTACTGCCAGTAAGGAAAATCCACTAAGTAGCGTTCATATTTAATCTAACGGAATCGTTTTTACTATATGTATCTTAGAATAGTCGACAAAATGTAGTAAAATATTATTATTTACATGCTTATTGACATTCACGCAATAGTCATTTCAAGAAAGGCAATTTGATGAGAAAAAAACCAACATTTACAGTTTCATAAACGATATTGTCAAATTTTCCTACTGGCATGCAGAGCACCAATACACTGTTTTGTGTAGTCGCTTTTTTACATTGAAAATTCAATTTTACTTCGAGAAAATCGACCTATAATAATCAATCATTCTTTATTATATTAAAACTAAACGAAATAAGTAGTGGTGTACACTCTGTATTGCCAGTAAGGAAAATCCACTAAGTAGCGTTCATATTTAATCGAACGGAATCGTTTTTACTTTATGTATCGTAGAATAGTCGACCAAATGTAGTAAAATATTATTATTTACATGTTTATTGACGTTCACGTTCTTCAATTTGTCCGCAACGCCATACGAATTAATGAATGAATGAATGAAGACGATGGTGTACAGTTATGGATTTTTTTTCTGTTTGTTATGAATTCTAAGAAACAATAATACTAAATCAGCCGACTTGTACCTCGTAAATATTAATCTCCGCTATATTATCTGTCCATAAGCTTAGAATGGGAAAGAGTGGAGTTCGCATCGAGTCGCTTCCGCGTGCCCTTGAATATATATCTCTGAGTTACGGGCGATAGTTGAAAACAACTGCCAAGCTGCGAACAATCTCTTGAAAATGAAACTAATTTCGGGATTTTTCGCGGCAAATAACTATGATTTTGCGAAATATATCCGGTTCGATTAAATTATTAGTCAATACCGCTAAGATTCAAAAGATTCCGACTCAAATAAATAACACGCCGGCAACACCCAGCGAACAGTCAGACGATTTTACAGTTAAACTTGTTACATTTACAGTGAGTAGTATGTCAACTAGAGCTGATATAAGACGTGTTGTTTCGTTATATTCTAAAATGTTAATATTTTAATATCGCAAGGTTATCTATTCCGACCGAATACCACTAAAATTCAAAAGATTCCGGCCTGAATACGTTAGGCGTCTATGAATAGATAACACGGTGATGCGATGTTATAGTTAGACTTTGATACCTTTACCTTAGTAGTAATGTCAACTAGAGCCGATAGAAGACGTGTTGTTTCGTTATATTCTAAAATGTCAAAATTTAAATACCGCAAGACTTTTAATTTTTTTTACAAAAGAAAGGAAATTAAATGGCGTCAGCATCTAAACATCGTATTTTTTAATTTGCGATACTAAAAAAGCATCAAACACTACATATTTTATTAATTTTCAAAATTATGTCAACAGACTGCTTAAGCGATTTGAATAAACAATGGTCGAAAAAACGCGCTAAGCTATTATTACCTTACAACATACATTCAGCACGTTTAGAAAAAAGTAAATTTACGAAAATGTTGTCATCAAAATATTTTTGTTTTTATTTTTTCCAAATCGATTTTTTTTGTATGTTAGGGCTTTGGATCACCTGAGCCTTGGCTTGCCTTAAGTTTGTATTATATATATAGTAGGTAGTATATTTGTACGTACTCTTTTCTGATATTTTTGTATATAATTCGTGTTAATGTTTATAATTAATGTTGATTTTATATTTATGTGTAAGTACTCAAAATTTTAATTTGAGTATTACTATTTAACAGTACCGGTATCCTTCGAAACTTATATAACTATCTAATGAGGATTAAATTAGAATAGGCATCTGCAGTTTGGGCTCCTCATCAGCTCAAATTAAAGAATAATATATATTTATTTAACACTTTTATTGCAATACAATCTGGCGGGCTTATTGCCAGGCGGAAATCTATTCCAACCAACCAGACAAAAGTAAATTAAGCAAGTTACATGGTCGCATAAATCATTCAAATGACTATCCATCCCCACGAAATCCATAAACACATACGTGAGCACATGCCCACGAACCCCGCAAAGACGGACAATCATCCGAACATTATTTTTCATATAAAGTGAGATATCATCAATCAAAAGGAAAGGAAGGGATGGTGGAGAGGAAAGGAAAAGAAAAATCAGGAATGAAACACGTTATTTTACTGATTAGAAATTAAGAGTTTTTTCAGTCGCTCCTTAAAGCATGCCAAGGACGGAGCGAGTCTTATATTGGTTTGAAACTGATTCCAGAGTCTCACTGCATGAACAGTAAAGGACGACGTAAAGAGAAGCGGTGAACTGGAAAGGCCAATAGACAATCTCTGTTTGAGCGTAACGCTAATCCATGATTGGAAAGAAGCTGAATTTTTTCGGCGAGATAAGAGGGTGCGGCGGGACAGTTAGGATGTTATACAATAGAGACAGCATGTGAATTTGGCGTCTATTTCTAACATTCAACTAGTTCAATGCCTTCTGGTATGAAGTTATATGGTCGTACTTTCGTAGGTTGAAAATGAATCTTAGACACACATTTTGAAGACGCTGTAATTTGTCCAGCTGTTCCTCTGTAACATCCAAGTAACATACGTCCGCAGAGTCCAGAATCGGAAAGAGCAGAGATTGTACGAGCAAAATTTTGGTTTTAGTTGGTAGGAATCTTTGCAACACTTTAAGGGAATGAAGGCTGAAGAAGATCCTTCGGCTTACCTAATTTATTTGATCTCGCCATGAGAGAGTGTTATACTCGTATATTAGCACTCCTAGGTTTTTAACAGTTTTATGTAATGGTATGATAGAGCCATCAAGTAATATTGGATAATATCTATGGTAACAGATATCTATGATACATAACAAAGGGCGATTACCCAAAATATGCTCAACATGTCGAACCTCAAACGGTGTGTAACTATAGAAGCCTCGAAACAAAAAGGCAAGAATCCATTGCGATATTCCTACTTAAGGGTTTCCAAGGTTGCTTTAACTGTCCCGCGATTCTAGAATAACCAAGTTTATATGTACCTAATAAATATAGCCGTACAAGGAATCACCCTCTGTTCTACATACCAACTTACAGGACGAATATCATGGCTAGACACTCAGTCACGTGTGGTATAGAGATATTGAACCAACTGAATGACATTGTGGATATATTCTCGGCACCGCCTAGCAGTATGATATGAGAAGAATCCTGGCTGATATTCTTCCTAACGAATAAGCTAACTAGAAGAAGACCCTCTTTGCATAACAGGAGAAATCCATGCCAAGTGGATTTAAAAAAATCGTACCTTTTTCAACGGTCGATAAAATACCGCACATTGTAATAAATGAAATATCGAATGCGATTTTCCCATGAATTAACATCGAACCAGTATAATGTACTCAAGAGACTGTCTATGTTCTAATCAACCATAAAATGAAAGAATGATTCACTATTTCAAATGGTGACTGAAATAGTTCTTTTACATAAAAAAATATACTCGTATATAAATATTAAAATTTCCGAATTTCGCAAATCGATTCGATTGAATTTAGATTCACTATCGAGTAAAACCCCTGCCAAAAACTGTCTACTCGCCCTTGACCGAATCTCTAACCCCGTGGAGGCGGGTGGTTCAGGACAAACACAAGAAAAACACATTAAACTTTATTGTATCGAATTGTCAGTAAACGTCGACCATATCAAATGCTCTTCAAAACTAATTTAACTTGAAAAAGAAAAACTTTCCAAGCGGACAGTATCAACATTTGCTAAGATGATAGTCCACAACAGTATTCTAGTACTAACTTTGATGTATGTAAGTGAAACGTGGACGTAGAAAATAACTGAAAGGAGCTGAATAAATACTTAAGAAATGGAGCTGAATAAATATGTATTAAATAAGGTCTAGAAAAGCACTCGTAGATGGTTTGGGCACGTATAATGAATGAATTAAGAAAGCTTAACAAAACGAATATATAGTACAAATGTGAGTAGAAGGCGTGGTATATGAAGATCGAAGAAAGCATGGATGGATTCAGTGAATATTTTGAAAAAAGGAAGCGTTGAAAGGGAGAGAAACCGTATGAGTTGTATAGATGTAGAATAGGTCAAGAATATGTGTCGAAATGGGAAAGTCTGGCGCTATGTCCTCTATGCCTATCTTAACGAGGAAATGACGTAATATTTGTAAACAAGTCAAGGACTGAAAAAACTCTTAATTCCAAGTCAATAATACAACGTGTTTCATTCCTGATTTTTGTTTTCTCGCCACCATCCCTTCCTTTTCCTCTGATTGATAAATTCTCGCTTTTTTACTTTTAGTGTGTACTATACATTATAAGAGACCTTTCTTGTATTGACTTTTGTCTGGTTGGTAGGAAGAGATTGCCGTCTGACAATAAGTCCCCCCAGATTGTTTGACAATAGTGTTTAATAAACATATAAAGGACAACGTGAAAAATGAACAGCGGTGAACAGGAAAAACTAATAGGCAATCTGTGCTTGAGCGGAGCGCCATTTCGTGAACGGTAAGACGCTGAAATATGAATAGGCGGCGGGATACTTAGAAATTTTATATGGCAGAGGAAATACACGGACTTTTAATCATAATAAGTCGAAGATGTATACATAAATACACACCATCACATAATATTAATTTTACAGTAGGATAAGAGAACTGATTTATACTCTATTTTGATATCAACGCACATAATGCAATCTGGTGTCATTAATCTATAAACCGAGTATCATTAATCTACAAATTAAAGGACGTCTGTCATAAAAACAAAACGCCACGAGGCGTGAGACTTTTTATGCAAAGGCTGCTATTCAACATTGGTTTCAAGAATTGAGTGACCCGTTCCATAGTCCCGACTTGGACACTAGTGACTAATTTATATATCCAAAACTGAAATCCCATAACTATAAACCGAGTATCGTTAATCTACAAGTTAAAGGATGTCCACCATAAACATAAACCGTAACTAACCGTAAATTTCTTTACGCAAAGTGGTTCCAACGATTGAATGACGCATACAATAATACCGTCTTGGCCCCCAGTAATTACTTTTTATATTTAAAACTGAAATCCCATAACTATAAATCACCAACTATCATTATTTTTCTTTTCTTTTTCTTTCTTTTCTCTCTTTTCGCTGGTGGTGAATTGGGGATTGTTCATACGTGTTTCTGCGTTATCTCCTCATTTATTCTTTTAAAACTGCCTAACTATTTCAATGTTGTCTTAACTATTTCATTTCCCATTTGTCGTTTTGTAAAATTTGGACTCCTTTGAGGCTTTTCTTTTTTTCGTTCTTGCTGACAGTTAACCTGAGGTGGTATATGTGGGTTTACTTTTTATTTTGTTTTCTGTCATACGTTTTTTTTTATTTATTTTTTACTTATTCTTTAATCTAGATATGCGGGGGTGTGGGATGGAATCCTCCCGATGCATTTGCGGTCGGGCTCGCCCTACATTGGTGGGGTGTATCTCGGCCGGGGGAATGTTTGTGGGATGAGCCCGGACCTTTTAATGTATTCTCTCTTGAATGTATTTTTTTATCATCTATTTATTTTCTGTGTTTTTTTATATTCTTGTTCTACGTGTTCAAGGGTGTGGGCTGAAAAACATCTGGTGTCCCCGTGGCTGGATTCACCCTATATTGGTGGGGTGTATCTTGGCCGAGGGGATGTTATTAGATGAGCCCAGACCTTCTGATAGCTTCTGTATTTAATGTCTGCCATTTTTATGTGTTTAGAAGTGTTATTTAAATATATTTTGTACATACTATGTTGCTGTCAATAAACCTATATTTATTTATTTATAATAATCTACAAATTAAACTATGTCTAAAAAAAGCGCCACGAGGCTTGAGATATTTTTATGCAAAGGTTCCTACAATTGAAACCCATCCTATAGTCTCGACTTGACTCCTAATGATTAAGTTTTATATTCAAAACTGAAATTCCACTTGAGTGAAAATAATTATTAAAAATGACTAAGAAGTTATCTCCGCAATGTTACATAGTTTTGAGAATAAAAGTTGAGAAAAGAAGTATGTGGTATTGAATGGTTAATTAATCGTTTCAAAAATATATTGTCCTCAATAAGATACAGGCAAAAGTCGAGTATGGTGATTGCATCTATGGACCGTGCCTTCTAAGGAGAACCGAACGGAAATTGCAAAGATTGCAAAATGCTTGCTGTAGGTATTGTTTTAACATTCCCCCCAGAGGACACATCACCCCTTTTTTGAGAGCTTTTAAAATTATTGACATGAAACAAAGACGGTTTCTTCATTTAAGCGTACTCATGCATAAAATTACCAGTTCAAAAATGCCACTTTATCTCTTCGAAAAACTGAATTGGTCTAGAAACTTTCACGGCTACGAGACTAGAGGCAGAGAGACTCTTTTACTTATCCCAAACCATAACCTAACACTGTTCAGGGGATCCTTCTCATACTCAGCCAGCAAATGCTGGAATGAGTTGCCCCAGGCCTTGAAGGAGCGGGTGAATAGCTATACCTTCAGAGATGCTCTAAAGCGTTATCTTCTGGGTGGTTAATGGGTTTCTCAGTGGTTAATGGGTCTCTTGTTTGCTTTTCTTTTCTTGTTTTCTTTCTTTTCTCTCTTTTCGCTGGTGGTGAATCGAGGATTGTGCATACATGTTTGTGCGTCATTTCCTCATTAATTCTTTTAAAACTGCTTATCTATTTCAATGTATTACTGCCTAACTATTTCAATGTTGTCTCAACTATCTTACTTCACATTTGTCATTATGTAAAATTTGGACTCCTTTGAGGCTTTTCTCTTCTTTTTTTTCTTTTTTTTCCTCGTTCTTGCTGACGGTTAACCTGAGGTGGTATATGTGGGTTTACTTTCTATTTTGTTTTCTGCCATACGTTTTTGTTTTTTTCTTTTTTCTTTTTTATTATATTTATTCTTTAATCTAGATATGCGGGGGTGTGGGATGGAAGCCCCCTGATGCCCTTGCGGTCGGGTTCGCCCTACATTGGTGGGGTGTATCTCGGCCGTGGGAATGTTTGTGGGATGAGCCCGGACCTTTTGGTGTACTGTCTCTTGAATGTGTTTTTTTTCTTTTTTTGTCATCTACTATATTTATTTTCTGTGTTTATTTTTTTGTATATATTCCTGTTTCTACGTGTCTAAGGGTGTGGGCTGAAAAACATCTGGTGTCCCCGTGGCTGGGTTCGCCCTATATTGGTGGGGTGTATTTTGGCCGAGGGGATGCTATTAGATGAGCCCAGACCTTTTGATAGCTTCTGCGTCTGATGTATTGTCTGCAATTTATGTGTTTTTAGAAATGTTATTCAGATTTGATCTTGTACATACTATGTTGCTGTCAATAAACCTAATATTTATTTATTTATTTATTTATTTATCAAAACCCTAGTTTACACGACAAATGAAAAGCAACAAACTCAGATCTATAAAAATAGTGTCCATATTAAAAAATACCTATTGTTTTTCATAAATTATGTATTAATAAAATGTCTCGTTATTTATAAATAAACTACAGGGTGACAGAATTGAAAACATTTTTTTCCACTCCATCACTTTCTTCTTTTTTTTTAACCTGGCGAGTTTATTGCCATGTGGCAATCTCTTCCAATCAACCAGAAATATGTTTTTATAGGCCCTAAGTGTTAACCAGACTGGAATCCTATTTTAAAAAATCTGGGTTCCAGCGGGGATCGAACCCGCAACCTCCGCGTATTATGTTATTATTATTATTATTATTCTCCGTTCTTTTATGTTCGTGGACAGGAAACTTTCGGACATTTCGACATTTATTTATTTCGACGATCTCCATGGCCTAGGTGGTAAGACGCCTGTCTTCTAATCCGGAGGTTGCGGGTTCGATTCTCGCTGGAAACGGAATAAAAAAAAAGGATTCTCAATCTGGTTTCCACTTCAGCCCCCATAAACATTCTATATAACACTTTGTATAAAGTACATATAGAAACCCCCCTTCTATATGTAACATATTATACTTTATACAAAGTGTTATATATGATTCGCTCGGGCGCTGTTATAGCTGCCGGACGTGATTTGTTTGATAATAGTGGGTTCTAATTCCGAGTTAGAGCGCCCTTGAGCAGAGTTTGCTCTCTAAACGGCGCTATATAAAGTTGAATCGCATTTCAAGTTTTTTACAATTTATTCAGTGCCTCAATGTGACAAAACTACTTAAAATTTCTTGATGCATGTATAATTCTTAACTCGACCAATTAGAGGCCCTGGAAATATCGAAGTCGGTGGATTGAGATGAACATCTGGTAAATACATACATTTCCAAGATTTCACCACTGCTTGCTGAAATTGTCTTCTGCCTCTCTACATACACACAATCCCCAAGCCGATTTTTTACCATTAGATGCATGTGTATGTGGGTATCAGTTCGAAAATAATCCAGTTTTGTTTGTACTCCCCTGATGACGAGGTGAAAACATTGAAACCGGTAGGTTTATACCGTTATATAAATTCACGACAAGCATATTGATGACATAGCAAATAGGGCCAACAAGTCTCTTGGATTTATAAAAAGATCTTGTTCTCAATTCTCTAGCATTAAAGTGATCAAAACATTGTACTGCACTTACGTCCGTAGCATACTCGAATATGGCTCACAAATCTGGAACCCCCAGTACGATAAATATATTAACAGGCTAGAATCAATCCAACGTAGATTTGTCAAGTATCTTCAATTTAAATGCAAAGAATACGACAACGATTACGAGGCCAGATGCAGGCGACAACACCTCCTACCACTTCGCGAAAGACGGAAATTAGCCGATATTATATTATTAACGAAAATAGCACAATATCACATTGATGCCCCAGAATTACTCTCAAACATAAACCTTAACGTCCCCAGAATCTCCGCAAGACATACTAAATGGCTGAACATCCCCTTTAGTGCGACCAAATGCAGACAAAATTCATTCTTCGTAAGAGCATCTAACTTCGTAAACAGCCTGGAAGACTTCCCGGAATTCGATTTATTGAACTCTTCTACGAACTCGATTAGATTGCGCATATGCGGGAACTGGTTTGGTGTGGATCTCTGACTGTCTCCTGGTTAACAATTTTCAGCATTACTTAAAGCCTACCTACTACCTTCTTATCAATCTCCTAACATAATTAAGTGTACATATTGAAACCATATGCGAAAACTGTTAAATGGTGTTTCGATCAGTATTAATACCGACATAAACAATGTATGTTTTCCTAATAAAATAAAATAAATAAATAAACAGTGTTTGACTAAACAAATTACAGTGTTAACGCTTTAACTATAAATACAACTATATTAACTTATTAAATTAAACATATCTTAGAAGATAAACGACACATAAATGGTTAAGTTACGTCTTAAAGTCTTTTTTGAAACGAATCCAAAAATCACAGTTTCCGACAACCGGTATACCGCACTGCGTTCACATTGCGAAAACATAAGGGCGAAACAAGTTAACTCGTTCAATCACACATAAAATAATGTAGTTTCGAAATAATAATATAAATACTATTTATATAGCGCTGTTTAGATAGCAGACTTTCCTCAAAGGCGCTCTGACCCGGGATCCAAACCCATTATTATTGACAAATTAAAAATACTACAAAATAAATGTTACGTGTGTGGGTTTTAGGTGCAGTATAGTGTTCATAGGCTCATGAGGTGCATGGCCGCGCGGTAACGTATTGATCTTACGCGCGGAAGGTCGCGGGATCGAACCTCGTGAATCCCTCATGGATCCGTGATTAAGTCGTTTGGATAACGAACCAAGAATCCCGGGTTCGTTCCTCGATTTTTTTAGTGTTAGCGTTGGTAGTAAAACGGTGCATTTTAGAGCACTGATTGGAGCCCGTTACCTTGTTTAACCTTTTCCCTGCCGCAAAAAAAAAAAGTGAATCCCGTCAGGTCGAAAATAATTTGCAAATTGTCGGGTTGTTATACCGCTCATATTTACACTAGACCGATATCCAATATGCAAAAAATATTTCACTATACAACAAGAAAGAAAGAAGAAATATGCACGAGTACCTAGTTTTTGTTCACTATTGTACATAATAGTTGTAGATTTCGCTATAAAATAAAGAGAAAAAAAATACGCAAAAGCACTAAAAAAATAATAATAGTATAGTTTCCCAGCGAGATAAGAAGAATTATATAAAATTACCAGAAAAAAAAGGACCAACATACAAAAATAAAGAAGACGCGAACTTTATAAACAATGAACTAAGGATTTCGGCTACAACTTTAAAAAGGGACAGCCCTGAACGGTGACATCTACAGCTGTCAAGTGGAACTGTCATCGAAATATGTCGATAAGTGGTTCAAAGATGATTTGAAACAATATAAAATGTTTGCATGATTTGGATAGATGTCAGCGCGTGTTGATTTATAAATTTGACAATAATATTTAGTGGTGACGCAGTAATTAGGTACCAAAGTATTGACGAGATATCTCGTCATTGGCGTGGCGCGCACAGATGTATGGGACGGCATATCTCGTCTCTGGCAGTGAACTGTTGAAAGGCATTCAAATTTTGATATGCCTATAAATTTAAAAAATACATGTGCGGCCCGCGAATCACAATTACACAATATAGTACCGACTACTCCTGTGGTTGATGAAGATCAAGAAAAGTATGGTTGGATCAAGTGAATTATATTTTGAAAGAAGAAAATTAAAAAATGTACGGAATTAGAGAAAGCGAAAGATGTACGTCGTGATGGTATGTATGTATATTATTATTGTTATTAACCCTTCCCTTACGGTGATAAAAATGAAACGCGTGTTCCGGTGTTGGGTAGCGAGTACGCGATCAAAAATTAGCGATTTTAAATCGGAAAAATAAGAACATTCATAGATAATCCCCTTAATTAATTATAATTGAAGTTAAAAATTATAATAATTGAGATTTATTTGCTGAAAACATTTAAAAACCATCTGGCACCGCTCACGGAACGGGCGTAGGTCAAGTCTCGTTGCCAGCTCAACAGCTACTGCAGCGCGGCAGGGTTGGGGGCTAACTCGGGCGTCGCTTACACTTGCGAGGTGGAGACAATTGCGCTCCTCGCTATTCAGTGACGTATGCAAAAGTGAGATGCGAATATAGTGTCGCGCTTCCCGCATACTTTTCACCTATCGTCAAGACCCAAGATCGAGGCACTCACAGCGTTTAAATGCGAATTTGTTTCCGATATTCAGAAAATACTTACGATGTAGTCGATAAATTCTGATTATTATTAATATTATTTTTTAAATCAATGCGTAAATATATGATGGAGGAATACCTAGAATCTTAACCTAGTATTTATTATATTTATAGAGAAATTGATGGTTATTTGAAGCAACGTGTAGAAGATACCCAACACCGGGAAGGAAAGGTTAAAGGTATGGACATTTATCCTCTTAGCAAAACCCAAAAGAGGCATGGATTGACGGTATTTACGTATGTCGATCGTCCAGTTCATTACTCAGACAACTCCAAATAACCTGTTTTGAGATAATGAGAAAATAAATATTATAATCGTCACCATAAATCAAATACGAGTACTATTAATTTTTGCCCGAGTTTTATATATTTTATCATCATCTATTGATAAAATATTAGAGGTATTATAGGTAATATATAAAACTCGGGCAAAAATGAATAGTATTTGATTTATGGTGACGATTATAATATTGCTTTTCTCATTATCTCAAAACAGGTTATTTGGAGTTGTCTGAGTAATGAGCTGGACGATCGATGTATGTAAACATGAGCCACGGCGAATAATATGGGAGACTTTGTGACTGTTGATCGGAATTCGCGGTCAATGATGGGCGCTATTGGCTATCGCCAAAGGCTTATAGAACATGCTCGGCGGAAGCACTTAAGGTCTTAACGGAGCTCGCTACGTTCGATCTGGAGGTCCAGCGATGCGCTGCGATTATCCTTCTCGGTAAAGGTTAGCCAGCGAGTATAGGTGACGTTCACCCTTTGCCAGGGACGACCCCTCACGCAATTTTTAAAGCCTACCTAGAGGCCCAGTTGTCGACATCGTTGGTCGTCCTTCTCCGTGGGAAGACAGACATTTAAATTCTTTCCTAGCATCAGGGCGCACCTCGGCTCTCCGTGGGTATACCCAAATGATTGGACTGCCCAATGTCTTTCTGGCCATGGGAGCTTTAATGGCAAGCCCTTTAGCTTCAATCTTGTCTCTTCTCCCTGTTGCAATTTTTGCTGCCATCTGGATTAATCTGCAGAGCACATTCTGTGGTACTGCGATGAAAATCTAGTCAGTAATCTCCGAAGGGAACTCCACTCAGCCTTGTGGTACATCGGTTCATCTTCGGACCGATTGGCTACTCCGGTCTAGTGGTGTCAAATGATAGTTTTGTTGCATTTGAAATTTTCTGTGAAAGTACTGACAACTTGCTGGGCTGTTTGAACTCCAGGCCACTTTATAAGAAAAATAAATCTGCTCTGCGAGTCGTTCTCCTTCGGCGTGATGTCGGACCTTAAGTCCGTCGTCACTACTATTCTTTTCACACTCAGATGTGTCGCCACCGGAGAAGGAGTCCCTTTGAGCAGTTCTTTCATCGTCACTATGTGACGTCGCGCTCATAAAAAAAAATAAAGAAAATTTTGATCTTCTAGCGTAGATCGCGCTGGACGGGGATTTATTTTGTCCCCCATAACAGCGTGGGTGAAGGTGGGATCGAACTGAATTGTTGATCCGAATAAAAACGCTGGTTAGGACGGAATGGGAACACCGGGTCGCACCTCACAGCGGTGACCCGGCCGCAGCAGACTCGGACAGGGATGAGGGTGGGGCGGATAGCAAACAGCGAGAGGATATTTATATACCGCCACGATAAAACGGCACCCCCATCACATGGTGGTGCAAGAAAGTAATGCCTTTGTAATTTAGTTATTTTTTATCAACATCATGTCATGGAAAACAGTAAATTAATATATTATTTATAGTTAAGGCATTCACATTGTGGAGGTTTAAAGACATTGTAATTTGTTTTATCAAACACGGTTTATTCCACTTTATGTAACGGTATGACCCTACCGGTTTCAAGGTTTTCACATCATTGTTTGTGCTCCCCTATCTTGTTTATGGTCCCCTGATGATGAGATGAAAACCTTGAAACCGGTAGGGTTATACCGTTACATAAAGTGAAATAAACAGTGTTTGATAAAATAAAACAAATTACATTAAATTAAACTGGCGAAATTGCGAACACGTCATCGACCAAAAATCCGGTTAGACGCCTGTCTCCCAACTCGGAGGTTGCGGATTCAAATCCCGTTGGAACCTAGATTTAAAAAAAAAAGGATTCCAGTCTAGTTTTCACTTAAGGTCGCTTAACCAGCTTTTCGGTTGGTTGGAAGAGATTGTCACATGGAAATAAATCCGCTAAGATATATTGTATATAACGAAAATATAATACAATACAATATAATGTCATATTTAAGTATATCATTCGAACTAATGAAAAAATACTTTAAAGTAAAAGTCGAGGGTTGATAATTCAATTCCCCTTGGTAGCCATTTTTTTAAAAACGATTTGTCTCTCTTTCACTTAGTGCATTTTTACCAATCTCTGGTTGGTTGAAAGAGATTGCTACATGACAATAAACTCGCTTGGCTGTAAGTATGCAACCAAGGTGTACCCTACAATAACGAAAGGTGTATGTCGAAATAAAAAAATAGCCCTTGATTTTTTCACCTACCCTAATACGAAAAAAGTACGCTGTTATGTTCGTTGTTGTTCTATTGGTTCAAAATACTCGTATATTAAAACAATAGAATTTTTATAGAAAGTATATTAAATCCACCCTGTATATGGTAATAAACAAGAGATTAAGAAAACAGGTGAGACTAACGACTAACCCCCTATGTAGCGGTCAAACAAAGGGAACTGGGTCATATAGTGGACGGGGTACACCATCAATGGGTTAACCCATTGCAGCCTGAATCTTAATTAGACTATTAAGGGTTGAATGCATTTATCTTTGAGAACAAAACAGGGAAACTAGATCAAGAAAAAAAAATGCGAAAAGAGAATTTGTAAATGAAGCCCTGTCTCAGATTCCATGCATGTTTGGGGACGGTTGTCCCGAATAGAAAGATGATGAGGATGATCGCTGTTTTAATGAAACTCGTTTGAAATCGGAATATGCAAAGAGGTATTTTATTGTTAAACGTCGGTATTTATAATATTTGGAATGTGCGTAGAACGGCGCAGAAGATATGTCGCCGTCTCGTTTCCGCTGAACAATATATTTATTGTTACACGTCCCGTATTCATATGATTTGTAGGAAGGCGCAGAAGATATGTCGCTGTCTCGCTCTCGCTAAACAACAACAGCGGCTCGCGCCTCGACCACAGGGAGCAAAGGTCGCTACACATGTGTTTCCCGTTATAAAGATTCTTTGGATATCTGCATCTGAATATTTGGCTAAAGGACGTTTTAGCCAACGTTGACAGTAAACGTTCATTTTCATATTTAGCCCTACAACTCTTTTCGATTCACATTCTTTCGCAATGCCCTCATTTTACACTCTGTCATCATACATTGTTTTTGCCACATATTCTACGCAATTATTTTCAATTTCACAGGAAAATTTTATATAGCGCCTGTGGCGACCGTATGCGTGGTCACTGAACCCACGAGACGACCTTTGCCCACCTTAAATATGCGAGACAAACAATGCCAAAGTCCACGCGATCGGTCATTCAACTCACTACCAGTGAAGACCGCATTCCACGAGGAAAGGAGAGGGCAACACATCTTTCGCGCTGTCTCTCAAAACAAAAGGATACCTACGCGCGACAATAAACATATTGTAAGCGCAAAAACGAGACAGCGATATATCTCGTGCGCATTCCCGCACACGTTCAAAAAACATTATAAATACCGACGTTTGTCAATAAAATTCCTCTTTACATATTCCGATTTCGACAAGTTTTTATTTATCAACAATCATCCTCATCATCTCTCCTTTAAAGAACAAGCGTTCCTAAACGCCATTTAGAGAGCAAATCATCCGCAAGGGCGCTCTAACTCTGATCTTAAGCCCACAATTACTAAACAAATCACGTCTGGCAGCTATAGCAGCACCCGAGCGAATCTTGTATAACACGTTTTTTGTATAAAGTACAACCTTGTGGGATTATTGTTACGTGGCAAATTTTTTCAATCGACCGGAATTTGTTAAAGAGACCTTACTTAAGTGCCAGACATGATTTTATTTTTTTACAAAATCTGGGCTCCAGCGGGAATTGGAACCTGCAACTTCAGGGTCAGGAGACAGGCATCTTACCAATAAGGCCAGTTTAGTTTAAAATAATTGTGGGAAGACTTCTTAACGAGATGGTACGGTGACATCAGTGGCCAAGAGCAACTGGAAGCAATGTGTCCATTGGTAGGAAGGAGATGGGAGATCCATATTCAACACTTGAGTCAACCGAGCTGATGATAATGAAGGTTAACTTCTCTAAAGATGAAAAAGTTTTCCATAGCAAATTGAAATTGAAAAAAAAAATTATAATTTTGTACGTTACAGTATAATATTCATATATTCAAAGTATTAACACCGTGGAAGATTTAATACATTGTATGTAAATAACACTATTTTCTCTACTTACAATGGTATGATCCTACCGGTTTCAAGGTTTTATACTATTATCAGGGGAGCACGAATACAACAGAATTATGCCTGGGCTGACAATTTTTTTTTACCGTTAAATATGTCTAGTATGCCGGTGTCAGTCCGGGTAAAATTCAGTTTTGTTTGTACTCCTTGATGATTAATGGAAAACCTTGAAGCCGGTAGGGCCATACTTTTATCTCAAGTGAAAAAAAAACCAGTGATTCCACAAACACTTCGCCATTTTATCGTAAGTAAATATACAAATACATAAACATGTTTTCCATAGATAAATAAATAAAATAATAAATTATCTGAACATAAATAATTAATATGTAAACAGTGTCGACGATTCCAGAAATTAAAGATTATACATATTTTGTTTTTATCTTGAATATACAAATGAACCATAGACAAATTTTGAAGTACCTTTTCCTAGATAAAGACATAAGAAACCAGAATACAAGCAATAGGTAAATCCACTCACCCGATGTATTGTGGGACGTTGCACTCGTGTCTAAGGCAGCCATGTTGTCTTCATCTATCTTCCTCGTACCTCGTTCCACTACGGAAATAAATTGAGGTTAGGTAAAGCTATGACAACAAAAGTTAGGTTAAGTTATGATAATAATTGAAGTTAGGTTAAGCTATGACAACGATTGAAGTTAAGTTAAGCCATGATAACGATTGAAGTTATGTTAAGCTATGATAACGATTGAAGTTAGGTTAAGTTATGATAACGATTGAAGTTAGGTTAAGCTATGATAACGATTGAAGTTAGGTTAAGCTATGATAACAATTGAAGTTAGGTTAAGCTATGATAACGATTGAAGTTAGGTTAAGTTATGATAACGACTAAAGTTAGGTTAAGTTATGATAACGACTAAAGTTAGGTTAAGTTATGATAAAGACTAAAGTTAGGTTAAGTTATGATAACGACTAAAGTTAGGTTAAGTTATGATAACGACTAAAGTTAGGTTAAGTTATGATAATGACTAAAGTTAGGTTAAGTTATGATAATGACTTAAGTTAGGTTAAGTTATGATAATGATGAAAGTTAGGTTAAGTTATGATAACGATGAAAGTTAGGTTAAGTTATGATAACGATTCATGTAAGGTTAAGTTATGATAACGATGAAAGTTAGGTTAAGTTATGATAACGACTAAAGTTAGGTTAAGTTATGATAACGACTAAAGTTAGGTTAAGTTATGATAAAGACTAAAGTTAGGTTAAGTTATGATAACGACTAAAGTTAGGTTAAGTTATGATAACGACTAAAGTTAGGTTAAGTTATGATAATGACTAAAGTTAGGTTAAGTTATGATAACGGCTAAAGTTAGGTTAAGTTATGATAACGATTGAAGTTAGGTTAAGCTATGATAACGATTGAAGTTAGGTTAAGCTATGATAAAAATTTAAGTTAGGTTAAGCTATGATAACAATTTAAGTTAGGTTAAGCTATGACAACGATTGAAGTTAAGTTAAGCCATGATAACGATTGAAGTTATGTTAAGCTATGATAACGATTGAAGTTAGGTTAAGTTATGATAACAATTGAAGTTAGGTTAAGCTATGATAACGATTGAAGTTAGGTTAAGTTATGATAACGACTAAAGTTAGGTTAAGTTATGATAACGACTAAAGTTAGGTTAAGTTATGATAATGACTAAAGTTAGGTTAAGTTATGATAACGACTAAAGTTAGGTTAAGTTATGATAACGATTGAAGTTAGGTTAAGCTATGATAACAATTGAAGTTAGGTTAGGTTATGATGACAATTGATGGTCTCGACGGCGATTACGTTGAAAAATAGTTAAATATATTTGTGAAGAATCCTGTGAATTTCAATTAAATACAAGTATTTTTCGATCCTACATAAATGTTGTAACCTTACTTTCTGGATGACCTTCGTACATAAGCTATACTCAGCAATAGACTATCACATAAACCTCAGAGTTCACACTTTATTTTTGTATATTGTATAAATAATTTCCTTTTTTGATAATAAATTTCATCTACTTAAAAACATTCGCCCAGGTGTGATCTAAAAGCATCCAAAAGGGTAATAAAGCTCTACTACCAATCACTGCTTTATGTTTTCAAAAGGGTTTGATAAAAATATTTATGGTTAGTTGATTCAATAATATGAAAAAAAAATTTGAAAATAAAAAAATACAAACTGTTTATAAAATGTGATGATGCCATGGACTTTTTTGGCTTTTTTTCATGCGGATGGTGATGGTGATGATGATGATGCTGATTTTGGTCTAAGTGTTGGTGCGAATTGCCTGTTGGGAAAGAAGACAAGACATAAGATGATAGGAATTTAAAAATAGTTCATTATAAATTAGTGATGTACCGGGCACTAAAAATTAGTGACATACCGGGCACTAAAAATTAGTGACATACCATACCGGGCACTAAAAATTAGACATACCGGGCACTATAAATTTGTGACATACCAGGCACTAAAAATTAGTGACATACCGGGCACTAAAAATGCCGGGTACATACCCGGGAGGTTGGTCACAAAATGCAGATATTTATCCAAAACTATCAAAATTGGCTATACTAAAGAAAATGTAGCATGGTCCCTGTGACGTTTCACAAATTTGCCCCAATACAATCTTGTAACAACATTCAGTAATTTTAATTATTTTATCAACTTTAATATAAGCCTCGATTCTAATAAATAGCAAGTTATTTAGGTAAATACATAACATAAAACTAACAATAATGACAAATTAATACATCTTGTTACAAATTAGCAAAAATATGGCAGTTTGTTAAAATCAAATAATATTTGGCGACGTTCGTCAAAAGTCACTACGTTAGTCCGTATTGGCTAGAGATAGGGTATACGATAATTTGATTTTCGATTTTTTTATATATAAAATTAAATGTTCGTAATTAGTATTAATTGGATCGTTCACAAGCCAAGTGAACCAAGTCCATTCTGGTTAGTTTTGAGTAAACTACGTTCAAACATTTTAGTGTTTCTAATTTTGTACGGTATTTTAGTGATCGCAATTCTGAAAAGTGTTATATTGAGTAAATTATATTGAGTAAATTTACTTATTTTGTACAAAAGCATTTTCTGCTAAAAGCTAAAGCTTTTCGCACACCTTTCATGCAGTGATTTAAAATTCAATATTTTTGGACTTGGTTCACTTGGCTTCTGAACCATCCAATTCATAGTGGATCTTGGCCTATTTAAAGATATATACAAATCATACAATACATTAGAAAGTCAGTATAATGAAAATTAGGAATTAAAACGTCAGTTTAGAAAAAAGAATTTTTCGATTTATAAAAAAACGATTCGATTTGTAAAAAAAAACTATTTTACCCCATCCCTTTGAGACATGACATTTCAAACGTCACAGGGACCATGCTACATTTTCTTGAGTATAGACAATACTTATCGCCACCTCCTAGCAGCATACCCAGCGAAAGAATATTCAGTGAGGCGAGTATTATCTACAATACAATATCTACAATAAAAATTTAGGTTAAATAAATTTTACGTAATTTATTTTCATTAACTTGTCTTCTTTTCAGTTTTGACAGGACCCAATAGCCGGGACCAGATCCCAGCAACATTTGTCGGATCCGAGTAATTTACGGATACTGAAAATATTGCCGAGTATGCCGGGTAATTTCCAAAAACCCAATACATCACTATTATAAGGCATTAATGTTCATTTTTGTTTGTACGCATCTATATTCCTCTTTCATATTAATGTTAAGAGTGACGTCTGGTTTGGTGCAGTGCGGGCTGTCCGTCATTGGACCAGCCCGCAATGTGTTGGTGACTCGTATATTTAAATTTTATTGTTACGTTTCTTTGTATTCATTTTTATTGTAATTGTTTTAAAATATGAATAATTAATTTCCAGTACAGGTGGCCTTCGACTTTCGCACAATTCGCTATTTCGCACATTTAAAAAAATAAATTTTTAAAGAGTTTTGCCGATAATGCAAAAATTGTTCGCTTCCATGCAGTCGCTCCCACTTTTTTGGAACAACTATTGTATAATATATGGAACACAATAAAAAATATTGGAGACTCGTGGGCTGAAATAAAAGAGTCAACAATGAAAGGTTCCTGGAAACAATTATGCCCACAAATGATGAGTGATTTCATAAATTCTGAAGAAACTCCGGAAACTATCACAGATGAAATACTCGTAGTTAGCCTAATGGATGTACTAAACTTGGACGTCAACAATGAAGATGTTAATGAGTTGATTGAATCTCACTCAGTACCTCTGTCAAATGAATACTTAATTGAGCAACAAGAGTTAAATGGAATACACAATGAAAGTGAGGAAGAAGAATATTATTGATTTAATGAAGACTTTAATACTACCTTGATCAAAAAGTTTTAGGAGCGGCCACCATGTGGCGCGCTGTCAGTCACCCGATTGGAATTATTTTTTTGTTAGGTTACCACATCTATCATTGACACTTCCCTTTAAATTTCAGTGTCATAGCTTGACATTTGTAAAAGTTACGCTGTACTGAGTACATCTACCTTTGTGCGTGTTTTAGATTTTTTTTACAAGTTTGAAAATGGCATCAACTGTGCATCAACCAGTGGTGTTTCGAGGATTGGATCAAGAACTGGCGTAAGTGCGTAGCAGTTGATGGGGATTACTTTGAAGGGGACCATATCGATTTTGATGAATAAACTTGTATTTTCGATTTTATGAATAAAGTCCTAAAACTTCTTGATAAAAGTTATTGATAAATAAATATTTTCAAATACAATTTTAGATTTTTTTTTGACATCCCTCTACTTTCGAACATTCACCATTCGCACACATTTTCAGGAACAAATTATGTGCGAAAGTTGAGGGCTGCCTGTATATATATGTAATTTATTTCATCCAGGCTCGAATTTATTCCATATACAAATGCAATAATATACTGCATCTATTGTTCATCTATGCATTATTTTAATGCAATATTAGTTTAGAATATCGCAGCTTTTTGTACTATTTTACTTGATCTAATTAAATTTTTTCAAAATATTAAAACCATATTTCGCAACAAAATATAAATGCTTCTTTTAAACTTAAATAATGGCACTACTAAACAATGATCGGAACATTCAAGATGCATATGTGTCCATTGCTGCCGCTTCCACCATCCACACCACACTGATTAGAACAGATGGAGGATGCAAGGTGGAAGGAGACAGAAAAAGAAGTTGAAGATGTTGATAAAGAAGATCCATCTCCTGTTAATTCCTTTTCGGAAGCTTGCATACCATTCGAAAAAACTAAATCTGTTTTTATTCATATATAATAAAGATGCTGATAAGAATGCCATTTGCAACAAGGTAAAACTACTGTTTACTTATGGAAATACAACAGCCAAAAAATTAATGTTGATAAAAAATTATCTTAACATCAAAATATGTTTCCTTTTTTTATTAGTCCAAAATTATAATTTTACTTTTATTTGCACAGATTTATGTACATGTGCAAATATTTTTTAGGATATTGAACATTTTGGTATATCACCGCATCAATTTTTTACATTTAATTCAATAAGTCCCTTCAAAAATGATTGATAGAGGTTTCACTGTATATTCTGTCAATTGTTATTTATGAAGCACTCACAACTGGTTTTTTTGTTAATTTTATTCTGCGGTTTTTTCTTCTAAACACATTTTTTTTAGTGTAAGTTGTCATTTTTTAAGGGTCCTTGAATGCCCAGGACGTGGCCCTGAACTTTCTGAGCCCTGGCCTGTTGTGCGCTTGTATATTTGAGTTCCCATGGGAAATTTTTGTAATATTGCACCATTAAATGTAATAATAAATATACTCGTATAACAAGCGAGCAATTAAGAGTTTTTGGAGGTCTCCACATAGGCATGGGAGTGAATGATGCAAATGTAGAGCGTATTATGAGGAGTTGTTGGATGATTTTGATGTGGTTGTTAAAATTACGATGCGGTTGAAATTATGCGCACGATAGCTTGGGATTGGAAGTGATTGCAGTGTGAATGTTTCAGATGAGTGTTTTAGTATTTAGAACAAATATATAACATTTGTGATTGAGAAATGAGTCACAGGCCTTGCTAAGTGTAATGGTTCTTTAAAAATTATCAGAAGATGTAGATATATGGCTAAATGGAAATCCATTCCAAAATTATTGACATGATTTTCATGACAGTAACACAAAATATGATCAGCAGAAAATATGTGAATTAAATATAGTCAAGAGTACCTCTCTTGATATAATCATACTGTTGATTGAGTCCAACAATATATTGTAAATATTGAAAATGCTGACTGAATGATGAATAGGACCCACCTCAAGAGATCAAAATAAGAGTGGATGGAGATGGCACAAAGTTGCTTTATCAAAATATAAGATCTCCTCTGCAACATGGATTTTAATCTCGACGTACATATGCGAATTTAGGGTTACCACATATTTTTCGTACTTCTCTATGGTATTGAAGTATGGACACTTACTTAGGCCACGATAAAGAAACTTTATTAGCTTTTGAAATGTGGTATTATCGAAGAATGCTGAGTCATAAGGGTTGATAAAGTCCATAATGATGACATTTTGAAACTGATGAATAAAGTTAGAGAAATATTATCTACTATCAAAAGAAGAAAGAATACTTTGGACATATAATACGAGGAGAAAAATATAAAATCGTTCGACTGGTATTGCAGGACCAAATTCACGGTACAGAAAAGAGGCATCGCCTACTTGAAGAATTTACGAGAGGGGTTGCATTGTGGTACCATATCTTTGTTAAGAGCTGCTGCATCAAAGATCAAGATAGCCATGGTGATCTTCAATGATTAACCTCCGAAAGAACTTTAAAGAAGACGAAAAGAGATTTCTCATCCCCTGGGATCACTTTTTTTTACTATATTTAATAGTCTCTCACCTGTAGGCTGTGGCATCATGGGGGCCGGATTGAGTTTCTCCATGAGACGGGATATGCGCGTAGGAACCGCAATAGGCATCGCTGTGGGCCCGCAGCAAGGCTCCTCCACCTGTCTAGCGCAACTCCTGTGTACGCGCAGTTTGCAGTCTAGCACATGGAAACGAGAAAGAAATTATAATATTAATTAATCACTGTACACCTATATACTAAAATAAAAACTAAACACAAAATGAACTACAAAAAAAGAAGAGGCGAAGGGAGTGTGATGAGAGAGGCAAGTCTGGCAATCTGTCCTCATTGTATGTATGTATGTATGTACATTGATATAAAAAAATGAGATATGGTTAAACTAACCTGAACAGTTATAGGCCTGCGGTGCTATGCCCCATATGAGCAGGTGACATTGGTGGCAGTGACACACCGAAGTCACGGTTATGGGACTCAAGCGGTGGCCTCGAATCACCAACTAGAACAATCATTACATTAGATACAAAAATGCAAAAAAAAACCAACCTCATTATAACAAGATAAAATGGGGTTGCATATTGTGGGATTATACTAAATATTCAATTCAATCCGAATTCAACAAAGGCAAAGGGAGGAAAACAATTCAGGCAGTGGATCGGAGCGTGGTTGTTATTACGACAGGAGTTTGAGTACTTGGGCTTGCAAAAAAGAATGACTTGTGGAAAAGGTTTGTGTGAGCTCTTGAGTGTGGCGTTTTTTTATTGTTTTATACTTATGTTTGTGATTTTTATGATCATGGGCGGTACATTGTGGGGTGAATGTTTTTGGTCTGTCTGGAGTGATGAAGTGTGAGGAGTTTGATTTTGCGTGATGTATACATGTGTAATTGAGTGTCACTGTTTGTCAGGTTGATGAGAATGTGTAACGGGGTTTTATAATTTCTAAAATTAGAAAGAAGTATTGATTTATTTTTTCATGATATATGTCCTCAGTGAGATACAGGCAAAAGCCTAGTTGACTGGATACACGACAAATGAAAGGCAACAAACCCAGATCCATTAAAATTGTGTCCAAATAAAATTTGCTGCTGTTTTTTCACAAATGACGTATATTTCTTGTCATGTGTAAAATAAATAAAATAAAAATATACTCGAGATTTTACGGTACAGTAAAAGTCATTTAATTAGAAAAACAATAATTCATATTATTTGTCATTTTCTAAGTTCCGAAATCGACTTTTCGTAATAAATTCTACTGTTAACCCTTATCTTGGCAAAGTTCAATTTATCCAAATATTAACGTTTTTCTTTGGTGATTCCTTGTTATATGGTAAGTCATGAAGGAAAATTACGGAAAAAAAATCACAAGTCTTCCTTATAGCTTTTTTTTTTATATGTATCACCCACATTACATTGACAAAATATCAATTTTTATAAAACACAAAAAGCGCTATAAAATGATTCTATAATCTAAAACAAGAACAACATTAACATAGCTGAATAATCAACAAATAAAATGGTTTGAATAAAATTTTCTCTACATGTAGTGGTTAATAAGATATTTAGATTATTAACCCCAATTTTCAAAACGCACCCACGCTGTCAACACGTTGACCCGATGTCATTTGAAAGGTTGTAGCGTTGTCAATATTTATCACCAGATGATACCACTGCACACAATAGTGCATGTATAGTATTTGAATGTGTTGCCATATTTGAAATTACGTTACCGTTTCTGGATTTAAAAAAAAAGCCCTAAATTAGTGTAACACTGTGTTACAATGCCATGATAAGTGTTAATTTGAAAAATAGAATATATTTCGGAATTCGTTGTTTTTTCGCTAAAATGTATTCCTGAATTTTCCAGAAATTCTAAATTTACTTACACACGGATTCACATAATATCTATTCCTGGTAGTGGGATGTATTATGAGTCGGCGAGTGGTTCCATTACCAAAGATTCAATATCAAAATATCTCTTTTGGGTTTTTTAGTGTTCTTTTCACACTAAATCATTATGTATTTTCAAGTTTTATTTTAGTTTAATAATTTCACAACTGTTAACAACAATTTGTCGAAAATTTTGAAGCTTAGATTATAATATCGTAATCAAGTGCCTCATTCAATAAAAATCAGTGATATCATATTTATATAACATGCGCTAAGATAATCTGGGTATACAAGTGACTATATGATATGGAGAAGTGATATTGTATATAGTGTTGGCTGCCCATGAAAAGAAGTACGTATTATTTTATATATTTTACCATGAAATGCCGACAAAACTTTACTTGACTTACTTTGTTTTAAAAGAAAATAATGGCCACGATATTCCCAGCCGTCGGGAACTGACACGCACATTTTAATTGCTTTATAAATGATTGTGTAATTCGTAAATCTATTTTTTTTGTGCAATTAGGTCCCCTGAATTTTAAATAGGTAGACTTTTACTGTATATGTAAATTTATAGTTTAAAAGCCTATAAAATTGACGCTGCACTCTGTTCAATCCATCTATATAAGGTCTGATATAATACTCCAAGGGCTCCATTTACAGTAGAACCTTGATTATCCAGATTGTACAAAATAAATGTACCAGGTCTGTAAATATGAAACCGGAATTTGCTCATTGATGGCTCTAGTTGTCAATGTAGTGACTATCAAAACGCGTCAATGGCGCCTTTTACTTGTGTTTACATTTGTCAAAGACTTTTAACTCACAACTATACAAGTTTAATACAACTACATATGTTTTCATAGCGTTGAACATGTCTGTTTTTGTGCCTGAAAACTACGATTCGTGGACAGCATTGATTTTCTGTTACCATTTGAAAAAAACTGCTGCAGAATTGCATCGAATGCTCGTCGAAGCTTACGGTGAGCATGCCCTTGGTAAATCACAGCGCTTTCAGTGGTTTAAAAAATTCAAGTGGCGATTTTGACTTGAGACACAAAGAACGTGAAAGACCACCGAGAAAGTTTGAAGATGCCGAATTGCAAGCATTGTTGGATGAGGATGATGCTCAAATGCAACAATAACTCGCGGATCAATTGAATGTGACACGAGAAGCTGTTTCCATACGTTTGAAAGTCATGGGAAAGATCCAGAAGGTGGGAAAATGGGTTCCACATGAACTGAATGAAAGACAGCAGGAAAATCGAAAAACCACTTGCGAAATGGTGCTCGCCAGGTACAAAAGAAAATCATTTCTCCATCGAATTGTCACTGGCAATGAAAAATGGATATATTTCGAGAATCCTAAGCGTAAAAGATCATGGGTAACTCCAAGCAAACCAGCAACATTGACTCCAAGGCCAAATCGCTATGGACGGAAGACAATGCTCTGTGTTTGGTGGGATCAGAAGGGTGTTATCCATTATGAGCTGCTAAAACCTGGCGAAACCGTTAATACTGAACGCTACCCACAACAAATGATGGATTTGAACCAAGCATTGCGCGAAAAATGACCAGAATATCAAAAGAGGCAACACAAAGTGATTTTACTTCATGATAATGCACCATCGCACACAGCAAAACCGGTCAAGGAAACGATTGAGGCATTTAGTTGGCAAATACTTTCGCATGCGGCTCACTCACCAGACTTGGCTCCATCAGATTACTGCTTATTTGCATCGACGGGACACGCACTCGCTGAGCAGCGCTTCACTTCTTATGAAAATGGCTCGATGATTGGTTTGCCTCAAAAGAGCAACAGTTTTTTTGGCGTGGCATCCACAAATTGCCAGAGATGGGCAATACTTTGAATAAAATATTTTTTACCATACAATAAATGTGTATTTTCTATAAAAACAAATCCAGTTTCATATTTACAGACCTCGTATAGATATAGTAGTAGGATGACCATACAGAAGAGTTGAAGTATTTATTTTATTTATACATGACAAGAAATATACATAATTTGCAAAAAAAACAACAGGTAATTGAATTTGAACACACAATTTTAATGGATCTGGGTTTGTTGCCTTTCATTTGTCGTGTCCCCGGTAAACTAAGTTTTTGCCTGTATCTCACTGAGGATATAAGTATAAATGATTTCCTTTGAAAAATATCTTCAGAAAAGAATTTCACTGTTATTCTGAAAAAAAAAATAGAAAAGTTGAAGGTATAAACGAGGAAGCAACTGACCGGATGATTGGTGGACTTGTTAATATGCTTGATCCTCTGCTTGAAGAGTTTGTCCCTCTGCAGGAAAGCTGGTTTCGGAGGTGATCCTGGAGAGCCTGTCCCGATCACCGTGTTTATAGTCTGCGGCCTGTAACCAACAATTAATGGTAGAAAAACATATTTGCTGATTCGATATGGACCCGATATACGGGGATCCTGGAACTTTTTGGGCATTACTTTCGCTCAGGTTCTGCCACCTGGACAACAGTGGGCATTCCACGAATCAAGTCATCTTCGGTGCAAGACACCGGAATCCTTAAGCACAGCAGCAAGTGTTGAATGGACTACTCCTGACCGCAGATACAAAGTAAATCCATCACGCGACATTCTCCATTTTGACATGTACTTGTTTCTTTCAATTTCTGTTCAGAGCTTGTTAAAAGATTTCAAGGTGCTCGAGAGCAGTTCAAAGTAAGTTTATCTTTTTTTGTCCTTTTTTGATCTTGCGTTTTCTCTATCTTGTGATGGCTTCGACACTTGGGAGAATGAATGATGAAAGACGAAACAAATATTGAAAAGTATACCGATAGGAGTATGATTGTCAGCCATCCTATAGATGAAAGATACCTATGCGTGTATTAATTTACTATGTGTAAGCTGTTGCACTTCAGTAAGCACACAGTCTTGACATTCCGACAAACCCAAAATTCCGATGGCAAGGAGATTTAATTTCCGAGATGATCGGTAGATTTCATCTGCTGCAGCCTTCTCTTAACCACTTCATGCTCGGGTTTTTTTTTTAAAAAGTAGAACTAAAAACATCAGGTTATTTTATCCTTTATTTAAAGAGTTTACATCATTTAAAAATTGTTCAGTTAAAAAAAAGTTCAAAATAAAGCTTAGAAGCAATAAAAAAATTTAGAAAAACTTTACCTAATATAAAAAAAAAACAGAATAAAATCGTTTCGCTGTTTAAATGTTAAATAATTTTAAAACAAAACTAGCTATTATAAAAATTAGAATAACAATAACTATAATACTATATAATAATAAAAAGTATAAATAACTATAATAATAAGAAGAAAAACTAATCAATTACACAAAAAATATTGATAAGTAGATTTAGTGTGGTATATTTCGAAACACGGCTCCAAACAGAGACCAACTTCACAATTTGGACACCAATAACGACTCTCCCTTCGGATACGTTTTCCAGAGTTATCTCTCGCTTGGAACAGCAGACCACACGTCTTTTTGTAGGTCTATTTTTATTTCCAGTTATTGAAAGTTACTTCAAAAAGTGACGTTCTGTCAATCGCATCGGATCTGGAGTTTTACTAGGGCGTCCACCTTTAGAAAAAAAATCTGGTGAATGGTAATTGTCTATGTATTCTTCTATGAGTTTTATCCTATACTCCAGATGTGTCATAGAACCTTCAGTTTTTGTATACAACACATAAGAATTCCAAAGCGCCTGTTCTATAAGATGAAAGAATATTTTTTTGTAGTATTTTTTCCCTCGTTTTCTAGGAAGTGGGTAGTTAGAAAAGTGTTGATCGACTCGATCAACACCCCCCATTGTAAAATTATAATCATTAGCCACTTTGGGTTTCGTTAGCTTTTATTCCTTTTTTCTATTTCAACCGTATTTGTGCCATGGATAGTTGAAAGAAAGTACACATTGCGCTTGTCTTTCCATCTCATCAGCATTGCTCTTCGTTACCTATATACCTTTATAAATCCTGAATGAACTTTTTTGGGATTTTTTATATTCCTGGGCAAGCCTCTTCTATCTGCTCTCACAGTCCCGTAAGTTTCAGTATGATACGATGTAAGTAGATCAGTCAATTCAATAGAACTATAAAAATTGTCAATTGTTACGACAGTATCCCTTATTTAGTAAAGGTTTTATCAAACTTGTAGTGACTATACGTGCGGTCACGGAACCCACGAGGCGACCTTTGCCCGCCCGGTCATCAAACTCGCATGCTTCACAATGCGAGACAAACAATGGGCAAAGTTCACACGGTCGGTCATTCAACTCACTACTAGCGGAGACTGCATTCCATGAGGAAAGGAGAGAGCAACATATCTTCCGCGCTGTCAGTCAAAACAACGAATACCCTACGTGACGACAATAAACATATTGTAAGGCAAAGACGAGACAGCGATATATCTCTTGCGCATTCTCGCACACATTCCAAATATTATAAATACCGACGTTTATCAATAAAATTTCTCTTTACATATTCCGATTTCGAACGAGTTTTATTTATCAACAATCATCCTCATCATCTCTCCTTTAAGGAACAACCCGTTCCTAATTATTATATTACAACTTGTGAAGAAATAGGTCAATTTGGAAATTCACTGTCAATAATTGTTCCTTTGCCGGTATAAATTAGAGAAGAACAAATGTATCCTGATTTTGATTCACAAAGAAATAACTTTTTATGCCAAATCTTGCGCGTTTCATGGGAATGTATTGTTTTAAACTCAATAAACCTTTATATAGCATTAGACTTTCGTCAATCGTTACATCCCTTTTAGGTATATATGCCAGCTGAAATTTTTCATTGAGGTTTTCGTAAACCGGCCAGATTTTATTTAGTTTTGGATTAGGATGTGTTGCTGACTTATATGTCTCGTTATTCGTAAACTGTAAATATTTTTTTATGAGCGCATATCTTCTACATGACATTGTTTTTGCGAAGAATGGAGTGGAAATACAACTTTTCTTCGACCGATACATTTTTTCTTCTGGCTTGTGTGTAATGTTCATAGCCATTACGATTGTAAAAAAAATTCGCATCTTTGATAGACTTACGCACCATTGATTTCCCGTACTCGAAGGTGTCAACGGTCTTGTTCTCTGATGTTGTATCGAAAACAAATTTGTCTCGTCTACAATTTTTCCAACCAATTCATCATCAAGAAAATAATTGAAGAACTGTATAGGCATTGTAAATGATAAAATTTGGTAATTTATCGAAGAATTTCCAATAAATTCAAACGGAGCCGAAGGTGGTGGAACATCTGTACGGATATTGATTTCCGCCCATTCGTCTAATTCAAACTGATCCCCTTGATGTTAATTACGAGATTCCTCTTCCGATTCCGAACTTGGAACTGGAGTTGAAGATCCACTGTCTGAATCTCCCATTCACTGTCACTCTCCATGATAAAGGATGTCAAAATCATAATCAATATGAATATATAAATAAAAATCAATACAAGTAACATTCGTAAATTCGTACAATCTTGAATATCAAAATCATCATCAATATGAATATATAAATAAAAATCAATACAAGTAACATTCGTAAAAAATTGCCATTTTTCACAAATTTTTGAAATATAATACTTACAAAATATTTTATAATGTTTTTCAATAAGTTAAAGCAGAGGAAATGATATGCGTAAATCTCTAAGAGCGTCAAGTAGCAACTGGCGAGCGCAGTCCATTTGTTTATCGTACGTAATGTAGACAAGTCGAAACACGCGAGCAGTGCTCGGGTTGATGCGATGCGACACATGCGCCGCGCGCGAACACTGCTCGTTCAAAAGCATTACGTGGTTAAGCAGAATTTTATATAGTGCTATTTTTATGTTGCTTTATAGCGCTTTAATAATTTATGAGAAGCAGCATATAAACTATAGAAAAAATAAATTAAAATGAAAAATGGTTTACGAGTAAAACCAGTTCACAAGTGAACTCACCAGGAATTGAACTTGGGGTGTCTGTTTGCTTAGCATGAATCAATTATCTTTCAATATAGTCGGCATCCGCTTGCTTAGCGGCTGTCGACAACATTGAAAAATGTGTGTTACGGCAGGAAACAAGGTCAATGGCGTACAAAGCACTGTTGCCAAAATTGTCAAAAATACTACTGCAGTGGTGTGCTGTGTCTACTTTGATACAAGGGTCTAAACATGAAAAAAAGCATAATAAATGTGGTAGAAATGCATTTCTTAGAAATAAAATCTGGTTTTACAATGTATGGTAAACCCCTTTGATTTAGCCCCTCTAGGTAAATGCCTAAGTTTGTCTGTTAGTAAACGCGACTTGTTGGATACTGACTTGAGACAGAAGGTGTGCTGCAGTAAAGCCGGAACAGCGGCGGCAAGCAGGGCCTGAGGAGAGCTGCCGCTGGTGGCAGACCACTGATCCCCAGCGGCAAACTCCGTCCACGCAGTCAGTCGAGGCACCAGCCACTTCACTACCACTTCTGCTTCCTGGACACAGATAACGGTATCACATAGAGAGATGAAATGGTTATGTTATCAAGAAATAATAATTATGATAAAAGGAAAATTTATACAACGCTGTTTAGAGAGCACTCTCCTTAATTCTACTTTTTTCCTATTCTACTTAATTCCGTATTCTACTTTTTTGCAAATTCTTAAAGTTTAGACCTTTAAGAATATGTTCTCAAAAGGAAATTTTAAAATTCTCAACATTTACGAAGTTATAGCTATCAATGAGGCAGCAATTACGTCACACCGGAATGACTCAGACAATAATCTCACAACTTTAAATGTGTTTTTCTCTAAACTACTTTTTTCGACCTGGTCAACATAAAATCTCAAATTCTATCGAACCGATTGCCTTCAAATTTGGTATGAAACTTCAATAGATGTTTCTCTATCCTTCATACCTTGGAAAACTCAAAACTATTTATTTTATTATTTTAAAAAAAAAATTGAAAAAAAAAGGGTAAAAAAATTTTCAGACAGCCGCCATTTTACGATTTTTTTCATTTCTTTTAATTTTTCGTTGAATCCCTTCAAATAATGTCTCAGTAAAGAAAATCATTATCGATTCAAGAAAAAAGGAAAATTCTGAAAAAAGTGAATAAACACGTTGGTTCACGTGTTTCGCTCGCGCATGATTTGAGGATACCCATTACAACTTTGGCTACGATAATAAAAATTGCGAATCGATTGAAAAAAGTGCGATACAATGTGGTCCCATGGCGTAAAAACGCATGTACATACGACCTTCAAAATACGATGAAATGGAAGAAATCCTTAAAGAATGGTTTGTCAGCCCGCGTTCCAGCAATATGCCAGTCAACGGTCCATTAATTCGAGATAAGGTCCTGCACATTGCGTCTCGATTAAATATCGAAGGATTTATAGATCAGTTTGCGGGGAATCTCGAAGTGTTGATTTGGAGATGGCTGAAGATTGGAAGCAGACATCTGAAGTTATGGATATCGATAATATAGTGGACAGTGACATCCACGAAAACTTATCCGATGAAGAATTATCTGGTGAAGAAGAGGTAAACTGAATCCATCCGATTCCAACAAAAGAAGATGCTATGAGGCATATTGAGGGCCTTACCATGTAAAAGCTACTTGACTAGCATTGAAAACGTACAAGACGAAACTTTCTTATCAATTTATAAGATGGAAAGAGCTGTAAACCAGCACAAAAATATGTACCAAACCGATTTGCGTTTTTTCTAGCCCCGAGTCTGCGTTTTCCTTCTGATTATGTTTTTTTTATCAGTCCCTTAAAAAATGTAAAAACGGGGTTTCACTGTACTTTTATTGTATCTCCCTTCGATAAATTGAAGTGTTTATCCTAAAAGCAGATATGCTGAAGGTTATGATAAATATAGAAGATAACTATAAGTTAGGGAGACCATTGAAATAATTTACCTGCGCTTTATCTGTATCACACTGATCTAACACAGCATCAGACGGTCCATAGAATGTCCCCAAACCCAGCTGTCTCTTCACCTGCAAAATAGCAAAACAGAAAGATAGCAAAGAGGATCAAGTGAAGATGAGATGGAGACCAGTTCAGTCTGATCCCATCACCACTAACTTTTATGAAATCCCATACCCATTGAGTGTGATCTACACTAATAGTATTTAGATGTACGTTGTAAGATCTAAAAGAATTCAGCACCAAGGATACTCGTATTAAAAAATGTGACGGAAAACCCACATCTTGTTGCAATCTCTTTTGATTTTAGTCTTCTATCTTATAGCATTAGCTCTTGCACTAATGGAACTGTTTCTGGAGTGAGTGATTCTGCTGGTCTGCATTGACAATATTCTCCGCTTAAGTGAAATTTGTTTAGCACAATCTTTCACCGTGGAATGTGATAGAGAAAATTCTCAACACGCAGCATCTAAACGTCGTTTAATTTCTGCCCTTCTTTTGAAAGAAATTTGATCATTGCACGATATTAATTTTTAACATTTTAGAATACTACGAAACAACATGTCTTATATCGGCTCTAGTTGACATACTACTGAGGGAAGAGGTATCAAACTGTATCATCATCTAACCATGCAATGGGTGGGGTCGATGTGTTATCTATGCACACAAGGTGCAACTTCTTCAGGTGGGAAATTTCGAACTTGATTACGTATCTATATATAAAAAGACATCAGTACCTGAAACTCGTTAAGCTGTTGGGTCATTTCTTCTTTCGCTTTTTCACGGACTTTTAGAAATATCTTCCTTAGCACCTCCTCTTTTTCGTGTTCTGCAAAAATAATATTAATGTATAATAAAATTTTATAAAAAACAAAAAAAAAAAAAGGTTATTTGAAAAGTAATTTCGTATTTTTAGGTCAGATTTAAAAGAAAATTTACACCAAATATTACTGTATGGTAGTTTTCAATATTTTAAGTATCTCGGTAATCTTTCGTGTTGTAGAGCACTTGTTATTCTAAATTAAAGCTTCAATTTGGTCGTTATCAGTGGTATTTAGCTTTCTAATTTACAACAAATATTACTGTATGGTAGTTTTCAATATTTTAAGTATCTCGGTAATCTCTCGTGTTGTAGAGCACTTGTTATTCTAAATTATAGCCTCAATTTGGTCGTTATCAGTGGTAATCAGCTTTCTAAAGCGGACACCATCTTCGAGTGTCGTATCACCATTGTGGAATTTTTTAAACCACACCAGAAACACACGATCACTTACTGTCGTCGCAATACCAGGTCTGTAAATATGAAACCGGAATTTGCTTATAGATGGCTCTAGTTGTCAATGTAGTGACTGTCAAACCGCGTCATTGGCGCCTTTTTCTTGTGTTTACATTTGTCAAAGACTTTTAACTCACAATACAAGTTTAATATAACTACATACGTTTTCATAGCGTTGAACATGTCTGTTTTTGTGCCTGAAAACTACGATTTGCATTTGAAAAAACGACCAGAATATCAAAAGAGGCAACACAAAGTGATTTTGCTTCATGATAATGCACCATCGCACACAGCAGAACCGGTCAAGGAAACGATTGAGGCATTTAGTTGGCCAATACTTTTGCATGCGGTTTACTCACCAGACTTGGCTCCATCCGATTACTTCTTATTTGCATCGATGGGACACGCACTTGCTGAGCAGCGCTTCACTTCTTACGAAAATGGCTCGATGTTGGTTTGCCTCAAAAGAGCAACGGTTTTTAAGCGTAGCATCCACAAATTTCCAGAGAGATGGGAAAAATGTGTAGCTAGCGATTCCAAAACTTGGAATAAAATATTTTTTACCATTTTCATACAATAAGTGTGTATTTTCTATAAAAAAATTCCAATTTCATATTTACAGACCTGAAACACTGTACATATCTTTTTTTTGTTACATTTTTTCTTTACCGAAAAGGAAGGGGATGTGACTTATCACATATTCACTAAAAAGCACAATGTATGCTTATACATAATATATATCGTCGTGTTAACTGCAATAGGTCAGATGTCAAATATATCAAACTTCACGGGAGAGACAAGAACCATTCCCATTTGCCCCCATCTTCTCGGCTGCTTTTATATATTAAATAATATCATGATTGATTGTACTCCGGATTAATACTACCGTTAGTTTATACATTAAATAATATCATGATTGATTGCACTCCGGATTAATACTACCGTAAGTTTATACATTAAATAATATCATGATTGATTGCACTCCGGATTAATACTACCGTTAGTTTATACATTAAATAACATCATGATTGATTGCACTCCGGATTAATACTACCGTTAGTTTATACATTAAATAATATCATGATTGATTGCACTCCGGATTAATACTACCGTTAGTTTATACATTACATAATATCATGATTGATTGTACTCCGGATTAATACTACCGATAGTTTATCCATTAAATAATATCATGATTGATTGCACTCCGGATTAATACTACCGTTAGTTTATACATTAAATAATATCATGATTGATTGTACTCCGGATTAATACTACCGTTAGTTTATACATTAAATAATATCATGATTGATTGCACTCCGGATTAATACTACCGTTAGTTTATACATTAAATAATATCAAGATTGATTGCACTCCGGATTAATACTACCGTTAGTTTATACATTAAATAATATCATGATTGATTGCACTCCGGATTAATACTACCGTTAGTTTATACATTAAATAATATCATGATTGATTGCACTCCGGATTAATACTAACGTTAGTTTATACATTACATAATATCATGATTGATTGTACTCCGGATTAATACTACCGTTAGTTTATACATTAAATAATATCATGATTGATTGCACTCCGGATTAATACTACCGTTAGTTTATACATTAAATAATATCATGATTGATTGTACTCCGGATTAATACTACCGTTAGTTTATACATTAAATAATATCATGATTGATTGCACTCCGGATTAATACTACCATTAGTTTAAACATTAAATAATATCATGATTGATTGCACTCCGGATTAATACTACCGTTAGTTTATACATTAAATAATATCATGATTGATTGCACTCCGGATTAATACTACCGTTAGTTTATACATTAAATAATATCATGATTGATTGCACTCCGGATTAATACTACCGTTAGTTTATACATTAAATAATATCATGATTGATTGCACTCCGGATTAATACTACCGTTAGTTTATATTAGGGGTAAAAATTATTTCGGTCCGTTTCCAAAAGTTGGCTCTGGCAGTTATGAATGGTTCATAGTGACAGCCGATTTTGGCGGTTTCAGAGAGGTTAGACATTTGCCAATAATATTCAGTTTATATCGCTTTGAGTTTCATGCAAAAACCTTGTTTTGTACAGTGTTGAAAATGTCGAATTTTGTGTTAACCAAGCAGCATTTGCGGGAGGTTTTAATTTTCTGCTTTAAATGGAAGAAAAGTGTAGCTGAAGCTCATCGAATGCTTGTCGAAGTTTATGGTGACTCTGCTCCAACTGATAAATCATGTAGGGAATGGTTTTGACGTTTCAAGGATGGAGATTTCAGCGTCGAAGACAAGCATCGCTCTGGACAGCCAAAAAATTCGAGGACAAAGAATTAGAGGCATTACTCGAAGAAGATCAGAGTCAAACGCAAGAGGAGCTTGCAGAATCATTGGGAGTGACTCAACAAGCCGTTTCCGTACGATTGAGAGCCATGGGAACGATTCAAAAACAAGGAAATTGGGTGCCTTATGAACTGAAACCGAGAGACGTTGAAAGGCGATTTTTCACTTGCGAGCAGCTGATTCAAAGGCAACAAAGAAAAGGTTTTTTGCATCGGATTGTAACAAGATGAGAAGTGAATATTCTATGACAACCCCAAGAAGAAAAAAAACTACCCTAAGCCCGGTCAATCGTTGCCATCGACCTCAACATCAACACCAAAACCGAACATACATGGTTCGAAGATCATGCTCTGTATCTGGTGGGACCAAAGGGGTGTTGTTTTCTATGAGGTGCTGAAACCTGGCGATTCCATTACGGGCGATCGCTATCGGCTACAATTAATTAGTTTGAGCCGTGCATTGCGAGAAAAACGGCCGGAATATGAGCAAAGACATGATAAAGTTATTCTTCTTCATGACAACGCTCGGCCTCATGTCGCAAAAGTCATAAAAAATATTTGGAAACGCTCAAATGGGATGTTTTACCGCCCCCGCTGTATTCCCTGGACATGGCTCCTTCTGATTACTGGTTGTTCCGAAGGATGCAGCACGATTTGGCAGGTCACCGGATCACTTCTTTCGTAGAAACCGAAAATTGGCTCCAAACTTGGATCGCCTCAAAAGACAAGTCATTTTTTCGAGATGGAATTCGAAAATTGCCTGAGAGATGTGAAAAAGTAGTAGCCATCGATGGACAATACTTTAATTGATCTGGTCATTCATTTTGTTTAGAAATAAATGCATTTTTGAACACAAAAAAACGGCCCGAAATAATTTGTACACCCAATACATTAAATAATACCATGATTGATTGCACTCCGGATTAATACTACCGTTAGTTTATACATTAAATAATATCATGATTGATTGCACTCCGGATTAATACTATCGTTAGTTTATATTGGGAGTACGAATTAGTTCGGTCCGTTTCCAAAAGATGGCTCTGGCTGCTATGAATGGTTCATAGTGACAGCCGATTTTGGCAGTTTCAGAGAGGTTAGACATCTGCCAATAATATTCAGTTTATATCGCTTTGAGTTTCATGCAAAAACCATGTTTTCTACAGTGTTGAAAATGTTGAATTTTGTGTAAACCAAGCAGCATTTGCGGGAGGTTTTAATTTTCTACTTTAATTGGAAGAAAAGTGCAGCTGAAGCCCATCGAATGCTTGTCGAAGTTTATGGTGACGCTGCTCCAACTGATAAATCACGTAGGGAATGGTTTAGACGTTTCAAGGATGGAGATTTCAGCGTCGAAGACAAGCCTCGCTCTGGACAGCCAAAACAATTCGAGGAAGATCAGAGTCAAACGCAAGAGGAGCTTGCAGAATCATTGGGAGTGACTCAACAAGCCGTTTCCGTACGACTGAGAGCAGAGATTGTTTTGACATACAGCCTATTGCAGTTACCATGATGATATATAAAAAAATAGAATCAGGTAAGTTAATTCTTTAAAAAAAGAAATGTATCAAGTTTACCATTGATGAGCGCATCGTCTATTTCTCTCGCCATATTTTCATCCACGTTGCTTAGCGCCAATGGCTGAAAATGAAAAAGAACAGTTTATTTTCATCTTATTCATCGTGTGGTCAATATTGAGCATTGTGGTCCTCTGGTATGTCTGGAATTTGGTGCACCACCTGTCTGCATCTCTCCTGGTCTTGAGTCATGTTGAATGTAGTACCTAAAAATGATCTAGTTAAGTCCTTTATTTGGTCCATTTCTTCTTCTTAAACTTTCTATAGACTCAAGAGTCTGTTACTGCAGCATTGTCCTCCTGTGATGCTGAGCTCCAGCTATCTCTCCATCGTTTCGGGGGTCTCCCTGGTGGACGCCGTCTATCCGGCACCCCATGCAGAGCTATGTATGGAATTCTTGTGGAATTCATTCTCTGTACATGTCGGTACCAGTATCATCGACGCTGTCGTCCCCATCTGACCACATCTTGGAACTCACAGACCTCTCGGATTGTGGTGTTCCTTACACGATCATGCAAAGTCTTCCCAGCAATAGCACATAGAGTTCTCACTTCCGTTGTCCTTAGCAAACTTTTTGTCTTGCCAGTGTCCGCTCTCGCTTCGATGCCATATGTCAGAATTGGTCGCACACAGGTCTTATCATCAACCATCTTTATTTTCTTCTTTCTTATCATCCATGTTTCCACTCCATACAGTGCTATGGAGAGTACTAGAAATTTAACTAGTTAAATTTCTAGTACTCTCCATAGCACTGTATGGAGTAGAAACATCAACAATAAGAAAGAAGTTTATTTTAGTTAAACTTTATTAACTCTATGCAAAAGCCGTCATTCATTTACGGTTGATTTTGATCATTAACAATTTGTGCAAAATATAATCAGTGATTTAATACACAAATATAAAATGCTACAGTAGTAAACATCAGAACACTGACATGATTTATACAATCGGCTTAAAAATAAACATCCTAGCGCACACAACAAGCCAGGTTTCAGAAGGTCCAGGGCCCGTATGTCAATAGACACGTTTACTACACCTCAACACATACTCGATTAGCGCTATCTCAAATAGAGATTGTTTATTAGCCTTTCCAGTTTACAGCTCTACTTTTTTTATGTCGTCCTTTAATGTCCATGGAGTTATACTCTGGACCCAGTTACAAAACAATGTTATACTCGCTCCCTCCTTGGCATGCTGTAAGAAGCAACTGAAAAAAATCTTAATTTCTAGTCAATAATATAAAAAGTTTCATTCCTGATTTTTCATTCCTCTCCACCATTACTTCCTTTCCCTTTGATTAACGATTGACTTTTATTATGTATATATTCATAAATTTCATAAAGATGAATAATCATTTAAAATTTTTTTGTGACCATATAACTTTGTTTACTTTGGTCTGGTTGGTTGGAGGAGATTGTTGCCTGGCAATAAGCCAGCTAGATTGTGTTAACAATGAAGTGTTTGATAAATAAACTTTACAAAATCTGTACATTCTATTTAAGCCGAACATGTCTTACGCACAATATTTTAAGAATCAGCACATATACTCACAGCACCAGGCATCAGGAAGGCAGAGTGCAGTTCGTACGCCCACCTGGGCAGTGCCGCAGCCTGTCCGGAGGTGTAGCTTCCTGCCAGCAGGTACAACAAGACTGCCTGTGCCGGCCGCCTCTCCCCGGCTACCCAGTTCAGGAAGACGGCCAGACGAGCTATGCTAAGAGACTCGACGCAGGTGAAACCTCCCGAAGAATACATGCTTCTCTGGAAGTTGAAGTGCAAGAAATTTTTATGTCATTTACTTGTAATACGAGGTTAACAATAAATTTGCAGAATTAAGGGATTAAAGGAGGGGGCGGTAGTGCACAAGCACATGTTACGATAATATGATTCAATATTAGTGTACAGCACCGTACAAAGCCTGTAGAATAGGTGGATGGTTGCCGCTCAATACTCGGAGATTTCGGCTCAGTTTATGCTTTCCGGCGAAAGGTAGCAGGGTGAAGAGATTCCTTTTTAGCAAGTAGAAGTTGGTCATAAGTAAAACATAGTCAACATTCGAGAAACTGAGAATATATTTTTGGTGTTTTGCGCCCCTTATGTGCGGCCAATTGCTCATCGTAAGATTCCTATTTTGGCCAGTGCATGCCGTCATGGCTTGTGAGATATTACGTATTTCGCATGCGTGGGCCGGCCGACTTTTGATAGTAGCTCTCGCGAAGGCCACGCATAACGAACATTTCATTACAGTCGGTACACAGCAAGTACATCAAACAAAACATCTTGAAATATAAAATAAACAAGAAAATATACATCAATCATATTTTAGGTGACGCATACGTCCGATACAATTAGTATATTCACCAAGTTTTAGTCTAATTTTGACAGTATTGTTTAAGATATCGTCGGTAGAGTATGTGAAACGTTAATAACATCCCAAGTATGGTAAAGTATTGTGACGTAATTAAGTTTCTCACAAAACAAGGCAAAATACCTCAAATCATTTTGGAAGAGATGTTAAAGGTTCAAGGGGACTGTTGCCCTGGAAAAACGATGGTTTACAAGTGGCATAGTTTTGTTAAGCAAGCGAGAGAATCGATTAAAGACGATCTCCGATCTGGACGGCCTGTTCAGGCCACTTCTCCAAACATCGTAAAAATCATCGTATAAAAAGTAGATTTGCTTGTGCTGGAAGATGCCCACCAAACAAACAACAGCTTGCAGAGATGGTTGGGAGTATCACCTATACTAATTTTGAATATCCCCCATCAGCATCTAGGGATATAAAAATTTAGTATAAGGTGGATACTCAGAATGTTCCTGCCATTTCAAAAACAACATAACAGTTTTTAGACCTCTGCAGAAACAACTAAGATGAGATTTTGAGACAAATTGTTACTGGAGATGAAACTTGGGTTCATCATTATGAGCCTGAGTCGAAGCAGGAGTCCATGCAGTTGCATAGAAAGGGCACACATCCCCCTAAGAAAATTGACTGGAAAAATTATGACTACTGACTGCATCAGCAACCAATGTAGTACTCTCCAGTTATTGTGATGCCTTTATCTAGATTACAAAGATAAAGGCATCACAATAACTGGAGAGTACTACATTGGTCTGCTGATGCAGTTAAAAGCTGTGAAGGAGAAAAAGAGAGGAAAACAGATAAAACGGGTGCTGCTTTTGCATGACAATGCACCCTTGCACAAAAGCAATTCTGGTTTGACTGCTCTTCACAATTGCGGCTTCCAAACATTTAATCACCCTCCCTACAGCCCAGACCTGGCTCCATCTGACTATTATTTGTTTCCAAATACGAAAAAAGAACTTCGAGGGAAAATTTACGAACGATGAAAAATTTAAAAGTAGCAAAAACCAATCTTTTTTTCGTGAGTATAAATAAGTTTATTAAAGGTTTGAAAAATGTATTACGAGTAAATAGTGAATATATTGAAAAAGAAAAACAAAAAGAAGTTTTTTCCCATTCGTTCCGTGAATTTATTAACCTCCCTTTCGTATAATTTAATGATATATTCATATGGAAAAGGAAAAATATAAATTCAAAAGAACTTACCGATAATGTAGGTGTGGCGTCATCTTCCTCCATGGATATGATGGCTCTTTGTGGGTCTAAGGCAATCTGGAAAACATATAAGTGGAAATTGTTTAACAAAATGTGATTTCAAACAATAATTTTGAAGAAGAAAATGATCAAATAATAAATGTTGCAAAATCTAAAGTCTTGGTGATGCAGGGTCTTTCAATCAGGATGCTCGAAATTTGTTAGGTTATAGCGGCTATGTTGTTAAAGCAACATCTGTCAAATTTGTTGTGAATTGTTCAGTAGTGTATGGCAAATCACCATGGAAGGTTATAGCATTGAACAACGTGTGCAAATCATCAAATTTTATTTTCAAAATCAGTGCTCCGTTCGAGAAACGTTCCGATTTTATCCTCGCCACAACCGTCCTGCCGAGTCGACTATTCGACATTTGATGGCCAAATTCGAGTCAACCGATTCAATAAATAATCAGTCAACACCCGTACGTCACTGAAATGCAAGGTCTGATGAAAACTTCGCTGCTGTGCGTGAAAGTGTACGGGAAAACCTGAGGCAGTCAATTTCTCGTCGTTCACAAGAACTTGGCCTTTCTGCAATTCAACTTGGCGAATTTTCATGAGAAAAAGAATGAACTTGGCGAAGGTCTGCACCCGTATAAAATCCAATTGACCCAGAAACTTAAGGTAAACGACCATAGACAACGCCGTGTGTTCGCTGATTGGGCTCTGGAGCAGTTGGAAGTTGACCCAAATTTCACCAAAAAATCATCTTTAGCGACGAGGCCTATTTTTGGATGAATGGATGTATGAACAAGCAAAATTGTCAGATTTGGGACGATACCAATCCACACAAGATACACCAGCACCAAATGCATCCCGAGAAAGTCACTGTTTGGTGCGGATTTTGGTCTGTCGGAATCATCAGTCCACACTTCTTCCAAAACGAAACTGGCATTGCCATAACCGTCAACGGCGAGCGCTACAGATCGATGATAAGCAACTTCTTGTGGCCTAAACTGGATGATATGGATACCGATGACATGTGGTTCCAACAGAATGGTGCTACGTGCTACACAGCGCATTACATGATGGACCTTCTGCAGGAGCGATTTGAGGGCTTTTATCTCGCGCGGCGGCCATGTGAACTGGCCGCCGAGATCGTGCGATTTAACGCCTTTAGACTTCTTCCTTTGGGCCTATCTTAAATCACAGGTCTATGCGTATAAACCGCAAACAATTGATGCCCTCAAAGTCAACATAACGAACGCCATCCAGCAATTTCAGCCAGATTTATGTCATTGAAAATTGGACCTCCCGATTACGTGCCACCAAGAAAAGCTGCGGCGGACATTTGAACGAGGTTATATTCCATCTTAATGCCATAAAATATTCTTTCAAATAAAAAAAAAATTGAGTGGATATCTCACACACAACTTGTTTTATTTACATTTAAAAATCAAGCGTCTTTATTGAAAGACCCTGTAGAATAGTGCAAAAGTAAATGCGATAATATAGGTGAACAATGAATGACATATTAGAAGCAAGTTGAAAAATTCTGCTTTTTAATTCAGATGAAAGAGTTAAGAGGCATATAGTGTAGCGATAGTAAATAAAGTCAATGGGCCCTTAAACATACATACATGAACCGGACAATATCAAAATAGTTCACAACAGTATTTTAGTACCAACTTGGATGTATGGGAGTGAAACGTGGATGTGGAGAAAGACCGAAAAGAGCCGAATAAATGCTGTAGAAATGCGTGCACTGAGAAGAATATATAGAGGTTGACAATGTAACACATCGATCAATAAATCCCGGGACTAACTACTAAAACAACACTTGTTTGCCAAAATTCTTCTTTATTCATCAACATAGTCTCCTTCAAGAGCGATACATTAATTCCAATGCTTTCCTAACTTTTCTATGCCAGCCGTATAGAACGATTTATCTTTGGTTTCAAAATAGGCGTTAGTTTCGGCAATCACTTCTTCATTGGAGCCAAATCTCTTTCCCTGGATCATCTTTTTGAGGTCTGCGAACAGCCAATAGTCGCTGGGGGCCAAATCTGGAGAATACGGTGGGTGCGAAAGCAATTCGAAGTTCAACTCATGAATTTGGCTATCGTCACCTTCAACTTGTGACACGGTGCATTGTCCTGATGAAAGAGAACTTTTTTCTTCTTCATATGGGGCGGTTTTTTTGCAATTTCTGCCTTCAAACGCTCCAATAACGCTATGTTATATTCGCTATTGATGGTTTTTCCCTTTTCAAGGTGATCGATGAATATTATACCATGCGCATCCCAAAATACGGAGGCCATAACTCTCCCGGCCGACTGTTGAGTTTTTGGTCGCTTCGGACGACTTTCACCGGCTGCTCTCCACTCAGCTGATTGCCGATTTGATTCCGGAGTATAGTGGTGGATCCAAGTTTCATCCATTGTCACATACCGACACAAAAACTCCTGTTTATTTCACGTAAACAGTGCCAAACAGCGCTCTGAATCATCGATGCGTTGTTGTTTCTGTTCCATTGTGAACAAACGCGACACCCATTTCGAAAAAAGCTTTATCATGACCAAATGTGCATGCAAAATAGTGTAAACACTACCAAATGATATCTTCAGGATGTCAACTATCTCACGCAACTCTACTTTGCGATTTTCCATCACGATTTTGAGGATTTTTTTTTATGTTTTCTGGTGCAACAGCCTCATTTGGACGACCAGAGCGTTCAGCATCATTTGTGTCTGTACGACTGCGTTTGAAATCAGCATACCACAGACAAATGGTTGTTTTCGACGGAGCAGAGCCCAGATAACAATTTTCAAGCCATCGCTGAGTTTGAACTGTATTTTTTCTCATTAAAAAGCAATGTTTTATCAACACACGAAATTCGATTTTTTCCATTGTTTTGAAAATAGCAAAAGTAGCGTCACTAAAACCACTGTAACTCAATGACACAATGTTGGAAATTAAATAAAATTTCTCATCATTTACTGAAATGTGGGTCCAAATCATAAATGGTATATAATCACTTTTCATTATAAATGACACTTAATTTCTCCAGTTAAAATACCTTGAAGAGAGTTTCCTTTTTAAATGATGCTATATAAATTGTCATTTTATTATTACATTATTAATGGAAAATCAAACTAATCGAGGGATAAATGTAAAATATGTGATGCGGGTGTTAAATACCTGTGGTGCGGGTGACGACGGATATGGAGGGGGCGGAGTACCAGGTGGGGTCGTAACCATTTCCCATTCTTTGCTATCCTCTGCTGAAAACAATAAACCATTAAATTAATTTAAAATCAAACTATACTAGCATCTTTTTGTATCTCTATTGAATATAAAACCAAAGTGAATCCCAACATTAATACAAAGAAGTTTATAAGAAAATGCTACACCAATGCCAGCCATGAAGCCGAAAATGAAACACAACATACTGTGACCGTGAAGTGAAAATGTAATAAAACATATAGACGCTAATGCGTAATGTAACTATCGATATCAATTGTCATGTAGCAATAGGAAACAAAGTCAATGGGGCACTAAAACATGTATTTGAACTGAACAGTATACGAATCTGCTAAGATGATAGTCCATAGTAGTATTTTGGTGCCAGTTTCGATGTCTGGGAGTGAAATGTGAATGTAGAAAATGACTGATAAGAGTCTAATAAATGCTGTAAAAATGTGTGCATTGAGAAGAGTACACTGGATGTTTGGCAGGATACAGAATTAAAGTTCTATTTTTCTCCGAAGGACCATCCCTCAGATACAAATTCGAAAGATACAATGGAGACATCCCATTAAGGGACTTGAATACACAGAGACAAAGTTTTAAAATAATCCGTTCGCGACACTTAAGCCAGTGTAGACTTTTTAGAAGCGGACCAATATACTAGCGGCCAATATTTATAACTATGTACCATATAAATAAATAAATATAGGTTTAAACTGCTCAAAATACATTTAAGAGAGAAGCTATCAAAAGGTCTGGGCTCATCTATTATCTTGACACACATCCTTCACCTCATCCACCTTCTCGTACAGCTTCTACGATTTCTCTGACTTTCTACGTTTCCTTTTTTAACCTTTCCTTCCCTGTGTTGGGTATCTTCTACACGTTGCTTCTAATAACCATCAATATCTCTATAAATATAATAAATACAAGGTTTAGATTTTAGGTATTCCTCCATAATATATTTACGCATTGATTTAAAAAATAATATTAATATTAATCAGAATTTATCGACTACATCGTAGGTGTTTTGTAAAGATCGAAAACAAATGCGCATTTAAACGCTGCGAGTGCTTCGTCTTGACGATAGGTGAAGAGTATGCGGGAAGCGCGACACTATATTCGCATCTCACTCTTGCATACTCCACTGCATTGCGAGGAGCTGAATTGTCTCAACGTCGCAAGCATAAGCGTAAGCGCCGAGGTATGCGACTGACGTTCTGCGCCACAGTAGCTTCTAGGCTTACAAATAGGTTACACGTACGCCCGTTCCGTGAGCGTTGCCAAATGGTTTTTTAAAGTTTTCAGCAAATAAATCTCAATTATTATAATTTTTAACTTCAATTATAATTAATTAAGGGGATTATCTATGAATTTTCTTATTTTTCCGATTTAAAATCGCTAATTTTTTATCGCGTACTCACTACCCAACACCGGAGCACGCGTTCCAATTTTAACACCGTAAGGGAAGGGTTAAGAACATCAATCACCATACTTTCCTTGTTCTTCCTCTTACACACCTTTCACTCACATTTACACTATATATCTATTTTGTTAGTCTTTCTTCATTTATTTGTTCCACATGCCCAAACCATCTCAGAGTGTTCTTCTTCATCTTACTCAACACATCAGCCTTAAGTTAGTCACATTCATCTCTTATCACTTTAAGTATGTAAATATTAAAGTTGTAAATAATTCTTTTACCGTTGCTGTTGTTGAGTTGATTGAGTTCTTCAGGCGAGGATTTGCTTCTGTGATGTCCTGGGCCGGCGTTCTATAAAAAACGATCATAATAAATTTTTAATTAATACAGTCAAACCTCGGGTCACGAACGCCTCTAGTCACGAACAAATCGGCTTACGAACACAATTTCCGAACAAATTTTGACTTGACCTGCGTACAATGCCTCGGCTCACGAATTAGTTGTAACGGCGCATTACGCAATTACGCATTAGTTGTTCTCAGGTTGTGATCGCGCGTTGTGAACATTGTTTGTCGTTGCATTCGTTGTTCTTGATACAATTTTTTTTGCTTTTTATATATATATAAGACTCTCGAGTACTTTTGACGTGAATCAACCACGAGAACAAGCTGGATTCAGGAAGGGTTTTAGTACCATGGATCATATTCAGGTGCTGCGGGAAATAATAGAACGATGTGAGGAATACGAACTCCCTCTGTACCTAGCCTTTGTGGACTACGAAAAGGCATTTGACTCAGTCAAAAAAGCTGCCATACTAGAAGCTCTAAAGACACAAGGCATTGATAGAGCATACATTCAGTTGTTCAATAACATCTATAAGGATGCAACAGCAAAAATACAGCTCCACAAATCCTCGGAAACCTTCCAAATCGGTAAGGGAGTTCGTCAAGGAGACACTATTTCCTCAAAATTATTCACAGCTACACTTGAATACATATTTAAAAAACTAGAATGGGAAAATAAAGGTCTGGTGATTGATGGAAAATACCTGAGCCATTTGAGATTTGCAGACGATATCGTTATATTCTCACAAAACCCGAATGATCTCCAGCACCAACTGTAAGAATTGGCAGAGGTCAGCAAGGGAGTTGGTTTAAAAATGAATATTTCAAAAACCAAATATGTGATGAACGGCTTTGCTACCCCAAAACCGATAAACGTAGATGGAAAGCCGCTAGAACTTGTCCAGGAATATGTGTATCTGGGCCAACTTATTTCCTTTGTAGGAGGCATATCGGAGGAAATAGCACGAAGGACAAAACTAGCGTGGAGCTCATTTGGACGTTTGAACAACATCTTCAAAAGTAATCTCCCAATATCCTTGAAGCGAAGGGTTTACAACCAGTGTATCCTTCCAGTACTTACGTATGGCTGCGAGACATTGACGCTCACAGTAAAGAACACACAAAAGCTCCAGACCGCACATAGGGGCATGGAGAGATGCATGTTGGGATATACTAAAAGAGACCGTAAACGAAACACCTGGATTCGCAATATAACAAAGGTAGAAGACGTTATAAAGGTGTGCAAAAGAATGAAGTGGCAATGGGCAGGACACGTAGCCAGAATGTCACGACTCCCGATGGACATCCGAAATAATCCAATAGTAGCATAAAGAGGCCCAGAAGAAGACCGAAGGTACGCTGGATAGATGAAATCAGGAAGCATGGCAGCATCACATGGCATCAACGAGCAAAAAACCGAACTATTTGGAGTCAACTTGGGGAGACCTATATCCAGCAGTGGATCGACCCTGGTTGACAATTATGATGATGATGATATATAAAATATATTTTGTATAAATTAACGCTCATTATGGCTCCCAAGAAAATGAATTTCGGTTTGCGAACATTTCGGCTCGCGAACGGAATCAAAGAACGAATTAAGTTCGTAACCCGAGGTACCACTGTAATTAACATTTGTTTATTTTATTCTCAAAGACTGCATCCTTACTTTACCAAGAACTAATGAAATGAAAACATTCAGAGCCATTGCAGGCAAAATACAAGAAGATAGAGTTAGAAACTCCTGTATCCAAGAAATATGTTAAGTAGAGGATATTGAGAGATGGGCTAGAAACCGGAGAAGATACTGGCAAAGCCGAGTAAAAAGGATGGATAACACAAGGGTTCTTTACGTGACAGTCCATGAAATATTCATTGGTAGTCCATCAAGAAGACCTCTAAAAAGCTGGGAGTCAACATCTTACGAGAGATAATCATAGTGATAACAGACTTGATTAAGAGACCGCACGACGTGCGACCGCGACGCGTGAAACAGAGCTGACTGTACCTGTATAGAAATATGAACAACATATAGGTTAAATTATTATGAATCATTTATCTTTATGGAAAGCCTAAAGGCTCTAAGTTATGAAACAATTCAATACCATATTTATGATGGAATCCACTCTACTAGAGTAGTCAAAAAGTTTTGAAAGCGACATCTATGGAGCAGTAGAAAAACCAAAATTTCATATTTCATATGCCATTTTAATATTTCATCTTTCATAAGAACGTACTCAAAATTTCATTTCGATCTGTCAATTCATTCTTTGTTTACAAGCCATTTGAAGTTGACGTGTCAGTGTATTTTTTAACAATGGAAAAATCCGAATATCGTGCAGTGATTAAATTCTTTGTTTTGGAAGGTTTATCGGCTACTGAGATCCATGCAAAGATGGTAAAATTATCAAAGGAGTCTTCTCCTTCATTTCCAACCGTTCACCGATGGGTTTTGGAGTTTAAGCATGACCGTACAAGCGTTGAAGACGATCCACGCTCAGGACGTCCAAAAAGTGCATCAACACCAGAAATCATAGCGAAAATACAGGATATGGTTTTGGAAGATCATCGATCGACTGTGGATGTGATAGCTGACACCATAGGCATCTCACATGGAACAACATGGCATATTTTGGCTGAAGTTTTGGGTTTCAAAAAACTGTGTGCACAATGGGTGCCGCATTTGCTAACAATCCAACAAAAACACGTTCGAATGCGACTTTCTGAGCAGCATTTGGAGCAATTTCGAAAGGATAAAAAGGATTTTCTGCGTCGATTCATCACTATGGATGAGACTTGGGTCTACCACCATGATCCTGAATCAAAACAAGAGACTAAGGAGTGGTGTGAACCAGGCACTTTGGCTCCGAAGCGAGTTCGTGTCCAGAAATCGGCCAAGAAGGTGTTAGCGTCAGTTTTTTGGGATGCAAAAGGAATTTTATTGATAGATTATCTCCAAACTGGTAAGACAATCAACTCTGATTATTATTGTGACCTTTTGGACCAGTTGGATGAAAAAATTTGGGAAAAAAGACCCGGTTTGCAGAAGAAAAAAATCATTTTTCATCAAGACAATGCACCTGCTCACACAGCTCAAAAAACCATCGCGAAAATCAGTGAATTGGGGTACGAATTGTTGCAGCATCCACCCTATTCGCCAGATTTAGCTCCCTCTGACTTCTGGCTGTTCTCACACCTCAAAAAATTCCTTCGTGGAAAGCATTTTTCATCAAACGAAGAGGTTATAGCCGTCGTAGAGGAGTATTTTGCAGGCCTTCCAGAAAGTCACTTCCGTGACAACCCATCCATGAGGATGTGGTCTATGGGTCATACAAATTTGAATACTTACAAGACATACAAGTTACAGAAAGAAAAATATTATCTATACTCCATAATCTATATAGTTTCTCTACTGTCACTCCTCAGTCTGACTGTTTTGTTATTATCCATTTATCGAATTTACATGAGTTATTTTAATTTCATTTATTCTTTCACATTGGTAACATATCCAAGAAAACCGTGGCCGGGAGGAAAAATCGGCTTTCAGACTTAGAACTATTGGAGTAGACATGATCATATGTTATCGCACGTATCAAACAGGACAGAGCACCGGAGTTTCCTATCTTGACACACATATTTCGGCTTTTCCACATCCATACACCAACAGGAATCGAACCTGCAATCCCTGGGTCGGAAGACAGGTCAGAAGACCAAGCCATGGAAGTCGTCACTGATCATCCAGGGAAAAATAAATGTCAAATGTGGTAACTCTTGGCTTAAGAACCTGTAATATTGCTGAGGTGTTCCGGACTGCAGTGATCAGAATAAAATAATGTCGGCGACTGTAGTCTAACAGTTTATGCTAAGCAAGCAGATGGTGCTCAAGATTTGATTCCTGGCGGATTTACTTCCTGACTGGTTTTACTTAGACTGTTTTATGTCAAAATTTGTTTTTCTATAGCTTATATGCTGCTTATTATAAATTTTTATAGCGCTATGTCAAAAAAACTGTATAATGAAAGGTTGTAACAGATTTAACCTGCCGATCATATTGGAACTTGGATCTCCTTGCCATCAGAACTTGGGTTTGATCTATCAAGACTATGTGCTTGCTAAAGTGCAACAGCTTGCACACAATAAACTAATACAAGCACAGATGTTTTCCATCCACAGAATGGCTGTCAATCGTAATCAATCACGAGGGTTTGCTTATCGTATTGTATCGAACAAAATAAGGGTTGCCATAATGGTAGTTAACATCCGATAAGAAAATCACATAGTAAAAAATGTATGAAATAAGAGTGTGATTGAGAAAAATGATGGATTTGACAAAATGTTAAATTTCGCATCCTTATTTATGATAGTGTCTTAGCATCTTAAGTGTATTTATTATATTATATATTAAAAAATAAAAGAAGAATTACAATAACATGTATACAATGACAGGCAAGCATGTAAAGCGCCAAAGCAGCGTTAATAAGGTTAGTCAACCACCTTATCCATATTATATTTCCATAGTTAGTTAGATATTATATGATATATCATTGATAAACCATTTGTTAATTTAGTATTGGACAGTAACAATGTTTAAAGCAGTGTTTGTTAAGTAACATGCTACAAGTAGCGGTTTTGTAGTTGTCAAGTAGCGCCGTACTACTTTTACTTTGAATACCATAATACTTTAGATTGGAAAGTAGCTATAATAGTTTTACTTTAGATTGAAAAGTAGCTGTAACAGTGGGTGAAGTTATTATCAATGATTTATCTTTATGGAAATCCTACAGGCTCTAAGATATGAAACAAATTTGCACCATATTTATGACAGATTCCATTCTATAATATTTGATGCAAAAAATGGTGCCATATTTTTTTCAGTACAAGAATCAACAGGACGGTTAAGAAAGCTCACAATATATTATTTTTATTTTGGAAATTATCTGTAACAGTGCTAATTTAGATTGGAAACTAACAGTACCAGTGCTATTTTATTTTAGAAGTTACGTGTAAAAGTGCTAATTTTGATTGGGAAGTATCTGTAACAATGCTATAAATTATCTGTAGAATTGTTACTTTAGATTAGAAAGAAGTTGCTGTAAAGGTGCTACTTTATTTTAGAAATTACCAGTAACAGTGCTCATTAAGATTGGAAAGTAGCCGAAAAACTGCTAATTTAGTTTGCGTAGCTGTAATAGTGCTACTTAAGATTGAAAAGTAGCTGTAACAGTGCATCTTTTTTAAAGTAGCTTTACACTGGTGAACTGTTGCAGTACAAAAATATCGTGGCTTTAAATCTTCAATTCTCCCTGCAGCCGCACAGTCAAAGCTAAATTCCATTACAGTTTCCCGCTTTCTATGAGTAACACACTCTTGAATGCAATTCAGTCTTCCGCTTGCAAAGTGTTGACCAATAAAACTTGACCCAGGCACTTCTTTTCATTAAGCGTACGTGTGATTCTTGTGTAACAAGTCTTCGTGGGATACCACAATAACTTGCTGTTTATATATTTATATTTTCCTTTCAATTTCGCTTTTCGACTATATCCACTTTGGTAGACCCATATTAAAGTAGACATTTATACGTTAAGACTTTGTATTATTGTAACGAGGTCTTAGAGACTGAACCTTTTTCCTTTTTAAAAATTGATATACAATGGGAAACGAACCCAGAACCTCTGGATTGGGAGACAAGCATCTTACCAACTAGGTCATGGAGGCCGTCATTTCCATCGATCAAATATGAGTGTTATTTCATTGCAATTTTTTTAAATTAACCAATTTATATGTGAAAAAGAAACCGAAACCCTTTTTTCTTTTTAAAAATGTGAAAATATAAGTGAAAAAGAAACTGAAACTCTTTTTTCTATTTTTATAATGTGAAAATATAAGTTGAAAAGAAACTGAAACCCTTCTTCCTTTTTAAAAATTGATATACAACAGGAAATGAATCCAGAACCCCCGGATTGGAAGACAAGCATCTTACGAACTTAGTCACGGAGGTTGTTGATCCATCGATTGAATATGATCGTTTCTTCATTGCGTTTCTTTTTTAATTAATTAATTTATATATTCATGATTTATGAAAAAAGAACAGGTGATTCAAAGTAGACAATTTATATGGATCTGGGTTTGCTGCCTTTCATTTGTCGTCGTCCCAGCTTTTAAAAGCCTGCATCTTACTGAGGACTGTTGGAGAAATGTTGTGAAGTTGTGGATACCTGTATAAGTGGTGGTGTGTCAGACACGAGCGGGTACGCCATCTGCACTGCGATGGAGTTGGGCGCCGTGTGATGGTGCCTGTGTTGATGATGGTGCTGATTCTGCTGGTGCTGGCTGTGGGGCGGAGGCGGAGGAGGCGGGGGCGCGGGAGGCGCTGAAGATCGCGGTGGCAGCGGGGGCGCTGCTCCCCCGCCGCCCCCGTCCAAGCAAGTCACGGGCATGCTTTGCGGCTGGAATTGTATGGGCATTCATTTAACTCTTCTGCACTCCTAGACTACCAAAGACTAATCATACATACCATCAAACTAAAGACCCTCTTTGGGTACATGGAAGAGGACATATATTCTTTTTCGATTCATACATATGGCTCTTGCTCCGTTCACATCTATACATCTGTATTTCGTACACTTAACTTTTACATACATAGTATCACGTCATATCACCTTTTGGAGTCCTCGTTGTTGCAGATCCTTTCGCCATTCCAATGTTCATTCCGTTGGAAAGTGAAACTGTGCTGAGGAGTTTATTTTTTCTTTTCGTTCTATTGTTATCTCTTAATTAAGTGAGTGAGCTGTTGTACACCGCAAACTCACCAGCCACACAGCTGTACTGGATCTGATGGCACACCGAAGTGAGATGATCGGAGCACACCAGTTTTTTTTTTTAAATAGATTTGATCAGAGTCATAAGTATTCTTATACCTCTAAACACGCTGGAAAAAATGCCAGCGTCATTCGAGGGGAGTAGCAAAGCGTGGGCTTCGAACCGGTGACCTTCCGTACGGAAGTCCAGTGTGTTGGATCTGATGGCACCCGAAGTGAGATGATCGGAGCACACCAGTTTTTTTTTTAAATAGATTTGATCAGTCATAAGTATTCTTATACCTCTAAACACGCTGGAAAAAATGGCAGTGTCATTCGAGGGGAGTAGCAAAGTGTGGGTTTCGAACCGGCGACCTTCCGTACGGAAGTCCAGTGTGTTACCTTGCGGCCATCTCTTTTAGGGTAGCTAGAAGAGGACAGATCTTCACACCTTCCTATCCACACAGTCTTCCTCATGCTTGTAAACTTACCACATCCTTCTTATCTTTCCTCTGCCAACATCTTCCTCGCACAGCATTCATTCCGAGCATTCTCTCGTGCATACATACATATTTGTATTAACTTGTCTTTTATGCATTTGTTTGTAAAAGGCACTATTGTGTCGTAAATTAATCAAGTACATATCATCATGTCGATCCCTTGCGGGGTTGGCAGAGAGTACAGATCACCAAACTTTTCTATCCAAGAAAAAAACTTTCACACATTAATAACAAGTAAATCCAATGTTTTATAAAATGTTCCTCTCAAAATAATCCAACATGCTTCCCAGATAGTAAAATTCCTCAACATGCTCTATCCTTTCATCACATTATGAAAGAAAAATTGAATAGCCCACATATTAATTATGTCCTTTGGTTGGTTTAGCTGTCAAAAAAAATCCAATCATGTTTAAGATTAAATTTTCCTTTTGTATTGTATAACACTTTTGTTATATACAGTACAACCTGGTGGGTTTATTACCAAGTGGCAATCTCTTCTAACCAACCAGATATTTGTTACATTTTGTATAAAAAAAATAAAGAAAGCATTAAAAGCAAAATAAGCATGACAGATAAAACAAAGACAATTACGATAGCACATAGAAAGAAAAAAAGTGAGAAAGTGAAAGTATTCTTTTCATAATCCATATGCAAGCTTTTGTAGAAGCACTGGTGTTAATAACCATGGCTTGGTGTACCATTATTCTTTTAATGATGATGATAATGATTTGTTTATTGGTGATACTTATGACCCCTAGACACGATCCGAAAATGGTACGCAATTTTCTAAATAATAGGAACATCATTTGCACATGAGATAAATTGATTCAATTAATAAATTTATATAGTATCCTTATATATGTATTAGGTGTTAACATAAGTTGCTCTGCAAGATATTGTATTTGCTTTTATGTTACATAGATTATTTTATTTGATTACAAGCCTTCAAAATGGAATGTCAAGTAGACGAAAGTGAGCATTTTCGACACCTCCTTCTGTTCGCGTTCAATCGAGCTAATAAGGCTGACAAAGCTGTTTGCGATATTTGCGAAAATGCTATAAATGAAAGGACAGCTCGTCGATGGTTTTTGCATTTCAAATATGGTAATTTCGACCTGAAAGACATGGAACGTTCCGGACGACCAGTGGACTTCGATGAGGACCGCTTAAACCATACTATTCATGAAGATCCCCTTCAAACATTTTTCATCACCAGTAATGATGCGGTAAAGGAACCTTTGCTTGTGGTCATGCATAGCTTGATGACGCGCGAGCAAACCAGCAGAAAATATCGAACGTTGATTTTTGTTTTCACTCAAAACATGCGGAACCCAAGCGCCGAACTTCTGAACTTTTCCCATTGATTTAAGATGGCGGTATAGTCATGTGACTACAATTCATCTGATCAGCCAATTCGACGGTGGTTTGAAGGGGATTTTCATGAATAATATGGTTTAAGCGGTCCTCATCGAAGTCCACTGGTCGTCCGGAACGCTCCATGTCTTTCAGGTCGAAATTACCGTCTTTGAAACGCAAAATCCATCGACGAGCTGTCCTTTCATTCATAGCATCTTCGCCGTACACTTCGCAAATATCGCGAGCAGCTTTGACAGCTTTATTCCCTCGATTGAACGCGAACAGAAGGAGGTGTCGAAAATGCTCACTTTCGTCTACTTGACATTCTATTTTGAAGGCTTGTAATCGAATAAAATAATATATGTAACGTAAAAGCAAACACAATGTCTCGTAGAGCAGAAAATTTTCTTTCGAATTGACATATAACATTTACCATTTTGTTTGACTTGGTGCTCATTTTTAAATTGGAAAAAACGGACACAACTTATGTTAACACCCAATATATAAGCAAATTGGTGATGTAGACATACTAATTATGAGCATGGTCAGGAAACAATATTTTCTTCACCATTTTTTGAGTCTTCGGGTTTAGAACCGTTAAAAATTGGCACAGAACTCGCACTTCGTCATTGAACGTGTTGGCAATACTGCTGCATGTGAAGAGACAAAACTTGCACACATCTAGCGAGAGTATTATTACCAGATAAACTCTTGTAATAGACTGGAACCCTTTTTTATCAGGTATCATCAGAATCTGACACTGTCATGTGGAAATCAAGCTTCTTCCAACCAACTAAAAAGATGTAAATGATAAACGACCTTAGCTACTGTGATTATCATTGAGTCAATGATTACAAAAGATTTCTATTCGGCCTTAGATTTGTACATTGTCAGACCAATTGGGCACTCCGATCTATTAGTCAAAGAATAGTTTTACATATTTCACTCTGGTAAGGAGTAAACTGGAATAATGCCAACCCTTTTTGGGAGGTCTTAATTAAAATGTAGTTGACTGGAAGCCTTTTTTTTAATCAGAAATCGAGCCTGACACCCTCAAGTGTAAGTCAAGCTTCTTCCAACCAGCCAAAAAGATGTAAATGATAAACAGACAGGAATAATTTTTAAAATAAATTGGTTTTTCCCGTTGCTGGTCCTGTGGCATAGAATGGTCTGCCTATTAGTGTTAGAGATATGGGTGGCGTGTGCAACTTTAGAAAGCACTTGAAAACAATCCTTTTTTGGTCAATTTTTTCTTTATCTAATTGTTCTAAATTGATTTGATAGGTTGGGGTATTATGATAGAAATTTTGCCATTGATGGGCCTGTGGCCTGGAATGGTCTACCTCATAGTGTTCAAGATATGGGAGGTGTGTGCAACTTTAGCAAACACTCGAAGACAACCCTTCTTGGATCTCATTTGAATGATAGAAATTGCTCACATGCAGATGGCTGTTCCGGATGCCGCGGATGCTCTGCCCGGTGAGATTGCTCAGGCTGCGCGGAATGTTGCTGAAGAAGCCTTGCCGTTGGGGGATGGTCTCTTGAAGAGGTGTATATGGAACTTCTCCACTGTCCCGACCTGACATTGCCTAAAATAAAGAAGAAAACTTGAAAAAGTAATCAAAACAAGACATCCCTTATTAAATATGAGAATGTATCACTCTATTATGCACACATCTCTGAGAACGTATCACTCTATTATGCACACATCCCCGAGAATGTATCACTCTATTATGCACACATCCATGAGAATGTATCACTCAATTATGCACACATCCCTGAGAATGTATCACTCTATTATGCACATGACTATGGCAAGCACATTTTGAATATCTGTTTGTTCATGTTAGGTGGTTGATTTTTCTTTTTATAGAGGCGTCATGTGTGTGAGCCGAGTAATGAAAGGAAATGTAAATAATGAAAGATTGGAGCAAGTTGAGGACTTCTGCTATTTGGGTACTATTTTCTCAGATGGAAGAGTTAAGAGGGTGGCATGTAGTGATAGAAAACAAAGTCAATGGGGCACTAAAACATATATATTTTAACTGAACAGTATCAAAATTTGCTAAGATGATGTCCACAATAGTATTTTGATGTATGGGAGTGAAACGTGGATGTGGAAAGACTGAGGGGAGCCGAATAAATGTGTGCATTGAGAAGACTACATGGAGTGACAATTTACGACAGAATACGGAATGAAGTGAAAATCATGTGTTGACGACATGACGAGTATGATGCAAATAATTAGATAAAATTATGTGTTAACGGCATGATGAGTATGATGCAAATAATTGGATAGAATTATGTATTGACGACATGACGAGTATGATGCAAATAATTAGATAGAATTATGTGTTGACGACATGACGAGTATGATGCAAATAATTAGATAGAATTATGTGTTGACGACATGACGAGTATGATGCAAATAATTAGATAGAATTATGTGTTGACGACATGACGAGTATGATGCAAATAATTAGATAAAATTAACTGATATTTTTTTACTTCCACATGCTTTTGTCAAATCGACTGACAAAATAGCCACATTGATTTTAAAAACAAAATTGCCAAATTGATTTTAAAAACAAAATTGCCACATTGATTTTAGGTATACACTAAAAACTAAAAATAAAGGGGTTAAGTATCATTTTGGAATTTTGATCTCCTTGCCATTGGAACTTTGAATTTGATCTGTCAAGACTGTGTGTGAATAAGTGATTTTGCATAAACACAACAGAAAGAGGCTGAAGAGAAAACCAAACAGCGTTGTGCTGAAGAAGCAAAGCAAATACGTGACTTTCATCAACATTCTCAGAGAAGACTTGAAGTTTTTCATTATGACAACTTTGATGATAACAGAGTTGAAATTCATAGTTGAGGAGGTAATATTAAAAAAAGAACATGTCCACCAAATCAGAATGTTGGGAAATCGCAAAAAACTGTTTGCATTAAAAATAAGGTGACTTGATTTGTTGTTTAAAATCGAATCATAATAATTCAAATAGTTATTCTAGTTTAAAATATGGACACGATGCTTTTTGAGTGAACAATTCTACTTTAATCTTTTTTGATAGAACAGGTCTAGAACATGATGTTTTTTGTTCGATTTCAAAAATATTATACAGGTGTTGCAAAAAATAATTGGATAGAGTAATTTATTTTTATTTTAATAAAATAAATAAGTTACAAAATAAGAAGAAATATTACTATGTAGGTAGATAAAGCTGTACAATGACATTACACTGCACGTACGATTTAAAACCGACAGTTGCTGGTGAACTGGTATGAAGTTAGACACAATCAGAAAGCTTGATTGATTGGGTAATTCGGACATGATCTTTTTTGATTGGTTTGAAGCCTGGACAAGATTATTTTTGATAAAATACTGGTTTTTTATTACGATTTTAAAATGATTTATGTGTTTTTATTATTGAAATGAATATGTTAAACGGCTCCGTACCATCGATAAGAAAAATCCTGCTTCGTCAACTCATTTTTTGTATCCGGTGGACATGATAATTTTTTAATGTTACTTCCTCAGTTGTAGCTCAATAATCATTGATCATGCAGTCGAGTCGAGTCGAATGACTTCCGACTTATATCTGGATTGATTTTCTTACATTTTTATTTATTTAACCGTTAGAATGCTACGCGGCGCAAAAGCGCTGCGATCGTTTGTATCGAAAATTGCGACGCAGCGCAAAAACGCTGCGAGTTTCAGTGTATTTTTGGTGCTCTGTGGGAGTGGACGTACTCTAACCTCGCGAGTAATTTGTAACGAGAGTGCATTCTTATACATTTAAAAATAACTTTTTACCGTTTTTTTATATTATTTAAGTAGGAGAAGTCAAATACATAGCACATGAAAATGTTTTATGTGTTCATTCAGACACAAAAAGTCCAAACCAAACCCAGTCATATTGATTTCATCCAATGCAGATACTAATAGTGTGACGATCAAGAAAAAGAAAGGGAATTTTGAATACGAAAAGGTGAAACCGAGCATGATTGATGACTACAACAAATACATGGGAGGTGTGGACGAATCTGACAAAATGTTGTACGTGTATTTGGACGAGCGAAGAACCCTAAAATATTGGAAAAAAGTAGTATTCAACATATTTGGAAGAATGGTGCTCAACTCTTATATTTTGTATGTTTCCAACACTACCGAAAAAAAAATGACCCAGCTCCAATTCACATCGAAAATTTTTGAGGATATCGAAAAGTAGTGGATGAATCATAAAAATAGCGTGTCAACACAACCATCTTCATCAAACAAAAAATTTGCACTGGAAAAATTACCGGGATGTAACTTACGCCAGTGCGCGGTGTGTAGCAACAGAGGGAGTGGGATAAAGCTATCCCGCCTATTTGCGTTCGCTGTAGGAAAGGCCTACACGCTATTTGTGCGGCAAAACATAATTGTTGAGCAATTTTTTTTTATATTTTTTATTTTCAAAAAGAAATAAAATACAATAATATTGATATTTTATGTTATTTTTTTCATATTCATATCAATAAACATTTTTTCTTTATAATGCAAAAAGAATTATTAAAATTGATTGATATTTGTCTAAATTAGAGAATTTTATTTGACACTATTATTTTTTCCTCTAAATTAATCAATATATGTATAGCAATTTTCATACATTTTTGCAAAAACTGCTTAGCACTAAAACGGTTAATCTCTAGTTTGGGAGAGGGCAGATGAGGATCAATCTGGGGTGTATATCATTTTATGTTAGTTGGTTAATAGTGGGTTGGGGTAGGTGGGTATATATTTTTTCACAGAAACGTTTTAACTGGTGAACAATAAATTCATTTACTATCGGAATACTTCGTTGTGGATCAGTTTTGTGCTGATAAACCTTGACCCACTTTGCGCAAGTCTAAGGGCCTTATTCTGCAGTATTTGAATTCTTCTTAAATGTGTTTCTATTACCGTTCCTCAAATGGGGACTGCGTACATCATGATGGGTCAAAAGATCATTTTGTAAATCGGCAATTTATTGTCCATTCTGAGTGTACTATTTTTACTCAGCATCGGGTAGAGAGTGGCCATCACAAGGGAAGCAAAGTCTACTCTTTCCTTAATGTGCTTCCGCCAGCGTACGTTTTTGTCTTATGTTACTCTAGTGTGGCTCGATGAATACTGAATTCTGCTAATCTTGTCAATTTTGCACATTAACCTCTAAGCGAGTGAGATTTTGTAAGAGAAATATGTTTGGAGGAGTGAGTTTTTTTTACATTTAAAAATTATTAGAATTTTTTTTACCTAATTGTTAGTTTTCTAATAACAAATATTTTTCACAAATAAAATAAAAATTGCGGCCGCAATATACAAAATAATAGAATAGATAAAAACATTTGAGCCTTGTCTGTTTTATGGATAAATTCATATATTCGGGAATAAAAACATTGGACATACCGTGTTTTTATTCCCGAATACATGACGTACGTCCATACTCTCTTGATGTAAAAATTCGCTCGCCGTACACCGTACGGCAATACTCGTTTAGAATTTAAAATATTGCCGCAACAAAAGAACGGTTCTTCTTAAATATGAGAACATTCCGTGATTTTTAATGGGTTACAGCTGGTTTATAGTAAAATATAAAGTATTCTTACAGATGATTGGACTAACAGCTCAGCTTCTTGTTGCAATTTGGCCCTACGTAACTCCGCAGCTTCTAGCTCCGCTTGCTTCCTTTCCGGTCCTCCTCTCGCTAGAGAACCTAAGAAGAAAATAAAAATAATAAAAGGACAACTCATATAAGCGCCGTTTAGAGAGCAAACTCTCCTTAAGGGTGCTTTAACTTTCTCCTTTTACATACACACTTATCATCACGCCATCGTCCTGTCGGGGTAGGCAGAGTGATAGAACACCGGATTTCACTATCTCATCATACACCTTTAACCTCTTCTACATTCATACACCGTCTCATACAATTTCTTTGACTTTTTACATTTTCTTCTTTCAAAATATTACTACTTACCAGTTTTAGGAGGCGGATAATAATTCTCTATTTCCATTCGTCAGTTTCAAGACATCATCATCACGGACTTTGTCAACCCGTGACACTCGCAGCATTCTTCGATAGCATCACATTTCAAAAGTTTCTATTTTCTTTCGAAACCATTAGTTTGTAATATTTTAAGTGTCAAATATTATGGACAGATTTAAAAAAATTACAAAATAAAAAATATAAGTTGAGTGTAAGGATAGGAAAGTAGTGGCTGCCGTTATTAGATTAGGCACTTCCCCACATCTGCATATGTTCAGAAAAACATATTTAATAAGAAAACAGCTAAAACCTTCCCTAGGGAAAACGATCTACAAAGAAACCTTTGTAGATCTTCCGATACGTGACAGTAACACATTCAGCTTTAGGTGTAGTGTAGTGTTCATACACCAACATAAATATTGAAAAGACCTCACCGAAAGGTTCACATTTTATTTCTATTTATCAGGTAAGAGGTATTAAAATACTGTTACGGACTATTATCTATTTACTAGATTGTGTTACTAAATACTGTCCAGTTCGAGTATATACCTTTTGTAAATAAGAAATAGGTCTATACTCACTGCGTAGAGTCTCAATGTATCTGGTCTCATTCTCCAGCATCAACTGGATGGTCTGCGCCTTGGTAAACTTCACTTGGAGTTGTTTTTCCCTCTGCAAACATCATTAACATTTCAGTTTAAACTAATGTAGGAACACCGTGTCAATAGATAGTGGCAGCTGTGATCAAGTGAAAACCAACTACAGTCAACTCCGGTTTTTTTGAACTTGGTAATAGTGACCCTGTGGCTAAAGTGAACCAAAATCTATTGTACTAGTTTTAGTTCACAATAACATAGGTTTTTTCCATACATTTTTAATATATGAGGATCGGACCATAGATTTTGGTTCACTTTAGCCAAAGGTTCACTATAACCGAGTTCACTATAACCGGAGTTGACTGTATTATATTATTTCTTGATAATGTATATACATCGATCAGGGGATATCCTTCGAAACTTATATACAATAATTATCTAATAAGAACTAAATTAGAATATGCGTTTGCAGTTTGGGCTCCCCATCAGCTCAAATATAAGAATATTGAATACAAAATAAATCCTCAGATATCTATGGTGCAGAACAAAGAGTGATTACCCAAAATATGCTCACCATGCCGAACTCTTCACGGTGTTTAACTATAGAAGCCTCGAAACAAGAAGGCAAGAATCCATTGATATATTCCTACTTAAGGTTGCTTTAACTGTCCCGCGATTCTAGAAGCACCAAGTTTATATGTACCCAATAAATATAGCCGTGCAAGGAATCACCCTCTGTTCTACATACCAACTTACAGGACGAATATCATCAGCCATTCAAACAGCTTAGCAACTTGCCAGTATCTTCACACATAAAATTTTTAATGTAACAAAGATATCCTTTGACGCCACTAGATCGGAGTTATCATAAATAGGTTATAAATTATGAGTAACCATAAATAGGCTAGAGGTGGATGGCTAAATAGATTACGTTGGTTCGCTAAGATATGTCGCCTAACTCGCAACATAGCTGTAAGCATCAAGCGAGGTGCCTTCCCGTGTGGCCACGGTCTTAGGCTTGTTCAAATGTCGGCATCACAAGGTATAATGATGTCGAGTCAGACTCGACATAAGATCGCAAACGGTTAAAGCATTCCAAAGACGGAACGAGTCTAACATTGTATGGTGCTGACGTTTCGAAAATGTAGCAGTTTTTATCTTTAGGGCTTGATCAAATATCAGCATCGTAAGTCAAACCACACGGTACAACACTCGGAAGGGATTATACAACAGATACGAAGAACAACGAAAACCTTAAAACATATTTGGATGAATGCTTTATGGAAGATTGCGTTCATATTTATCATAAAATCCAATAATAATTACAACCGTTCAATACTCTTTGGAAACTAATCAACAAGAAATTCGTCACTGTTTTTCAAAATATTTACATTATTCTATTTTTGTGCACCATTAATACATTCACTGCGAATAAAAATTTTCATCAATAGATGCCATGCTAAGAAATTTAGCAAAGACACAAACATATTATCAACGGAACACGTCTGTCGTGTCGTACGCACTGGGCATATGTTTGTATGGACACGCGAGACGTGTCCTCAGCACTGAACATGTTAATAAACTGTTACGTGGAATGAAGTTTTTAAATAAAATAAAATATAGGTTTATTGATAGCAATATAGTATGTACATACATAAAACATCTTTCTGGTTGGTTGAAAGAGATTGCCACATGGCAATAAACTCGCCAGGGGAAATGATAATAAAAAAAAGTCAAAACGTCAGCAAAAGTTTTGATTATTAGACTAAACTTAATTATTAAATTTTTATAAAAAATTAAAATTCTAATTCTTTTTTTATCAAACTTCGTATGTGTCCCTTGCGGGGTAGGCAGATAGAAAAGATCTCCAAACTTATCAATACAAGCACACAATATTCTTCTCCTTATAATGGAATAACAATTCCATCATTGTCATATATCAATATTTTTGCTAGGGGTAAGGAAACGCATTTTGAAAAGTTAAGAGATACCGGTAGCTGAAAAGGTTAAGAACCACTGTATTAATTTATTCACAAAAATAATGAAAAAGGGAACTCACCCCAACAGGCAGAGGAGCTGTGATGTTGATGTATCTCTGCAATCTCAAAACAGCTGTTGGGGAAGCTGTAAATAAGAAATAACATTTAAATATCTGTCTTTACCTAATTATAATAATAAAAAGACAATTTATATAATGCTGTTAAGAGAACCAACTTCTCCTCAAGGGTGCTCTAGCTCAGGATTCGAACCCACTATCATTAGAAGATTAAAAATATTACAAAATAAATATATATAAGTTGAGTGTAATGATAGGAAGATAGTGGCTGCAGCCATTTTATTGGGTACTTCCCGGCATCCAAATATATTGTGTACAGCACCTGTCTAAATACCGCATAATAGGTGGATGGCTGCCGCACAATCCTCGGATATTCAGGTTTGCAACTAGCGTTTTCGGTGAAGAATTCCTCTTTGGTAGGTAGAAATTTGTCGAAATAAAAACACGAACGAAACGAAACAAAACACTTGTGTTCAGCCCATCGCTTATCGTAAGCCCCTTGATTCGACCGTGTATACCATGACGGCTTGCAAGAGCCACGCACACCTTTGTAGACCTTCCGATATATGATAGTAACACATTCGGCTTTATATATATATATATATATATATATATATATATATTGTAGTAATGTATTGTGTAGTGTTTATATAACACCATAAGTTTTGACAAAACCTTCCAAAAAGGGTTGTCTTTAAGTGTTTTCTAAAGTTGCACACACCTCCCTTATCTCTAACACTAAGAGGAAGACCATTCCAGGCCACAGACCCATCAATGGCAAAATCTCTACCATAATACCCCGCCCTGTCAGATCCATTTGAAACAACCAACTTATTAGATAAAGAAGTTGCACACACCTCCCGTATCTCTAACACTAAGAGGAAGACCATTCCAGGCCACAGATCCATCAATGGCCAAATCTCTATCATAATACCCCGTCCTGTCAGATCCATTTGGAACAACCAACTTATTAGATAAAGAAGTTGCACACACCTCCCATATCTCTAACACTAAGAGGAAGACCATTCCAGGCCACAGACCCATTAATGGCAAAATCTCTATCATAATACCCCACGCTATCAGGTTTATTTGGAACAATTAGATTAAGAAGAAATTGACTTTAAAGACCTACAAAAAAGGATTGTTTTCAAGTGCTTTCTAAAGTTGCACATGCCAACCGTAACTCTAACACTAAGAGGCAGACCATTCTATGCCACAGGACCAGCAACGGGCAAAGCCAATTTATTTAAAAAAATATTCTATTCTGTTCATCATTAACATTTTTTTAGTTGGTTGGAAGAAGCTTGACTTCCACTTGAGGGTGTCAGGTTCGATTTCTAATTTTAAAAAGGGCTTCCAGTCTACTACATTTTAATGAAAACCTCCCAAAAAGGGTTGTCTTTATTCCAGTTTACTCCTTACCAGAGTGCAATATGTAAAACTATTCTTTGACTAATAGATCGGAGTGGCCAATTGGTCTGACAATGTACAAATCTTTTGTAAGGTCAAATCTTTTGTAATCATTGACTCAATGATCATCACAGTATCTAAGGTCGAATGGAGAAATCTTCTATAATTATTGACTCAATGACCATCACAGTATCTAAGGTCAAATGGAGAAATCTATAATCATTGACTCAATGATCATCACAGTATCTAAGGTCGAATGGAGAAATATTTTATAATCATTGACTCAATGATCACCACAGTATCTAAGGTCGAATGGAGAAATCTTCTATAATCATTGACTCAATGATCATCACAGTACCATAAAACACATTCAAAATCTTATATTAGTTTAAAATTAAAATAACTTACATTTGATAAGGTGCACAACATGTGTATGCACCAGGGTCTCAACCGAAGTGTCGTTGACCACAAGTAACCGATCTCCCGTCCGAACGCCCGCCCTCCAAGCAGCTCCTCCCTTCACCACAGACTGGACTACCACAGGGTCGTTTCCTGGAAACAACATCATCATAAGCACGGTTGTTATTGCGACAGGAGTTTGTGTTCTTGGACTTGCAGGAGGGATGACTTATACCAAAGGTTAGTGTGGTGTTTTTAGTGATTATGTTTCAAAGATGAGCTGGATGGTTGGAAGAAATTTCTGTATAGGAATCAATAAGACTGCCAGATGTACCATGTACAAAAAAGAATAAATAAAATAAGGTGGAATCAAGACATCAGAAAAGAATGCATGAATTAAATGGATGAAGAAAGGCGTATTTAAATGGTTTGGACATGTGAAGAGAAAGAATGACTTGACGAGTATACTAGTAAGAAGTGTGAGAATTGCGTAGAAGAGATAGACCGAAGAAAAGATTGACTAGATTTTGAAAGAAGGTAAAATGTTAAGTATGAATAGTAGAAGATTAGATGTATTCATGTGGAGGCAAAAGTTATGTTTGTTTGGAAAGAAAAGTATGGAGACCTGTTTTTTATGCCTACCCTACAAGGGACATGGCGTATGTATGGTATGTAAGCAGGCTGATAGTATAAAGAAAAGATTATAAGTCATTAAACATTGAAACAGGCATCCTTAGAACTATACTTGGCCATTAAACATATAAATAACCATCGTTGGAGCATCTTTGGTCATTAAACCTTGAAACAAGCGTTCTTAAAATGATCTTTGGTCACTAAACATTTAAATAATCATCCTTGGAGAAATCTTTGTTCACTAAACAGGCATCCTTGGAGGGATCTTTGGTCATTAAACATTGAAACAGGCATCCTTGGAGCGATCTTTGATAATTAAACATCCTTGGAGAAATTTTATGTCACTAAACAGGCATGCTTGGAGCAATCTTTGGTCCATTAAATATTGAAACAGGCATCTTTAGAATAATCTTTAGCCACTAAATATATAAATAATCATCCTTGGAGAAATCTTTGTTCACTAAACAGGCATCCTTGGAGGCATCTTTGGTCATTCAACATTGAAACCATCCAATATTTGATCACTATAGTAAACATTTAAATAAGCATCCTTGGAGAAATCTTTGGTCACCAAACAGGCCTCCTTGTAGCGATTTTTGGTCCATTAAATATTTAAATAATCATCCTTGGAGAAATCTTTGTTCACTAGACCGGCATCCTTGGAGGGATCTTTGGTCATTCAACATTGAAACAGGCATCCTTGGAGCGATCTTTGATAACTAAACATTGAAACAGGCATCCTTGGAGCAATATTTGGTCATTCAACATTAAAACCATCCAATATTTGATCGCTAAACATTTAAATAAGCATCCTTGGAGAAATCTTTGTTCACTAAACAGGCATCTTTGGAGCGATCTATGGTCATCAAACATTGAAACAGGCATCCTTGGAACGATCTTTGGTAATTCAGCATTGAAACAGGTATCCATCCAATCTTTGGCCACTAAACATTTAAATAAGCATCCTTGGAGTAATATTTGGTCACTAAACAGGCATCCTTGGAATGATCTTGATCACTAAATGAAAAATCAAGAACAAAAACTAAAGAAGTAACATCTTTTTATGTGCATCAATCACGGCCTCGGAACAGCTATTCTTTAATATAGAGAAATAATTACGGGGAATTAGTCATATACAATAATTTGTTGAGACTGCAAATTTCGTTTTCTCTGTTTATACAACCAATAGTTGTTGAACTAAAATAGGTTGTTTTTCTTTATCATTTAAATTATAAAGTTTTTTTTATACAGGTGACTAAAAATTTACTTTACAACTTACGTTTCAAATCATTTCAATGATAACATATTTATTTTAATATTTATAGAGTTTTAGCATTAACATTGAGGAAAATCGTGTTTATTCAAATATATTTAACCGGTTCACTGCCACGAGCGTGTTGACGCGCTCTCCAATTCAGTGCTCGCCAGGCCGCCATTCAAAATGAACGCGTAAACGCGCTCTCCTTTGAGCTTGTCGCAAGCCAATATCAAATCCAATTGTAATAATTTATAAATTATAATACATAGTGACATCTATTGGGATGGTCAAGAAATACTTAAATATTACAATTTACCGATATTATCAAAGTTACAGTCATCTTTCTAAAAGCTTTCACTGACAGTCAATACGTGTCTCTGATACAGGGTTACCGACAACAGTTTTTTGCGACGTAATTGTGATGATTTATAATAACTTCGTTTGTAGTTTTGTTCAATGGTTGATTTTTAACTTTTGTGTGTTATTTTTGTTAATTTTTCATAGTATTTATTTACAAAGTGTGTTTTCATGTATTCTTTGGTTATTGGCGATAGGTAGTTTTGCGGCATAATACGACGTTTATATAGACTTTTTACGGTTTTATTTTATAGTTTATTTACCTTTTGCGCTTTATTATACATCATACAGATAATTTGTTGATTTTAGTTTACAAAGTATATTATATTCCACTATGTTTATAAGTAAACGTGTTTTCTGGGTCAAGTTATGACAACCCTGACATTTTGTGAATATTTAAACTGTGTTTTTCTGAGTGAACAGCAGCTCAAACGCCCCACGGTGTATATATTTAGTAAGTTTTCATAATATCCTTTATATCTGTATACAAAAAATATTAATTTTTTAGGTTTTATTTTTGTTGAAAAAATCCCGGCCTGCTGGGTACGGTCATACTAATAACTTCCGGCACTTAAAGGGTTAAAAATTGAAACATTGAATCCACTTGAAGCTGTGAATCCACTTGAAAATATATATTCAATAACTGTTTGTGCTCCCCTGATGATGAGGTGAAAGCCTTGAAACCCGTAGGGTATAATACCGTTACAAAAAGTGGAATAAACAGTGTTTGATAAAACAAATTACAATGTAAATAAAGGAAGTAATAATATATATTCAATAAACTAGTTTCAAGTCATATGCGACTCATCTTCAGGGGTAATCCGAACTAACTCGAACTCGTTAGTTCGGAGTACCCCTCTAAAGATGAGTTGCGTATGACTTAAAACTAATCGGGTTAAATATATATTTTCAAGTGGATGAAATAAAATGTTTCAATTTTAATAATATTTGTAATGTTTATTTTGTTATCGTAATAGTTAAATAAATAAACATAAGATAGCAACATAGTATGTACATACTTGTAAATACATATATCATGAAATTGCATATATAAACACATATATTTCAAAATAATGGAAAAGAAAATACATTTAAGAGACAAGCTATCAATAGGTCTGGGATCATCTCATAACATCCCCCAGTCGAGATACACCCCCACCAATAGAGGGTGTGTTATATTAATATCGCAAAATATTTAATGATTTGATGATCTTTATTTTTGGTCAAGTAATATTTTAATAAAATTGAGTGTTTTGATCAATTAATTTTGCAAATCAAAATCTTAATGCCATTTATAAAGATGAATGATATAGTTACCTGAAACGGTCATCCCATAGCCCTTTTCGTCCTTCACCACAGTGACGGTGTGGAGATCCCAGCCCCCCACACCGTCTGATCGTGCCACACTCATCTGAAAACAGGAACGTACATCCATGTATCATTTGAATATTAAATAAGTATAACTACAGTACCCGGCGGTAAGTAATATTGTCAGCCATAATCGGCTAACTTCGGCTTTGTAGAGTGTAGTCTCTGGCATTCATACACGTGTTCCCGCATGATTTGTCAGACGTTTTCAAGCGTTCTAGTCTCTTTCTTAAGCCCGGTGTGTATTACTTACCGCCGGGTACTGTACTGTTAAGCCCCCACTACAAGGAGAGGTTTTAATTTAAAAATTAAATGAAAATCCGGGGGTAATAACACTTCATCGTAAAACAATCTGGCGGGCTTATTATCAGGTAGTAATCTCTGCCAACCAATCAGAAGACAAAAGTAAATAAAGGTAGTTACATGGTCGCAAAAAATATTCAAATCATTATTCCCCACCGCAAAATTCATGAACAATATAAAGTAAAGTGCAAATTATCCGGAGCTTAATTATCCGTAGTCCTCTGTAGTACAATTTTATTTTTTAATAGTCCCAAAATATTTTTTTTCCAAATTTTGATATATTCACAGCATGGACCTTAACTGTTATAAAATCTATGGTTTACATTGACTAATTGACTAACGCTAGTAAGTCGGCGGTGTTTCCCAAGGTCCCCACTGAAAAAAATGTGGATCTGGGGTTTCTTAATGTAATTGCCACAGTATGATACTGGCATTTAGCGGTTGTATCTGTTAAACATTGAGAAGCTTGCTCGTGTACTCATCTGGCATAGCAAAATTTATCTAGTATTCAATTCTTAAAATGTTTAACTCAATAAAAACTTAATTTGGATTAACCGTGTTTTTCAATTATCCTGGCTCGAGTGCCTCCCAATTACCACGGATAATCGGTGCTCTACTGTACTTAAAAATAAAAGTGAGATACAATCAATCAAAAGAAAAGGAAGGTGGAGAGGAATGAAACACGGACTTGAAATTAAGAGTTTTTCAGTCGCTTTTTAAAACATGCCAATGACTGAGCGAGTCAAACTTTGGTTTGTAAATGGTTCCAGAGTCTCACTAGATGGACAGTAAAGGACGATGTAAAAAAAGAAGAGCGATGAACTGGGAGAGCCAATAAACAATCTCTGCTTGAGTGTAGCGCAAGTCCATGATTGGAAAGATGCTGAATATTTTCAGTGATAAGAGGGGGCGGTAGGACAGTTAAGGTATATTATGCAATAGTGACAGTATATGAATTTTGCATTTATTTCTCACATTATCAGATGCTAGAACGGAAGAATGAGATATTGAATGTCAAGTTACAATAGGAAACAAGTCAATAGGGCACTAAAAGTTCATATATTCTAGCCAAGCAATATGAAAACATGCTAAAATGACGTCCACAACAGTGTATCAGTCCCAACATTGATATATGTGAGTGAAACGTGTATGTGAAAAAAAAGAAGAGTCAAATAAATGCAGTAGAAATGGGTGTACTGAGAAGAATTGTGTTGTGTGGATGTTTGACAGAATAAGAAATGTAATTATTAAGCATGAATCGATGCAGTTTGGATTGGTGACGAAAACATGTTAAATGAATTGGTGACGAAAACAAATTTTTAATACAAGCAAAAAAAGGAGTTGTGGTAGAGGATGACCAAGAAAAGTATGGTTGAAACAAGGGAATGAAATATGATGTTGTGGGATAAGCCCGGACCGTTTAATAGCTTCTTTCTTGAATGTATTGTCTGCAGTTTATTTTGAGATGTGCGATTTTGGAATAAATTTATATATGTACACACTATGTTGCTGTCAAAGAACCTTTCCTTCCGTGGTTACAGTCCTAAGACTGGTTTGCAGCAATTTGAACTCTTCTCCTCCATTCCCCCCTGTCCTGTGCGGCTCTTTTTAAGTCTGTGTATGTTGAGCAGCGCACGTCCACCAACAGGTCCTCCAGGTACTCTCGGCGTGGGCGTCCCCTAGAGTTTGTCCCCTCGGTCATGCCCTCCATTATGGCATGCAAGAGGCCCTCTTGTCGTATTACATGCCCGATCCATCTTGCACGCCTTTCGGACAGGATCCTGAGCAGGTGCCTTCCTCCTTCGATTCGTTGGAGAACCTCTTCATTTGTGATGCGGTCTCTCCAGGAAATTCCTAATAGTCTTCTATAGGACCACATCTCAAAAGCTTCTAGTCTTCGTCTATCTCTTTCGGATAGGCACCATGTCTCGCAGCCGTACATCAAGATACTCCATACATAGGTCTTGATGAGGAGTATTCTCAGTTTAAGGTCTATATTATTTGATTCTATTATTTTCGACCTTTTATTAAATGCAAGTCTAGCCTCCTCGCTCTTGGACCGACCGTCCCATGTTATTTTGCTCCCGAGGTAGACAAACTCCTTGGTGTTCTTTAGTGGTTTACCCGACATCACTATTCTCATCTGGTGCTGCGCTCGGCCTACAGTCAGCAGCTTTGTTTTGTCTTTATTTATCTTCATACTGTAGTTATTTTGAAGAATGCTTTCCATAGTTGTTAAGGCCTCTTGTAGTTCCTCTTCACTTTCAGCAACCATAGCAATATCGTCAGCGAACCTTATCATGTCCACCTTTTGCCCGTGTATCTTTACACCTTCTCTGTGACTCATTCTCTCTCTCAAGTCGTCAATCGCGCTCTGTATATAGGCGTTAAAAAGAACAGGTGACAGAGAGCATCCCTGCCTTACCCCTTGTCTTATATTGGCTTTCTTTGTGTCTTCGTCACATCTGATTATAGCGGCCTCATTCTTGTATAGCGCCTGGATTATACGTCTATCTCTGTATTTGATATCAATTCTCTTCAAAATCTCAAAGAACCTATATAGTATTTATTTGTTTGAGTTCATCTGAGATGGTATTTGTGGGTTTCTTTTTTTATTTTCTTAATCTACATGTGCAAGGGTGTGGTGGGCTGAAAAACACCTGATGTCTCGCGGCTGGGCTTGCCCTATATTGGCGGGGTGAATCTCTCTTAAATTTATTATAGCTTCTCTCTTAAATTTATTATCTGCTATTTATCTTGAAATATACGTGATTTTGGAATGTACTATGCGTATCCAGAAAGTAAGTGTACTGAGGCTCTCACGACCGGATGGATTTTATTTTCGACATGTTGGCTACACTTCCGTGTAGCCTGACCCTTCCCCTCTGCAACGAGACCGGTTCGAGGTCAGTACGTTGAGAAGTGTCGACGCGACAACACGTTTCGTGAAAAATGTCAATACAATCTCCCGCCAAGTGCGAAATACGCGGCGTCATCCGTTATCTCGTTTGGAAGGGAAAACCTCCGGTTGAGGTTTATAATGAGGTGAAAACTGCATATGGTGATAAAGCTATGAATCGTACGACTGTGTACAAGTGGTGTCGCGAGTTTAAAAATGGTCACGTCACACCTCTTCACCCTCCGCCAAAAAGTTCAAAACCACAATTTCAGCCAAGAAAATCATGGCATCCGTGTTTTGGGACTGTCAAGGCATAATTTTAATTGAATATATGCCTCAAGGGGAGACCATCAACTCTGCAAGATACTGTGAGACCCTAAAAAAAATGCGGAGGGCGATTCAGAACAAGAGGAGAGGCATGCTGACAAAGGGAGTCTGCCTGCTGCACGACAATGCCAGACCACACACGGCCAACGCCACGAAGGAACTGCTCGCCTCGTTTAAATGGGATGTCCTGAACCATCCCGCGCATTCCCCTGACCTAGCACCTTCAGATTACTATCTCTTTACCTCCCTGAAACTGCACATGGGTGGAAAAAGGTTTTCAACAGACGATGAGGTAAATGAGGAGGTGGAGAAGTGGACGGAGGGGTTGGCGGGAAACTACTTCGAGGAAGGCATCAAAAAGTGGATACCCCGCTTCACCACCTGCATTGAGAGGAATGGCGACTATGTCAAAAAATAGCTTACATATGTACTACGGTAACCACGTAATTTTTTTGTTTAAATAAAAAAAATTGTAACCTACAAAAATTCAGTACACTTACTTTCTGGATATGCCTCGTATTTGAATATGTACATACTATGTTGCTATCAATAAACCTATATTTATTATCATTAAATATTGAAAGAGAAACAATTAAGGAGAAAGAGAAACAGAAAGAGCTGTATCGAGATGTATGGATGTGGAGCAGACGAAGGAAGAGTATTGAAGAATGGAAGTAAATTTGTCACTCTGTCCTCTCTGCCAATTCCACCAGGGAAATGAGGTGACGATATGCATTTATAATTTTAAGATATTCGATAAAAATTATCATAAAATGTTTACAAATAATATTAAAACAATTAATAACATATTACAAATAAAAATAATCATTGACACGTTATCGACAATATGTTTTCGACGCGTCCTCCCATTCTCAGGGCACATTGCTCGTGACCAAGGAGAAAGTTTGGAGAGGCTTGTAGTTACTGGAAGTGTGGAAGGACGACGCACAAGAAGAAAATTCCCAATGCATTGGGCTGACCAAGTGAGAGACGCAATAGAACTACCCTTAAAAACTGTCCTTCGAACTGCAAAGTGCAGAGATAAGTCATCAAGGGCTATCATGGGAGTTGAGCTAAATGACAGGGTGATGATAATGAAAATAAATATTAATATGATTAAAAATCAAAAGGTGCACTTGTTATTGTATTGTATTACAACCTCATTGTATACAACACAACCTGGCGGGTTTATTGCGGTGGGGGGAGAATGAAGCTATCTCTTCCAACCAACCAGAAAGATGTTTATTTCTTCATTTTTCTTCAACTAATTATTATAAGTGACACATGAAAAATGTTTATTTGAGGATACATACAGATAAAAAGTGCCACTGCTCTATCTACTGATATTCCTAAAGGTGGGTTGATTAAACATATAGGTTGATAAGACAATCTATGAGTAATCATACAATTATTTGGAACTTACAAACCAAGACTTCAGTATGTAGATATAAACTAGTGCATGCGTGCCACAGGCTGCCGACAGCTGAACTAGACTATCTCTGAGCAAACAAAAACAGTGGACTCCCAATCGAAGAGATCTTCCAGTCTTTAATGACCTACAGTTGGCAATCCCAATCAAAGTGAGAAGACACTAGAATAAAGCAAGGGATAATATCCATATTGTCTTCTAATAATAATAATAAAAAGGACAATTTATATAGCACCATTTACAGAGCTAACCATCATAAATTTTGATAAGATCTCCCAAAAAGGATTGTCTAAAGCTGTACATGCCACCCATATCTCTGACACTAGGAGGCAGATCATTTTACGTCACAGGACCAGCAATGGCAAAAGCTCTATCATAATACACTGCCTTATTGGATTGATTTGGAACAATTTATTTATTTATTTATTATTACACATGACAAGAAATATACACAATTTGCGAAAAAACAACAGGTAATTTGATTTGGAAATACAATTTTAATGGATCTGGGTTTGTTGCCTTTTATGTCATGTCCCCAGTAAACTAGGCTTTTGCCTGTATCTCACTGAGGATATTTAGCATGAAAAAATAAATCGATACTTCTTTCCGATTTTTGATTACACAAAAACAAAACCCCGTTGCACGCTCTCATCAACCTGACAAACAGTGACGCTCAACTACAACTGGAAACATATTGCGAAATTCAACTCCTCACACATCATCACTCCAGAAAGACCAAAAATATTCATCCCACAATATACCGCACACAATCATAAGAATAAAAATTAAAACAAAAAATACACAGAAACACAAATCCTTTCCACTCGTCATTCATCCTGAAAGCCCAAGTACTCAAAATTCTGTCGCAATAACAACCACGCTCCGATCGACTGTCGAAATGGTTTTCCTACCTTTACCTTTATTGAAGTCGGCACGCCATTGTATGTAATAGGAGCCAAATAAGCATATTGCCTTTGGGCAAAAGAGGTTTTAACTCTAGGGATGGTGAACATTTCATTAGTTGCCATGCGTGTCATGTGTGTCTGCTTTATTAAATGATACATTAAACAATAACTTTATTAAATGAAAACGAAATCAACCTTAAAGTTCTACTTCCTAAGGAACATTCCTGAGACACAGATTTGAAAGATACACTTGAGAAATCCCATTAAGGGGCTTAAATATAAAGAGACAAAGTTTGAAATTAATCCGTTTGCGACACTTAAGCCTTTTAGAAGAGGATCAATATGAAAATATTTATGACAACCATATATCAGCTTAGAAGCTCCATACAAATTTTAACTCTCTAAGACTAAAGACACCTGAAGAAACCATAAAACCAATTTGTTTATCGAACGAGAGCTTACTAGTAAGACAGACACCAAGATGTTTTTGGAAAGATACTAGCCCCTAAAGGGTCTATCAAATTGAGCGTTTTTTTTTTAATTCTTGAATAAAACACACAATTTGCTTCGATTTCAAAAAACTTTTTATTGGTCATTGAAGTATGACATTTAAACACAACAAACAATATCCACCAAATGTCCAACTCTTGCAGCTTCACAGATTTCCACTCTTTTATCAAAGTTTTCGATGACATTTTGGCATAATTGCGGTTCTAACTCACCAATAACGCGAATAATTTCTTCCTTCAGCTCAGGAATTGATCGAGGGTCATTCTTATATACCTGGCTTTTCACGTAACCCCAGAGAAAATAGTCCAACGGTGTCAGATCACATGATCTTGTTGGCCAATTAACATCACCGTTTCCGAAGATTACAATACATAAAATAATTCTCAATTTGAACGCATTGTTGTATTGTATACGACTCCATTTTTATAAATGTCATATGTTACACTTCTCAAATATCACAAGACCAGTAGCGGCTGGCTCATTAGTGCTTTCGTGCGCCGAACTACTGAATTTATATAACAATAAACACCTAAAGAAGTATAGCGAAAATGTATATTATCATAACAATATTTATGAAAAATAATATATATTTATCTCGACATGGCTCACTACAATATGCAACTCTATTTGTTAGAGCACATTTTTTGTATACATGTGTTTTACATTCGGATGCATTCTGCGAGCAGGTAGGAAGATACCCGAAGTCCGTGCGTATTTGGAATCGTCCCAAATCTTTCGAAAAATTGATGATTTACTCACAATTAGAAGAGAACAGAAAATCTTGAGACAGCTATATTTGAATAGGGATTTCTAGGAATTCTTAGTCTTTGTAGTTAGTGCACGTGATCCCGGAAACATCCAAGTGGCGCGTATGACAAGTCGCTGGGATAGTAATACATCAATTTAAAGTTTTTTTTTAAATATGACCACCGCAGAGAAGGGATGATTTGTTCCTACCGTTCAAACTGGGGCGTCTTTTTAGTACATGTACATTTGCGAGTATATGTCTCCAAATTAACAAATGTTTTTGCTTACCTAATTAGGTACCGACTTTCTTCCTTTATTGTTTTGTTTAGTTAACTTGTAATTAATTCCGTTTTCTATTTCAATGATATTTTTCCAGCTTCGTCACGTGGCTAAACGCTTCTCTAACTATCTATATAATATTACGAGCCATTTGCAGGATAAACATAACTATTTTGATTATTTATTGTGTTTGAAGCGTAAATTTTTCCAAAAAATTCTGCCACACCGTGATATTTTATTCAAACAATTGCAATTTAAGAATGTAGATCCCGTTATAATTCGTAACAATATCAGTGAGTTTGAAAAATGTGTAAATCCACGGACAATTTTCTTAGACCACCGACTAAACGAATAAAAACCTCGAAGTCAAGTTATTTGTAAAGAAGTCTGCTATACAATTTTGTGTGAAATGAAACAACGTTTTGCATTCAGTAATCACATAACTGCAGCAAAATTATTCTATAGCGAAAAATTTACTGAGTATACTCGTAGGTCAAAATTTCCCGAACATGATTTTATTTTGACGGTAAAAACATACGATTTTTTAAATAAAGTTCAATTCAACGGTGAACTCAGTGCAATTTATGCTCGTGATGACTTTGCCAATGCTGAGGGCTCTTGTCTATTTTACAACTTTTTTATAATACTGGTTTACTAGAAGATTTTTCTCAGACTGGGAAGTTAATTAAACTCGTATGCACTATTCCAATGACTTATGTTGAGAGTGAAAGGTGTTTCTCTACGTTAAAAAGGATAAAATCATTTTTGAGAAATACAATGAGACAGGACAGACTGAACGCTTTATCAATATGAAGCTACGAAAAAGAGCTAATTCAGTCTATACCTGATTTTAATAAGATTCATTGGGTCTTCGCTAAACAAAAAGAGCGGAGAATAGAACTTCTTTATAAATAGGTATGTAATATTTTTTTTTCTTTATATTATTTGGTATTTGGATACCTACTCTGGTGAACCCCCAATTATTTGGTCCACCGGCCGCCACTGCACAAGACCCAGGCAAGATCGCGACGCCACCTTTGTTTTATCCAAGAATTTAAAAAATCGCTCAATTTAAAAGACCCTTTATAACTGATAAAACATCCCAATCAAGAGGATGTTATTAGCAAATTAAATCTGTCTCGCAAAGGATAACCGAAAATACATGGTGTATATTTTCTGTTGTTTTATGTTTTTATATTTTTGTTTTTATGATTATGTGCGGTATATTGTGGGATGAATGTTTTGGTCTGTCTGGAGTGATGAAATATGAGGAGTTTGATTTCGCGTGATGTTTCCAGTTGTAATTGAATGTCACTGTTTGTCAGGTTGATGACAATGTGCAACGGGGTTTCATATAATCCAAAATCGGAAAGAAGTGACGATTTATTTTTTCATGCTATATGTCCTCAGTGAGATACAGGCAAAAGCCTAGTTAACTGGGGATACGACAAATGAAAGGCAACAGACCCAGATCGATTAAAATTGTGTGTCCAAATTAAATTACCGGTTGTTTTTTTCGCAAACTATGTATATTTCTTGTCATGTGTAAAATAAATAGTTTCATAATCCAGACCGCACCTATAGCCGGATCGACCTAATTTAATATCGCATTTTAATCATGCATTTTTAAATAAATAAATATAAATTTATTGATAGCAACATAGTATGTATATATTTAAATACATTCCAAAATCACATATACTTGTATATTTCAAGATAAATAACAGAAAATACATTTAAGAGAGAGACTATCAAAAGGTCTGGGCCTATCTCATAACATCCCCCCGTCTGAGATATACCCCACCAATATAGGGCAAGCCCAGCAGCGAGGACACCAGATGTATTTCAGCCCACACCCTTTTGATATATTTATTCTGCCTTCTTTCATACTCTTCTCGTTTGTGCAAGTTTATATATTATTTTTTTATAATACTTAAAAATTTATACTATGTTTTCGTTTAATAAAACGCCTTTTAACGCATACCTATGAAAAACGGCTAGAAATAAAATAGTTAATATGAAGTATTTTATTTCACACAAACTAACCAAAAAAAATATCATTTCTAAGGGTGCTTACAAAACTTTTTTAAATATTCAACAGTGAAACAAAAAGATTACAAAATAATACTTAATTAAATATAGAGATTTCCTCATTTGCCGCGACAATACGATGACAAATTGTACAAATCAAAATATTTGACAAAAACTTTTACGAAACAACAAACTGAACGTGAACTTTTATACGACAGCCCAGCGACATTATTATTCCTGACGCGTGTCGAAATATAACTTGAAAACGTTAATAAAACACTGTATTATGAAAAGATGAAATAATCTGTGGATATTTCTTATAATTACCAAACTATATAATACTTCATCCTACACAAGACTGTGTTGGCTTATGTCATTTCCAAACATAGATCTATTCGTTGACATTCGTGACCAAGATATACAAAATAGTTATTTTATCAAATAATCAAATAAACACTTACAACATTTAATGGTGCACAAGGCGAAATTTCGAATTAATATCGCGTTTTTTTATTAATTTAAAACAATCATAAAGGCACGTTTGAAGGGAGCAACACTTTGAAAATTGGGAGTGACATTTATACAAACAAATTGTAGTGGCTCTCAAACTTTTTTGAGATGGGGCCGAATTCTTGAATAATAATAGACGGACCAAAAATAACACTAAAACCCGATTTATATTAAGACTCACGCTAAATACTAAACCTTAACATTTATTACTGACGATATTAGTGTTAAATGTTTAATGTCAATCAACTTATTCTTGCAGCCTATCGTGTGATATGAAAATTAAATAAAAAATGTCCTCCAAGTTGGTTTCTTTATTTCGTCAAATTTGGACTGATTTTCTTGTCATCTTTATGTTGGCATTGTGTGGCATGGAATCTGGGGTTGTGTGTGCGATAATACGTTTAACAATATTTGTACATATTTATTGGTTATCGACTAGTATCGACCTACTTATTTATTGTTATATATTTTTTGTATTGTAGTTGACATGTATACGGGTGTGGACAGAAAAAAATCTGGCGCCCTCGCAGCCGGGCTCACCCTTCTATTGATGGAGGTGTATCTCGATTTGGATGATGTTATGAGATGAACAGACATTTTTTTATATTGTCTTAAAATATATGTGTAATATGAGGATAAATATAATATTTACATAATGTTTTATTATCAATTAAACTTTTATTATTATTAAATAAATCACGTGTTTTCATTACATCACTTTGAAGCTTAGAGCGTATGAGGTCCGACTTTAAATAAAACTCACGAAATTGAAAATTAGAGATTAGTATTTAGCTTGGACTATGAATTCGCGGCTATCAAACCACATTTTCACTCGGAATAAAATAAAACAATAAAGATAATATAAATTCTAGCTGATTTCAAAATTTATTTATTTTAAACTTTTTTTTTTATTTAATTTTAATCATTTGCGCATCACAGGTTTCCATAATTCGCACAGTGAACAAATGTATAAAAAAAATCAGGTATAAAACAGAATTAAGTAATTTGCACCAAGTTACGTTTTATTGAATTGATTGTGTGATTTTTATGGCAATTTTAACAAAACACATTTTAGTAAAATATACAGAGAAAATATTTAAACATGTAACGTAACCTTAGAACGTGGTTGTGCGGACTTATTTTGAAAATTACACTATTGATACTAAAATGATAATTTATACAGCGCCGTTTAAAGAGCAGATCCTTCCCAATGGAGCATTGGTTAATTCAGGATTCGAACCAATTGATAGATTAAAATAATATACGTTGTACTCTCTCACATCTGCATATGTTTATATAAAAACAATTAGTATGAAAACCGCAGAAAGCTTGCCAAAAGAAGACGAAATACAAAGTAACCTTAGTAGATCTTTCGATATGTGATAGTAACACATTCGGCTTTTGATGTAGTGTAGTGTTCATATACCATCATAAATTTAAATTTATATGAACATATTTTTTTATGACACTTTGTTGAACAAAAATGTTGATATTAATCTACTATTAATTTATATGTTAAGTATATTCACAGTGCATGTTTTTAAGTTTAAGAAATACACATTTTACGTATTCGTTGGAAATCAACTTCAAATAGAGTTTCGACGTATTTCTTATATTTTTCTTGAATAATGGACGCGAATGTGGAACTGGAATTTCAAATTATGTCAACATCTCTTATGTTTCGCGACACCAGATATAAGAAGGACTGAGATTGCATCGAATCCAATACGAAGCGTAATAAATAATGTCATCTCGTTCTATCGCGTAAACAAATCTCCGCCAAGAGAACGAGACGTCACTAATGACACGGCCGCTCGGCAAACACTGCAATACAAATTCCAAGAAAAAGTTTTTCGACTAGATAGAATTAACAAAGAATTAATTGAATAAAATGTATTACCTGTATATTTTAAAGCATTTGACGGTCGAAATTACATCTGAATATTTCTTCGTCTCCAAACAATACGCCTTTGCACTTTAATTAATTGTTAATTGGTTCACGAGTTCAAGAAATAACACTTGACTGTCAACTAGAGATGGGTCGGTCGTGAACGACCGATCAAATAAGTACTAGCTTTTTTTACGAACTAAAGAACCAGAACATCCTTTAACATTGTTTAATACATTCTATCTCCAATAAACAATTTTTGATATATCGATGCAACAGGTGGAATCAATTTTTTGATTAAAATGTAAACTCAAGACATATAGAAAAGAACCGTTTATTTTAAAAAAACTGTCAATAAAATAGTCTTAAACTCATTAAAAAGATACATATATTTAAGACGAAGTAGTGAATACTATTTTTTCAATTTGATATAATAATAGTCAAAATGCGAGAAGTGGATTTTCATTATTACTAAATATTGTCAAAATAATAAAACGTGATTTAAGAATTTGAAACAAATTGACAATATTAAAACTGGACAACTTCAAAGACAGAAACTGAAAAACGTTTTTTTAATACATTCATAATACGAACTGTAAAGTCATTATAAGTTATCTAAGCTAAGAATTAAAAAGCTTATTACGATCATAAAACTAGAAAAAATATAATTCGTGTTAAAAGAACGAATACTTCGTTCGGTCAAATACCATATTTTTTTAGCTCATAGGGTATATAACGCAATGCCTATAGAGTGTAAGGGATTTAATATTATAAAGCTCAAATACACACTGAAATAATGGCTCCTTTCTTAGGGCGTTACTGAATCTGAGAGAATGTTACACGTTGTGATATACAGGGATGGATATCTTATAATTCATAGATTGTGATATACAGGGATGGATATCTTATAATTCATAGAAGGGTGTGGGCTGAAAAACATCTGGTGTCCCCGTGGCTGGGTTCGCCCTATATTAGTGGGGTGTATCTTGGCCGAGGGGATGTTATTGGATGAGCCCAGACCTTTTGATAACTTCTGTATTTAATGTATTATCTGCAATTTATGTGTTTTAGAAGTGTTATTTAAATATAATCTGTACATACTATGTTGCTATCAATAAACCTATTATTTTATTGTGACGCTGAAATGCAAATTATTTTACATCATACATCAGTGTGGTTATTTTTGAATTGTAACACGTTGCTATTTTTCCTTGAACTAAACAAAAATGTTATCTCATATATTCCTCAAGTTTGTTATTTTATGTTATTTTCAGTGACGAGAGTGTAATTGACTAATGTAATATACAAGCTGATTGACTTAAAATAATAATTACCAGTTAGTTGACTAACAGGTCTTACGGTATCGAAGAATAAAAAATGGGGGAAGAGGAATATATTTTTTAATGAAAATTTAAGTGTATCGTTAAACTGGTGCTTTTGTTATTCTAAAAAGAATGAATAAATAAAATCCGATTTCGTTGTGATCTACTTCAATAAAATATCCGTTTTTAGGATTAAAGCTCGAATTCATAGTCCAGCCTAAATACTAATTCCTAATCTTAAAAATTCGTGATTTGTATTCGACCGGACTTAAAACTTTAAATAAAGATAATGAAACGTAGTTTTATTATCCCACTTTAAAGTTATAAGGGGGGTATAAGGTCAAACTCTATATACAAATCACGACATTTTAAGGTTTAGATTTTAGTATTTAGGCAGAACTGTGAATTTGGTTCTAAATTAAAAGTAAAATGACTTTTCACTATTAAAGGCATTTTTCTATATTTAATTTTAGACAACTGTCTTCACATAAAACTGTATGTATATAAAACATAAAGGACTGGTCAAAAAAAGTAATACTGTTTAGAGAAAGTAAGGTAATTTGTATGAAACTCTGAGGTATATTAAACTATTTTGTTTGTTTTTATCAAACTAACTTAAAAATTACACTATCAATTACCTCAATACGAACAGTGTAAAAAAATTACATAAAATACTTTGAACAATGTTTATTTTAACTTTAAAATTACACGTTTTCTTCGTGTCTGACTTGTTCAATATGATTCTATTGTTGCATCGTTAAATTAATAATTTCACATCATAAATATAATTTTAAAATAATACTACATGTCTTTAAATCAATTTTATTATGACAAATTTTCGACAAGTGAACTAGTTCAAAAAATTCCCATCTCTAATGTCAACCACAAATCCATACGACACATTTTTTTTTTTACAATATCAATGATTTGATGAAATTAGCAAATAAAACAACACACACGAAAATATTCAAATCATTTACTGTCTTGTTTAAGGCACAGGACACACGAAAATAATAAACGAATATGAAATGTTCGACACACGACCGTCCATCTTGGATTTCCATGCACCACTAAAAAGTTATGATGGTAAAACAGAAAACTGGAAAAAATTGCATGAAAATAGTTTTAAAAGTCGCGCGGGACACCAAAAATAATTTTTATATTTTTCATATGGATTCAATTTCGTCTTCCGTAGTCTACTTGATAAGACACTGGTTTTCCAGCCCAGGGGTTACGGATTCAATTCCCGTTGAACCCAGATATTTCTCTAAAAAAATTTTAAAATCTATTTTGCACTCAAGTCCATGTTAACACATTGTTTTGTCAACAAAGTTGCAAATTTTATTTTAATAAAAAATTTATGGCATTGAAATATAGTCCTTATTGCCATGTTCGTACTTTTCTCCCAATATGGCGAGAGTTTACATCTTTCAATGGAATGACGGCCAGCCTCTTCGGCAGGAAAAATAACCTCCCCACAACGACTTTAATAATCCTTGCCCACCCCGTCAAATAACTCTTCTTTCTTTAACAATAACATCACCCAGTGAGGATACACATATGGCGCCTCTATTAAAACATAAATCGAAAACCCAACACGAAAAAAAGGAATATTCAAAGTTTTAAACATAATATCATCCCATCCCACCCATACGCATTCTGCCAATCCACATTTAAAAAAAAAAATACGAAGCACGAATAATCATAACTAACTCTAAATCATCCGATCAAAATGATACTGTTGATAACCGACAGCGATAAGCGACAATATGACAATATACCCATAAATGGCATATATGTGAATTCAAACTAAAAGTGATTCTGTTTTACAACCAAAGATGTCACTGGGCCCACAAGCAGTTTACCAGGTCTGTAAATATGAAACCGGAATTTGGTCATAGATGGCTCTAGTTGTCAATGTAGTGACTCAAACTGGGTCATTGGTGCCTTTTTCTTGAATTTACATTAGTCAAAGACTTTTAACTCACAACAATCCAAGTTTAATACAACTGCATGTGTTTTCATACTGTTGAACATGTCTGTTATTGTGCTTGAAAACTACAATTCGCCGACAGCATTGATTTTCTGTTACCATTTGAAGAAAACTGCTGCAGAATCGCATCGAATACTTGTCGAAGCTTACGGTGAGCATGCACTTGGTAAATCACAGTGCTTTGAGTGGTTTAAAAAATTCAAAAGTGGCGATTTTGACATAATAAACGAAGAACGGGGAAGACCACTGAGAAAGTTTGAAAACGCCGAATTGTAAGCATTCTTGGATGACGACGACGCTCAAATGCAACAAGTCGCGGACCAATTAAATGTGACACGAGAATCCGTCTTCATACGTTTGAAAGCCATGGGAAAGATCCAGAAGGTGGGAAAATAGGTTCCACATGAACTGAATGAAAGACAACAGGAAAAACAAAAGAAAATCATTTCTCCATCGAATTGTGACTGGCGATGAAAAATGGATATATTTCGGAAATCATAAGTCTAAAAGATCATGGGTAACTCCAAGCAAACCAGCAACATCGACTGCAAGGCCAAATCGCTATGGACGGAAGATAATGCTCTGTGTTTGGTGGGATCAGAAGGGTGTTATCCATTATGAGCTGCTAAAACCTGGCGAAACCGTTAATACTGAACGCTACCGATAACAAATTATGGATTTGAACCAAGCATTGCATGAAAAATGTCCAGGATATCAAAAGAGACAACATAAAGTGATTTTGCTTCATGATAATGCACCATCGCACACAGCAAGGTAATGATTGAGGCGTTTAGTTGGCAAATACTTTTGCATGCGGCTTACTCACCAGACTTGGCTCCATCCGATGCATCAATGGGACACGCACTTGTTGAGCAGCGCTTCACTTCTTACGAAAATGGCTCGATGATTGGTTTGCCTCAAAAGAGCAACGGTTTTTTTGCGTGGCGTCCACAAATTGTTAGAGAGATGGGAAAAATGTGTAGCTAGCGATAGGCAATACTTTGAATAAAATATCTTTTACCATTTTCATATAATAAATGTATATTTTCTATAAAAAAAATCTGGTTTCATATTGACAGACCTGATACTCAAATACCACACAGTTTTTTTCTTATAACTCTACGTATTTTTTGGTTCTTGAGTGGTTTACAAGTTTTACTCTTCAATTCATAATTAAATTTATTGTATGTATACAATAAATGTTACAAACATGAGAGCTTTAAAAGACTTATGCTTGTAATAATAATAAAAGGACAATTTATGTAGTGCCATTTAGAGAGCAAACTCTCCTCAAAGGGGATCTTTTTCAGGATTCGAACTCACTATTATTGACAGATTTAAAATATTCAAATATAAATAATAAAACAAATCGAGTGGAAGGATAGGAGGCTGGTGGCTGCAGCCATTAGATAAGGATCTTCTCCGCATCTGCTTGTGTTTAGAAAAACATATTTAATAGGAAAACCACAGAAAACTTACCAAGGTAAGACGAACTACAATGAAACCTTTGTAGATCTTCCTATGTGTGATAGTTACACTTCGGCCTTAGGTGGAGTGTAATGCATGTGTGTATTTCAACCATTAATTTTGTAACGACTTCCCAAAAAGGTTGTCTTTCTTTACTTCCTAGAGCTGCACACGCCACTGATTTCTAAAACACTTTGAGGAATACAAAACTGAAAGGATATGAATTCTAGTTTTTTTATGAATAATTATTTAAACCATTTGGTTTTGGTTCTACTGTATCGGACATATGAATCAAAGAAATGGATTTGATTATAATATAACTGTACCTGACATGCATCAAAGAAACTAATTTAATTGTAATATTGCTGTACCAGACATATGCATCAAAGAAATGGATTTAATTGTAATATTACTGTACCAAACATATGCATCAAAGAAATGGATTTAATTGTAATATTACTGTACCAAACATATGCATCAAAGAAATGGATTTAATTGTAATATTACTGTACCAAACATATGCATCAAAGAAATGGATTTAATTGTAATATTACTGTACCAAACATATGCATCAAAGAAATGGATTTAATTGTAATATTACTGTACCAAACATATGCATCAAAGAAATGGATTTAATTGTAATATTACTGTACCAAACATATGCATCAAAGAAATGGATTTAATTGTAATATTACTGTTCCGGACGTATGCATCATGGAAGTTAGGAAATTTCATATGTAAAATTGTTTTTAAATTTATTATTGTATATTGTTGTATTGTAGTGTATCATCTATGTTTTACTATTGCTTGTGACTATATACCTGCACATATTGTAAAAAAATGTTTCTTGACACCCCCTGCGCGCGGACAGCGCGTGGTTTGCGTGGCGCAAGCAAGCCGTGATGGCATACATGGTCGAATCAAGGGGCTTAAGATAAGCGATGGGCTGCAGGAATGGAAAGTGGAAAAAATATATTCTCATTTACTGGAACATCTACTGTATTTTTATGTCAACAAACTTCTACCTTACAAAGAGGAATCTCTTCACCCTGCACTTCACCGAAAACGCAAGAAGTAAACTGGAATCTCCAAGTATTGAGCGGCAGCCATCCACCTTTTTTACTGTCTTTGTACCGGTGCTGTACAATTACTCAAGAAAACAATAATTTACCAAAAATAAAGATTATACATACCACCATGTCATTTCCCTATGGAGGTAGAACAGAGTCCCATTTACTATTCCTTTCACACTTTCCTATCACAATTACTTTGGATTTTGCAATATTAATTCTCTGATCTTTTTATTAGCATCTCTCATACCATTTACTTATCAAATTTAGCAATTCATTTTCAACACTACCATGTAATCTATATACAGCAATACATATACGTTCCCATTCGACATTTGTATGCCACCAATTGACTTGTGTAGGTCCTTTTTATTAGCATCTCTCATACCATTTACTTATCAAATTTAGCAATTCATTTTCAACACTACCATGTAATCTATATACAGCAATACATATATGTTCCCATTCGACATTTATATGCCACCAATTGACTTGTGTAGGTCCTTTTTATTAGCATCTCTCATACCATTTACTTATCAAATTTAGCAATTCATTTTCAACACTACCATGTAATCTATATACAACAATACATATATGTTCCCATTCGACATTTGTATGCCACCAATTGACTTGTGTAGGTCCTTTTTATTAGCATCTCTCATACCATTTACTTATCAAATTTAGCAATTCATTTTCAACACTACCATGTAATCTATATACAGCAATACATATATGTTCCCATTCGACATTTGTATGCCACCAATTGACTTGTGTAGGTCCTTTTTATTAGCATCTCTCATACCATTTACTTATCAAATTTAGCAATTCATTTTCAACACTACCATGTAATCTATATACAGCAATACATATATGTTCCCATTTGACATTTGTATGCCACCAATTGACTTGAGTAGGTCCTTTTTATTAGCATCTCTCATACCATTTACTTATCAAATTTAGCAATTCATTTTCAACACTACCATGTAATCTATATACAGCAATACATATACGTTCCCATTCGACATTTGTATGCCACCAATTGACTTGTGTAGGTCCTTTTTATTAGCATCTCTCATACAATTTACTTATCAAATTTAGCAATTCATTTTCAACACTACCATGTAATCTATATACAGCAATACATATACGTTCGCATTCGACATTTGTATGCCACCAATTGACTTGTGTAGGTCCTTTTTATTAGCATCTCTCATACCATTTACTTATCAAATTTAGCAATTCATTTTCAACACTACCATGTAATCTATATACAGCAATACATATACGTTCCCATTCGACATTTGTATGCCACCAATTGACTTGTGTAGGTCCTTTTTATTAGCATCTCTCATACAATTTACTTATCAAATTTAGCAATTCATTTTCAACACTACCATGTAATCTATATACAGCAATACATATACGTTCGCATTCGACATTTGTATGCCACCAATTGACTTGTGTAGGTCCTTTTTATTATCATCTCTCATACCATTTACTTATCAAATTTAGCAATTCATTTTCAACACTACCATGTAATCTATATACAGCAATACATATACGTTCCCATTCGACATTTGTATGCCACCAATTGACTTGTGTAGGTCCTTTTTATTAGCATCTCTCATACCATTTACTTATCAAATTTAGCAATTCATTTTCAACACTACCATGTAATTTATATACAGCAATACATATACGTTCCCATTCGACATTTGTATGCCACCAATTGACTTGTGTAGGTCCTTTTTATTAGCATCTCTCATACCATTTACTTATCAAATTTAGCAATTCATTTTCAACACTACCATGTAATCTATACACAGCAATCCGTATACGTTTCCATTCGACATTTGTATGCCACCAATGACTTGTGTAGGTCCTTTTTATTAGCATCTCTCATACCATTTACTTATCAAATTTAGCAATTCATTTTCAACACTACCATGTAATCTATATACAGCAATCCGTATACGTTTCCATTTGACATTTGTATGCCACCAATGACTTGTGTAGGTCCTTTTCACATGAATCTGTATAAATATTGAACAACCAGGGTGACATAACGCATCCTTGTTTTATGCCTTTCGAAATATCAAACAATTCAGTTATAGTACCGTTCACTTTAATAAATGTTCTACTTTCGACGTATGATGACGCAAGACCATGTATTAGTTCATTGAATACTTTCTTTATCAATTCATTAAATATTACGCAACAATAATATATCAACAATTGCAACTGTTGCAATAACAAAATAAATTTAAATGACGAAAAATATACTATTATTGATTAGAACCAATTAAGAAATAGATTATAAATATTTATAATGGAATATTGTGCACCACTTCAGGAACATCAAAATAGCTAAAAATCTAATAAAAAAGATTTGAATTTAAAAAATTCTAGCACAGGCGAACAAATCAAGTCTGGCAACTAGAGCAGTGCCCGAGTGTTGATATATGCAAAAAAAAATACTATAGACAAATGCATGAGCTGGCTTTCCATTTGCAGTTAAGCTTTCCACCTTATTCTCTAAAGGTACATAGCTCTTCTTCAATCTTCATTCCCTTAAAGTGTTGCAAAGATTCCTGCCTACTAAAACCAAAATTTTACTCGTGCAATCTCCGCTCTTCCTGATTTTGGACTATGTGGAGGTGGAGGTCTGTTATTTGGATATTACAGAGGAACAGCTGGACAAATTACAGCATTTTGAAAATGTTTGTCTAAGTTTTATTTTTAACCCAGGAAAGTATGATTGTGTCACTTCATACGAGAAAGCACTAAACTGGTTGAACATTAGAAATTGATGCCAAATTCACATACTGTCTATTTTATAATATCCTTAACTCCTTCATCCATCTTCTCTTATCTTGCTGAAAAATTTCAGCGTGTTTCCGATCATGGACTAGCACTATGCTCAAATAGATTGTTTATTGACCTTTCTAGTTCACCACTCTTCTATTTTTACATTGTCTATGCAGTGAGACTCTGGAATCAGTTACAAACTAATGTTAGACTTACATGCTTTAAGAAGCGACTGAAAAAACTCTTAATTTCTAGTCAGTAATATAATTTGTTTCATTCCTGATTTTTTCTTTCCTCTCCACCATCCTTTCATTTTCCTTTGATTGATGATATCTCACTTTATATGAAAAGGAATGTTCAGGTGAATATTCATCTTTCTGGAGTTTCTGGGCATATGTGTTCATGGGTTTTGTAGGGATGGATAGTCATTTGAATGTTTTTTGCGACCATGTAACTTGCGTCATTTACTTTTGTCTGATTGTATTTGCAATGAAAGTGCACCAGATTGCATTTGCAATAAAAGTGTTAAAATAAATAGTTATACTTTGTGCAAAGGAGGGTACAGATTTTATGACTCTCACAACGCCAGTGGATGAATTGCATTAAAAAGTAATGATAAATACTAAAACAAGTGTTTATATTAGATATCTTGTTTTATTTCAAAACATAATAAAATATATAACATCAAATTAATTTATGTTTTAAGAAAAGACAGTGTTTTTAATCCATTCTTCCAGTGTGAATGTTGCTTTACCTGAATCTGTGTTCAAGCTGGCGTAAAAAGTATCTGGAATAAAAAATAAACAAAAAATAAATAAACAATACTTATATTGTTTTTAGTGAATATCTAATAATACTCTTTATTTCTTTGGAAACAAATATTATCAACAGCCCTTCAATATCTCTCATATCTCTTCCATCATCTGAGAAAATACAACCTAAATAACAGAATTCCTTAACTTACTCACCCAGACATCGCATTTACTTTCCCTTTCACTCTTTTCACCATCAACATGATTCAAATTCACTTTGATTCGTGAAAAATTTAACTAACCCACATCAAGAAGATACAGTATAATGTGTATTGAAATGTGAATAGAGGTTATACAGTTAAAGTCCGTTAATTAGACAACGATAATTCAAAATTCATATTTTTAGCCATTTTTTAGGTCCGAAAATCGACTTGGTGTAATGAATTCTGTTGTTAATTTGAAAAACTGCATATTTCGTAATGCTTTTTGCCAAAAATTTTAATATTATAATTATAAAATTTTCTATGCAAATTAACTATTCACCTAGTAGCCGGCTTTAGCAGCGGAAAGATTGGTGTATTATGCATCCGCAAGCGGTTACATTTTCGGGACTCCCCCTATATCCAACGATTTAATATCGAAATATCTTAAGATTATTATCGTAAGTATATGGGGTTTGAATGTTCTTTTTTTTATAAATTATTACATAGTTTTAAGTTCTTTTACATTACTTTAATAATTTCACAACTGTGAAAATGAATTTATCAAAAGATTGAACCATAAATTATAATATCGTACTGACCAAATGAAAAGTACTACGCGTAACCATAAATAACTATACTACGCGTGCAAATATCAACAACTTCATCCGTGTAAAATATGATCATGTCAAAATGTGACCATATCAAAATCAAATAAGTGACAGTTTTGATTTATTTTAAATTCATAACACATGTTGGCAGGCCATTGAAAATAGTTCAAACTTTTTTTTTCCATTAAATATGCTATTATGTCTCAATATTGTGAAAATATGTCAACAAAACTTTACTTGACTTACATGATTTTTACAGTAAAAAAAAATGGCTGCGATATTCCAGCTAATGGAAAGTGCAGCCCATAATTCAAATTGTTTTTTTAGTGATTGTGTAATTGGATGATTTTTTGTGAAATTTGTTCTCTTGAATTTTAAATTAACAGACTTTAAATTTTAATTAAATGAACAATTTTAAATTTACTTTAAACATATTACAGTAATTTGATTTTGTTTGTGTCTATTTTGGTAGTATAAATTTCGAATTAACAGACTTTACTATACCATACGAGTATATGCTAACAATAATTTAGTTTACTTGGCTATATTTGGTAATATTTTGTAATATACATACATATATTGTATTTAAATATACATATTAATACAAAATAATTTTAAATAATGACTTTGTATGTTAATTACTCTTTTTATTATTACTACAGTATTTTTGTATCTCCTGTACATGTTAGTTTAAGATAAAGTTTTGTATTTTTGTCAATAATTTTAAGTACCTATATAACTTGTCATGTGCGCATTTGTATATAAAAGACACTGTTGTGTCGTAAATTAAATAAGTAAATAAATATATAGTGGAAGCAAATGGTCATGTGAGATACGTGTATTTTATTTCTTACGTAATATTTAGTTAAGTGTTCAAATTGAATGAATTTATGTTACAAAACAAAACAAATTGAAAATAAATTACCAATCATAGTTTTCAGTCGTACAGTGCACATGATGAAGTCATCAAATGCAACGTGGCCATCCTTGGAGCCGTACCTAAAAAAAAGGTTTTTCGTATCAACATTTTGATTGGACTTATTTTTGAGGACATCAATACTATGGAACTCATTTTAGGTATATTTTTATAGTAATTCTGCCTACTTTAACGAGTAGTACTTCGCAACTGAACTCATTGTAGGTAGATTTTGATAGTTATACTACGTATTGCTAGAATATCATGTCACAACTGAACTCATTTTAAGTAGATTTTGATAGTTATACTACTTATTGCAAAGAGTATCATGTCGCAACTGAACTCATTTTAAATAGATTTTGATAGTTATACTGCCTATTGCAAAGAGTATCATGTCGCAACTGAACTCATTTTAAGTAGATTTTGATAGTTATACTGCCTATTTCTAAGAGTATCATGCCGCAACTGAACTCATTCCAGGTAGATTTTGATAGCTATACTACCTATTGCAAAAAGTATCATGTCGCAACTGAACTCATTTTAAGTACATTTTGATAGTAATACAGCCAATTGCAAAGAGTATCTTGTCGCAACTGAACTCATTTTAAGTAGATTTTGATAGTTATACTACTTATTGCAAAGAGTATCATGTCACAATTGAACTCATTTTAAGTAGATTTTGATAGTTATACTATCTATTGCAAAGAGTGATATGTCACAACTGAACTCATTTTAAGTAGATTTTGATAGTTATACTGCATATTGCTAAGATTATCACAGTATCTCACAACATATTAAAACAATTGAAATTTTCTGCAAGCTGTGACATACTCACAACTTTTCAATTTCAATGCATTTTCTTTGATCATGCTCATAAGACCCTGACACTACCCTCCGTTAAAAAGTTTATCTAAAAAATGTCATCTCCATTGCTGGGTCTATAGTTAAGGATCATAATCTATAAGGCATTTGATGGTGGCAGATCTCTTTGTAATTTAGTTTGGAGTGGATAAGAGTGCAACTAAGTCATTTGAATCTGAGAGCAATCCACAATTCTCTAATAGTTGAGTGAGTTCATAAAGATTTCTACGAAACCTTTATTGCAGAGTATGGATTTTACCAAGTAAAGATCTATAAAGCAATGGATGCCTTGTTAGTAAATTAAAGATCAGTACTTGCCTGTGTGCCAGTATATTGAGAATGTGATTGTTGAGAGTGTACCCTGCGGATCGGATGCAGTCCCTCAGCTGGGATGTGGAGATCTTACCCTGTTCTTCCACATCGTATACCTTGAACACTGTCTGAAACCATAAAAAACAATACCTATAGATGAAAGAAGATCAGGAACCTTTTCGGTGCGTATGCCGTCACGGCTTGCAAGCGTCACGCATACCACGCACTTTCCGCATGTCGGGGGTGTCCGATCATCTGTAGGGATTATTTGCGAAGGCCACTCATAAGAAATATTTTACTACAATATGTACAGGTATATAGTCACACAGCCACAAACAGGTCATACGACCTAAACCAAGAGGAAGAAGAAGAAGAATATAGTCACAAGCAATGGTTAAACACAGACACAGATGAAACATTATAATGTAACAATACACAATAATAATTTCACAAACGATTTTACAAAATAAATTTTCTAATTTCAGTGATGCATATGTCCGGTACATATGAAAACACAGGACCAAAACTCAACGCAAATCTATTTAAAAAAATAAATATTGGTAAACTAATAAGTGTTATTGCATGGAGTAGAATCATGGACCCTCAAAGTTGGTAGTATGCATCGACTGGAAGCATTCAAAATGTGGATGCACCAGAGAATGCTACGGATACCCTGGACGGATATGGTCAGCAACACAAGGGTTCTTCAAAGAGCCAAAGTTGATAGAGAGTTACTGACTTATATTAAAATCCATGTACTTAGAGGAGCAAAGTACAAATTACTGCACCTGATCATCCAAGGCAAAATAGTGGGTCGAAGAGGTGTTGGCAGAAGGCGAATCTCCTGGCTCCGCAATATACGTGATTGGACTGGCATAAGGGGAGTTGGGGATCTTTTTCGGGCTGCCGGAGACAAAGATGCCTACTCTCAGGTGATATTCAACATTGGGGAGACCTGACATGACACTGGGAAGAAGAAGAAGAAGGTAAACAAATAATAACACTGTAATTGGGACTCACTTTCCACGTCTGTATGTCAATCCAGAGCTTCTTAAATTCACTAAATCCAAGTTTCCCAGAACCGTCTGCATCCAGCATAGCCACCATTGATCGGCAAATATTTTTAGAGAATCCATCTTCATCTATTTCTGTAATTATGTACACATTATTATCAACACATTTTTAGATTACAGAAAAAAAACAACATTACTAAACGTTAGAATAAAATAAAAAATTAAAAGTATGAGAATAAAATTTCAAATTCTATGTAGAGAATAAGAACAAAATTTAAAGTAGAGTGTAAGAATAACGTCAAGTATAATACAGTGGAACCTCTCATAACGAGAATAATTCGTTCCAGAATCTTACTCGTTATGTGAAACACTCGTTAAGCGAAACAATTTTTCCCATATAAATCAATGTTAAATACGATAATGCGTTCCATGCCGAAAAAAATATTCAATTTTTTTATTTTTAACGTTTATTCAAATAAAATTACATACTTATAAATTGTTAAGGAGCGTAACAACCCGGAAAGCGATTTCGATTTGCAAAAAACAATAAAAAATCAAAATAACTAGTTTTTTATTTATGAATTTATGACAAATAATCAATTCTTTTTTACTAGAAGTAAAATCCGGTAACCCTCAGATTCTACGAGTTTCTTATAGTCGCTGATGAAGTTTTCTGCTGCCTTTGTGTCAGTGCTTGCTGCTTCATCGTGCCTCACAACGCTGTGGATGCCGGTTCTTCTCTTAAATTTCTCGAACCATCCATGACTTCCCTTAAATTGTACTTCTTTTTCGGCAGTTGATGATCCTGGCGTCTTCTTAATGAGGTCAGCGAAAATAACTTTCGCCTTCTCACAAACGATGTTTTCGTTAATAGTATTGCCTTGCAATTACTTTTCGTTTATCCATATGAGAAGCAACCTTTCAACATAATCAAGAAAAGGTAACCGTTTCGTAGACATTCTTGACACTCCCTTTGAAGCATCTGTCTTCTTAATTTTGTCCTTGTTCTTGAGGATAGAGCAAATCGTTGATGTAGACCGATTGTATGTGCGCGCTAGATCAGCCACGCTCACACCTCATTCTCGCTTTTCAATGATTTTACGTTTCATTTTTACTGTTACTTTTATTCTCTTATGGCTGTCTTCTTGTGGCTTTTTCTTCAGGGACATTTTTTCAAGGGTTATTAAACTTTGCACAAAAAAAAATACAAATAATGTCTGAACACAAGTTTGGAAAAATGTGTGATCACATGTGACACTAACGTGCTAGCGGAACGAGTGCTAACCAGAGACTGACACACTGGCGTGGAAGTCCCGGCTCACAAGTGAGTGACGTGAAGATGGGACTTCCCCTTTATGCGTCACTCGTTATGCGAAATGTCGCTCGTTAAGGGAGCATTTTTTTCACAATCTGTTTAACTCGTTATGCGAATTACTCGTTATTAGAGGTGCTCGTTATGAGAGGTTCCACTGTAATAAAATAATATATCTTAAGTAAAGTATAGGAATAAAATTACAAATTCAATGTAGAGGATAAGAACAAAATTAAACATTTAAAATAGAATAAGAATTAAGTTTAAGTATAATAATAAAATTATATATCTAAAGTAAAGTATAAGAATAAAATTACAAAGTCAATGTAGAGGATAAGAACAAAATTAAACATTTAAAGTAGAGTGTAAGAATCAAATGTAAAGCATAATAACACAATTATAAAGGAAATTATAGGAAAAAAATACAAATGAAATGTTATGTATAAGAATAAAATTTTAAATTAAACTAATTGACGATTTCCGTGCCCTTGTTGTTAAGACCCGTATTTTCCGACCCGGAGGTTGCGGGTTTAATTCCTGTCAGAACCCAGATTTTTAAAAAGAATTCCAGTGAGGTTTTCACTTAAGACCTCTTTAACATACTATATTGGCATATAACAATAAGGCCGCCGCCGGTTTGTACTATGCAAGTGTAATAAAATAAATTACAAATTGTACTATGTAAGTGTAATAAAATAAATTAAAAATTTAAAAAGAAGAGTATAATATACAAGTCAATTAATGATAAAAATGATAGAAAATTTAAAGAAACATTTTCTATATCACCAGTGACTTGGAGAGGAAGGGATAGATAAAGGAAAATTAGGGAAAGACAGTCTATGAATTGTTCTGTATTATTATTATTATTATAACTAATAAGTAGCTCACCATTCTTCATGGTTTTATCCAGGGCGCTCTTGAGTTCCAGCCAATCAATTTCTCCATCAGCACCGGCCTGTTCCAGAAAAGCTGCTTTCAATACGTCATCAGAGCCAGGAAAAGCATATAGGTACTAAAATACAATAAAACAAAAAATATCATACAATATCACCTATTTAATAGTCAAATATAATATATTAAAGTACAAACATAAAATAAAAAAATCATAGAAATAATAAAAATATGCATTCCAAACCCAAAGAAATATGAAATTACACAAATACTAAAATTACTAACAAAATTAAACAAATACACTTTAATGAACAAATTAATAAAATATGGAAAAAAATTATGACACTTTTCGTGTCCAATTTTTTCGTAGAATTGGAGAAATAACAGTGTGTCTGATACAGGTGAGAAAAACGAGTGTTTGGAAAATGTGGATACGATAAGTTTAGTAATATGAATGACTGCAAAATGGAAAAGCGTCAGGTTTTGATAAAAAGAGCACGAAACTAATAATGTGTGTGAGCAAATAATCGGGTGGCTTAGATAGTTTTTCAACTAATATTGGGAATCTGACTACATACCGAAAGACTGGAGGAGTGATGTGATTGTTTCATTAGATAAAGTTAAGGGTGCAAGAATGGAGTGTAGAGTTACAGGTAAGAGTGTAATAATGGAGTGTAGAAGTTATAAATAGTAGTTACAAGTAAGATTGCAAGAATGGAATGTAATAGTTACAGGTAAGGGTGCAAGAACGGAGTGTAATAGTTACAGGTAAGGGTGCAAGAATGGAGTGTTATAGTTACAGGTAAGGGTGCAAGACTGGAGTGTAAAAGTTACCGAGTTTTACGACCAGTTTACCGAGTGCAGTAAGTAAACTGTAAAAAAATAATTGATAGAAAGAGTAAGAAGAAAGACTGCCAAAAAGTGTGGAATGCTCAGGATACCTTTTATGCGGAAGAGGCTGCATGGATCAGATTTTCTCTTTACGTATGCTTGTGGAAAAATATATGACAACTGTGTTGTGCATTTGTGGACTTGAAAAAAGAATATTACTTCATGATAAGGGGCAAGCAATGGAAAATATAATGAACTGAAAAAAAATTATACACACTTTTATACTTATATATAAACTTGAACGTGCCGCTAGAATTTGTCATACCACCCATTCGCGAGGAGTTTAAGGATGAGGAGAACTTAGATTTCCAACAAGATGGTCTACCTCCTCACTGCCATGCTGATGTACGAAGGTCTATCTTGATGGAAATTGACCAAATGGATGGATTTGACGTAGAGGTAGCGTTAAATAGCCTCTGCGCCGAATGTCTTTTTTTAGGGACTTATCAAAGATAAATTTTATGGCACAAAACCGGCAACCGTCGGTGAAATGAGAGCAGCTATTAAAAGAAAATGGGTTCAAATACCAAAATAAATTATTTGTGATATTTGCGATAACACCAAACATGGAACAAATATCCATCAACTCGAGCATTTGTGATAGTTGAAAAAAATCCACATCTTGTTTCTTTAATTTGGTGCATGGCGGCGCGGTAGCACATTGGACTTCTATGCGGAAGGTCGTCGGTTCGAACCCCGCACTGTGCTACTCTCCTCGAACGACACAGGCACTTCTTCCGCCTAGTGTTCGCGAGTATAAGGATATCTGTGACTTATGATATATATTCTTTAAAAAAAATTGGACTTCTAATTGTATACTACCTTGATCAAAAAGTTTTAAGACCGGCCGGCAGTTTTAGGATGTGGCACTGTCAGTCACCCCATTGAAATTAGGTTACCACATCTATCATTGACACTTCCCTCCAAAGTTCAGCATCATAGCTTGACATTTGTAAAAATTACGCTGTACTGAGTACATACCTTTGTGCGTGTTTTCGATTTTTTACAAGTTTGAAAATGGCATCAACTGTGCATCAACGAGTTTGCATTAAATTTTGTGTGAAAAACGGATTTAACGGTCCGCAGACCTTGGAAATGTTGGAGAAGAGTTTTTTGGTGGCACGAACACTTCAGAAGTGGTCGTGAGTCGGTCGAGGATGACAAACGCAGTGGCAGTCGAAAACCGATGAAAACATCGATAAAATCAAAGAAATGTTGGCCGAAAACCGCAAATTGACCATCAGAGAGCTGGCAGAGGACTTGAACATCGCTTACCTTAGTAAATACTAAATTTATTTTCATTCAAAGTGTGTATATATATTTTTTGGGACATCTTATATTATGATTTGTAACGCATTTATACTTACAGTCTTATCCATTTGAGTAAAACCTATTTCTTCGTCTTTTTCTCTAGAAAAAAAATATATGCAAATCAGTAAACATGTTTATGGATACCATATTAAGGAAGACAGAAAGATGATTCATCTTCTGTAGCTGCCACATTCATGCACTTTTGCCATTTATGAATCATAGTATTATTGAAAAGAATTGAAAAAATATGCCTGAAACAATCCTGGGTGGACAGCACGGGTACAAAGACTATAGAATAGGTGGATGGTTGCCGCTCAATCCTTGTAGATTCTGACGTGACTTCAATGAGTCTGGATGAAGAGAAGAAATTCCTCATTGGCCGGTAGAACTATGTAGAAATAAAAACACAGCATAACGTTTCAGAAGACGAGAATATATTTTGCTTATTCTGTGTCCCTGCTGTTTAGTGCATCGCACATCGCAAGCACCCTGTTCGGACCGCTTATGCTGTCAGCTTGCGCTAGTTTAACTCTTGTATTGCGTTTATCGCGCGCAAGGGCCACATGATCATATGTAGTGATAATGCGTGGACCACGTGATACTGCGAGCATGTTTTTAAAAAGGATTCCCATCTGTATTCCATAGCAAGCAATAAGCCCGCCAGATTGTATTGCATACAATAAAAGTGTAATAAAATACTCAATACAACAAATCTGAATTCATTTTTTTATAGCGTATATATGCTGCTTATACAAATTCTGCTTGTATTATTTAGTAATACAAAAATGGCACTATACAAAACTGCTTAAAGCAGATTAAATTTGTCGTTCGTCTTGAAATTTGGCTATCGAAATTCTGTCTTGCTTGCAGAAGTGCAACTACATGAAAATATATTTCTGTTCATTAGGTACATATTTAACATACATACATACTATGATGCCATTTCCTCGTCGGAGTAGGCAGAGAGGACAGAGCACCAGGCTTTCCTATCTCGACATACATCCTTCACCAATTCTGCATCCATACACCTCACATAAATCTTACAATTTCTGAGACTTTCTATGTTTTGAAGTAAAAGGCAACATGTTTTTCAGTTTAATAACTGGTCTCTGGTAGTTTTAAATAATTCGTCATTCTCAGTTATCCGAGCGTGCCCCAACCCTGTTTAGACTGGACAATCGGGACTTGACTGTAGAATGATATGTGAAGTAACAAATGTGATACTCACGTGGCACTACAAGACTTTTCGGTAAAGACCCTGAGTATGAACTCCCCTTCCTCATCAGGGTCCCAGGTGCTGGGCACAATGCAGTAGTTTCCAGGATCCAGCTTGAACCTGAAAAAGTTTTATTTTGGTCATCCATGCATTTGAAGTAGTTTAGGCCAGAGCTCCTCAAACTTTTTTATATTACAGCATCCGAAATCTGAAAAAATAAATGTAAGGACTTCCCAAAATAAACTATTTTTAGCGACCATCTGTGCTTTATTTTCTATTAATTATTATTATAGGTATTTTTTTACTAAAAATTATAACGCATCCTTTAATTCCTTAAAAAGCAAACTTAAAATAAATAAATATGTTTATTGATAGCAAGATAATACGTATGTTATATATTTAAATACATTCTACTCATCCCACGACATCCCCCGGCCGAGATACACCCCACTAATATAGGGCGAGCCTGGCCGCAAGGACACTAGGTGTTTTCAGTCCACATCCTTGTACATGTAGACTAAGAAAAAAAAACAAATTAATATATGGCAGAAAAAAAGTAAACCCACAAATACCACCTTAGATTTACTGTCAGCAAAAATAACGAGAAAAACTGATAAGGGTCCAAATTTCTATGGTCTGTTACAAGCCTTATTTTCATTTTTGTTTAAATTTCATGTTCGGACTGGCGACATGTCAAGACAATGGAAAAGATAATACCGGCCGATAAGTCAGGTCTCGTCTCATAATATCCTCCCGATCCAGATACACCCCACCAATAGGAGGATAAGCTTGGCTACGAGAACACTAGATGTTTTTCAGTCCACGCTTTTTCAAATATAAATTCATGAAGGCGCTCGTAATAATATTTTGTGAATTTCTCGTAACTTGACTGCTTTGCTCAAAATTTTTATATCTGATTTTCAAAAATCTCCATAAATTTTTCTGTTAAAAATGTACCTGTCAGTATTTGCCCTACGATCAGTGTAAGACTGACTCATGCCCGCGATCTCAGCGGACTCGAAGAACTCCCGAGGCAGAGGCTTGTGCTGGCCCGTGGTCTCTCCGGGCAGCTTGAAGATCATGAAACCAATGGCTAGATTCTTCACACCTTGAGACCGCTTGGAGCGACGATTCTTTTGCATCAGTGAGACTATCACCTTTAAAAATATAACTCATAAGTGGCGGTTCAAAGACATTCAAAATAGTAGAGTAATATTGATTTGTACTGTTCATTTTAATAAGAAATACGCGAACAAAAGTCTAAATACAATATTTCTCGTGTTTCTCTGTGAATATATCTACAAAGTTATATCTACAAAGTTATACCTATAAAGTTTATTAAGTTATACCTTCAGTTATACCGACAAAGTTTATAAAGGGGCTCAATCCTCAATTTATCCACGGAGATGGGGAAGATATCGGTTACGGAAATTTAACAAGGTCATTCCATATGCGAACTATGATGCTTTTAATAGCTCAGCTCATGAACATGGCACCAAAAAAACCAGTTCAGTTCAATCCCACTACCGCCCACGCAACAACGTGGGTGGTAGTGGAGTGTTAGTGGAATATTAATGGGTTGGTAGTCGAGTGGTAGTGGAGTGGTAATGGGTTGGTAGTGGAGTGGCAGTGGAGTGGTAGTGGGGTATGGTCATTCCATATGCGAGCTATGATGCTTTTAATAGCTCAGCTCATGAACATGGCACCAAAAAAACAGACTTATTTTGTCCCCATAACAATGGGGACAAAATAAGTCTCCACTCTGCACATTTTACACTAGAAGATCTTTATTTTTCTTTATGAACGTGATGTCCCGTAGTGACAAAGAAGGAATTGCCCGAAAAGACTCCTTCTCCGGCAGCAGCACACCTGAGTGTAAAAAGAATAGTAGTGATGACAGTGCAGAAAATATATTTATAAATCAGCTACAGTTCAAAGAACCTAACAAGTTGCCAACACTCACAGAAAAATTCGAATGCACCAAACCCCTCATTTGACGCCACTGTTGATATGTGGGTACATTTCATATTCACAATAGTCTGTGCCACAATGCTCTGAATGTATTTAGTACAGTATTGTTACAAGTTTGTCTTGCCCTATATAAGAGCTGACAATGTGTCACTTGATCCCCGCATTAAATATAAACTTAACAGCCACTTGATCGGAGTAGGCAATTGGTCCAAAGATGAACCGATATAAGAATGAGTGGAGATTCCCTCGGAAATGATTGACTCCGTTATCAACACAGTACCTCGAAATGTAATCTGCCGATTGATCCAGATGGCCGCAAAAATGACAATAGGGCGAATGAACAAGATTGAAGCTAGATAATTTGCCATTAAAGCTTATATGGCCAGAGAGAAATTGGATAGCCCAATAGCTTTGGTACACCACGGAGAGCCAAGGCGCGCCCTGATGCAAAGACAAATTTAAATGTCTGTCTTGACAAGGAGTGAAATATAAAACTATACAAATCACCGTTTAGTTATTTTGCTTTGTATAAGATATAAAGAACAATAACTAAACTATATACACTTAATGATAAACTGATCAAGCTCTTACAGTACAGGACTTATCGTCATCATCTTCATCAGGGTCGGTCAATGTGAGGGTGTACTGAGGGTTCTTCCAGAAGGTTTGGGGATTCGTTATGTACCCACCAGCCGTTACACCTTAAACCAAATACGTACAATCATTATAATATGACCACAAGTTAATTATGTATCCATGTACAGCACCGATACATAGAATGTAATATAGGTAGATACTTGCCGCTCAATCCTCGGAGATTTCGGTGAGACTTCAATGAATGTTGGTAAAGAGATTTATTTTTGAATGATAGAAATTTGTTGAAATAAAACACGGTACGAAGTTTCAAACTAAATTATATTTTCTTCATTTGCGCCTTTTATATATAGTCCATCGCACGTCGCAAGCATATCGATCTGCCTGCTTACGCTGTTACCCTTCCCTAGCTCATTGCTTGCCAAGCGGTCATTGCGTGCGGGGATCGTTCAATACCTGTCAATAGGCCGGTTTGAACAAATTGTTTTTTTCCAAGCCGACCCATTAATAATGACACAATAATGCGAGAACCGCTCAAGGGGGCATTTTATTATTAAAAAAAAAACAATATTAAAATGTAATTTATTTTTATCAAACACTGTTTATTCCACTTTTTTGTAACGTTATAACCCTACCGGTTTCAAGGTTTTCACCTCATCTTCAGGGGAGCACAAACAATATTTATTTTAAATAAATTTCTAAGTCAGTACATCGATCCGAACATCTGGTAAAAAGTTATATTCCAAAAATCTTTCCGCTCTTGGCCGAAATCGTCCCATGCCTCCCTTACCCCTCAGTTTCCAACCATTGAAGCGTGTATATCGGTACCAGTTCGAACGGAATTTAGTATTGTTTGTGCTCCCCTGAAGATGAGGTGAAAACCTTGAAACCGGTAGGGATACCGTTACAAAAAAGTGGAATAAACAGTGTTTGATAAAAATAAATTACAATGTCTTTAAACCTCCACAACGTTAATGCCTTAACTATAAACAAAATATTAAAATGCTATTTACAAGCAATATAAATATAATTATTAATTTACATGACACACACATCTGATACAACCCATGTTCTAAGATATACTATTTCTTCACTCTAATTATGTGACAGAATTATGTTTGGGGGTTGGCCAACAAGTGTTTGTTATCTCAAGAAAGTACTTTTTTATTTATAGTTAAGGCATTAACAATTTGTGTATTACACTTTATAACGGTATAACCCTACCGGTTTCAAGGTTTGCACCTCATCATCAAGGGAGTACAAACATGACTGAATTTCGTTCGAACTGGTACCGACATACACGCTTCTAAAAAATCTATCTAATCTAAGCTTCTATAAAAGAGCTTTAGCCCTTGCTATTTCTGTAGCGTAGATTGGTTTACCTCTCAGTGTAAGAGATATAGTAAAGTGTCCAACTAGGAAGCACTTAAAGACAACCCTTTCATTTTTGACAAAATTAATTCTATTTAAAAACTAGACTATACTGAAAGCCGCATTACTATCATAATATATCAGAGTGTCTACAAATATTTCTTAGTAGTTCATCTTCCCTTGATAAGTTTTCTGCGATTTTCTTACCAAATATGGTTTTCTGAACATATGCAGATGCAGAGAAGTGCCTTATCTAATGACTACAGCCACTAACCTCCTATCCTTACATTCAACTTATATATACTTGTATTTATTTTGCAATATTTGTAATCTGTCAATATTTGTAATCTGTCAATAACAGTGAGTTTGAGTCCCAAGTTAGAGTGCTAATGATGATAGTCTGCTCTTTAAACGGCGCTATAAATTGTCTTTTTCTTATTAAAAATACTATTGTATTAATATAAAAAGAAACTTTGATTTGACCCACCTTTGACCCACTCTCCCTGGAAGACACTAACATCCCACTGCTTGCTGCAGCCTTTACGGATGTCCTCTTCATCCAGGGCTCCTGGACCCAGGTTGCATATCTCCAAACTAAATTGTAATTTATTTTTATCAAACACTGTTTATTCCACTTTTTTGTGACGATATAACCCTACCGGTTTCAAGGCTTTCACCTCATTTTCAGGGGAGCGCAAACAAGACTAAATGCTGTTCGAACTGGTACCGATATACACGCTTCAACGGTTGGAAGCTGGGGGGTGAGGGAGGCACGGGACAATTTCGGCCAAGAGCGGAGAGGTTTTTGGGAAATAACTGTTCAACAGATGTTTCGATCGGTGTACTGACTTAGAAATTTCTAGGGCCTTTAATCCGTCTAATTTATTTCCTTTACCACTGATATGTAAGAATTTGGCATCATCGATAGGAAAAGTATGATTCTCATGGTGACAATGATTAGCCATTTCAGAATAAATTAGAAGATTTGTTGAGGCGGATTTGTGTTCACGAAATCTTTTTTCAAAAGATCTTTCTGTCTTTCCTATATAGAAATGATCACAGTCAGAACACAAAAGTTTATACACACCACTGTTGCTAAGTATTCCATTTTTGCCTTTCCAATTAAATAAGAGTTTCCGGAGATTAAAATTAGTGTAAAAAGTTGGCTTTATGTGACTTGGAATATTTTTGGTTATTTCATATATGTTTTTTTATAAATAGGACTTTGCTCCATTTATAGGTATGCTTATAGGTGTCGTTAAATATCATCCCCCAGCTTCCAACCGTTGAAGTGTGTATATCGGTACCAGTTCAAACAGCATTTAGTCTTGTTTGTGCTCCCCTGAAGATGAGGTGAAAGCCTTGAAACCGGTAGGGTTATACCGTCACAAAAAAGTGGAATAAACAGTGTTTGATAAAAATAAATTACAATGTCTTTAAACCTCCACAACGTTAATGCCTTAACTATAAACAACATATCCAAATTAAACATTTATTTGTTAACATCTTACAAAGGATGATACAGAAAATGAATGCTAAATAATTTTAACTAATGGGAAAGAAATTTTGCATATTTAGGTTGAATTAGATATAACTTTATTCCATAATATGTGCACCACATCATTTTGTTCCACTACTTTACACCATATTTTGGTCAAGTTTAAAAGTCTATCCATCCTAAACTACTATTCATGTGAGTTTTACAGGTCTCCAGGGAAGAGAAGTTCTTTCCCTTTAAGAAATTCTGTAGTGGTAATGAGACAGAACTCTGCCAAGTGAATACGGCGGGTGAGATAAGACATTCCAGCCCAACTATACCAATTTTTCCAGGATTTGCAAAGATATATGGCCTCTTACTTGGTGGCTAATTCTGAATGCTTCCGGTCAATTGTTGCTTCTAATTGGTTAGTATTTCTCTGAATTGAGTCTGATTGTATTGAAGCAGTTCATAGTAGACGATTTCCTTCCAATCCCACCAGATGCACAGCTTACCTTTTTATGAAGACGAGCTTCTGTTAAAGATGGTTCATCAACTCGTAACTTACTCCATGACAGCTTCTGCTTAACATTGTTGAAGAAGTTCTAAGTTTCGTCATCCGTCATCATTCATTTAAAAAAGGGGTTCATTTTTTGGCATAAATGGCTTTCAAAGACCAAATCCATTAAGTTTTATCGTTCAAACCATGAGGTATCCAAATATCATAGTGATTCACGTAACCGAGTATCACTAAACTTAAGTGTGGATAGTGGTTATTGATAGCTTGCTCTCGTATTCCACCTTTTAAGGAGAGTGACAATTTCTTATTCTGATATAGCATTATTCATACATCTCCCTTTAAATTCTTTAAAAATCTGATCCACTTGATTTAGACACATTTTCCTCAGTCTAACTCTTTCGTGCACACTTTGCACTTAAGACTACAGACTTAACTTGTCAGATTTTCTGAGTATAGACCGGTCCATATCTTTGTCAGATTCGTCATAGCTGACTTTACAGTTTCAATTCATTTCTAGATATCTGCTTCACATTCTCCATTTCTTGAAATAAAAGAGTCTCGAATCAGTCCATGATAAAGACTTTTATTTTTGTTTATTTAAGTCTTAATTGGTGGGTTTCTATTTCCACTATATAAAGGAGGTCAATTTATTGTTTACAAATCTTACATAGGAGATTTTATAACCTCCTAGTACAAAACTACCTTCTCATCTGTCTAATATTCTTCTCATGGTGTACTCTTCATATATGTTGAATAAATCTGGTGACAATATACAACCTTGACATACTCCTTTCTGTACATAGAATGGTTCTGAGAGGAACTCGTCTACTCTCACAGATGCCGTATTTGATGAGTTAGTAAAAAAGTAATGAAAATTACCCATTGAAGAACGTTTTGAAGTCTTCATATGACATCCAGAACTCTCCGTCAAAATGAGATGTAAGTTCAAGCTCCTTCTTAACTTCTGGAGTTACGAAGGTCCATTCTTGGGATCTGAAATATTGTAATAAAAATAGTATGTACATAAACACAGTGTGTCCAATGGTAAAGGTGACTGATTTTATTTTCACGTAACCACCTGTGGATGAATAAATGAGTTAATTAGCGACACATTTCGACTATCTTTCGTAAAAGTTTCAAAACGCTGGCATCGCTGGTTCATTCGTAATGACTAACAATTGACAGTTATCTCACTTTATATGAAAAATAATGTTCGGGTGATTGTCCGTCTTTGTGGGGTTCGTGGACATACGCTTATGGATTTCGTGGGGATGGATAGTCTATGTGTTTATGGATTTCGTGGGGATGGATAGTCATTTGAATGATTTATGCGACCACATAACTTGCTTCATTTACTTTTGTCTGGTTGGCTGGAAGATATTGACGCCAGGCAATAAGCCTGCCAGATTGTATTTGCAATAAAAGTGGTAAATAAATAAATAAACTTCTATGATTTCTCAAACTTTCTGCATTTCCTTCTTTCATAATATCATTCTCTTGATTCAATCACACTTTTCTTGATCTTCCTCGACCCCGCCTTTCACTTACATTTACACTATATATCTGTTTTATCAGTCTTTCTTCATTCATTTGTTCCACATGCCCAAACCATCTCAGCTTGTTCTTCTTTGTCTTACATAACACATCAGCGTAAAGTTCACTTTCATTACATATCACTTCATTCTGTATTGTGTCTTACATTGTCACCCTGTGTATTCTCAGTGCACACATTTCTACACCATTTATTTAGCTCCTTTCAGTACTTTTCCACGTCCATGTTTCACTTCCACACATCAAAATTGATGTTTAAAATACTGTGGTAATATTCTGTTATACATTGCAACTCCGTATATTCTCAATGTCCGCATTTCTACAGCATTTTTTCGGCTCCTCTCAATATTAACACAATAATGGCCGATGATACAACATGTGTACCATGGCCTACCCGATGGTACCACATGTGTATCATGCTTCCGCCAATGGTTACTGTCCGGTGATACAATCATTGTATTACGTTTCCCTCAACCATTAGTGGCCGAAGGCACAACCCATGCGTTATTTTATTTTTGGACCAGAATACAGGGGTTATTCAATGAAGGGCCACATTTTCAATGAATGGTCTCAACCTTTTTCAATGAAGTGCCACATAATTTTTTTACCATAAGGTGGATTGGTTGATAAAAAAGTAGCGAGAGAGAAAGAGAGATAGGAAGAGAGAAAGAGACGGAAGGTAGAGAGCGAGGTGGTGCTGATAAGGAGACGGGGGGGGATGTCTATTTATTAAAAAAATTACCTGGCCCCTGGCGATATTTACCTGTGGAACCACACAGCCCGTATAGTGTTGATACAAATATAAACTCAATAAATATATATAGAAATTATTAAAAATATAAATGCACACATTAACACATACACACACAACCCCAGATTCATTGCCAGCATAAAGAGATAAAAAAAATGTTCAAAGTTTGATGCAAAAGGGTCTGAAAGTGTTAGATTTGAAATAATAAGTATTCTTTTCAGCTGATAATTGACATCTGCAATGCTGTCTATGGTGTTTGGATAGACATCGATATGCCATAGATTGCCATGATGGTGACCAGCGTTCTTTTTCCGACATAAATACTAAATACTAATGTCTAAACTTAAAATTTCGTCATTTGTATTTCGAGTTATACATTCAAAATTTAAAGAGATATAATGAAACAACATTATTCCCTAATTTAAGAAAATCACGTGTTAATTTTAAATACTAATTAATAACTTCAACAAAAAAATTGTTAAGATTTAGCATTTAGTGTTAAGGTTGGACTATGAATTCGGGTCCCAGTTTTATTTATTAGCAATAAAGAGGGAAATATTATACTGACTCATCACTCCACGCCCCTTTCCATTCGGTCGCATTTCCCCAAGGGTTGCGTAGACTCAACAGTGGAACCTTGTCCTTGCCGTTGGGCGCTTCCACTTCCACGTAGCAGACTCGGGTGATACTATAAGCGTGTCCACGTACCAGGCCCTTAGGTGTTATGGGTTCTAGGACCTTTGGATCTGGCTGGAATATATCCAAATGGCTTTATGTCAAATAGAACAGAAATTAAATTAATATAAAAAAAACAAGTTCATTTTACAAGCAAGTAGTGATGCTCCATGAGGTGCATGGACGTGCGATAAAGCACTGGACTTACGTACGGAAGGTCGTCACTACTCCCCTCGAATGACACAGGCATTTTTTCTGCCAAATATAGGATACATGACTTCGGTCATATCTACTCTTTCAAAAAGAGGAGAAAAAAATATGATGGTGTGCTCTGATCTTCTCACTTTGGTGTACCATCGGATCCAGTACAGCAGTATGATTGATGAATTTGCTGGTGCGCAACGGCTTACTCAGTTTAAAAAAACCAACTTCACAGAACAGTTTTGCTTTCCTATTGAATTGACATTGGATTAGCGAGGGGATCCTCGACTAACATACCCAGCAATGATCGATCGAGTGATGCTCATAATAGTTCAGTTTGAGAATACAGCACTGAAAGCAATTTGAACTAATGAACTAATGATTACTAAAATTTCTTTACCTAAGTAAATATAATAAATATTGTCATGAAATTTTATATCTGTACGGCACCGGTACAAAGACAGTAAAATAGGTGGATGGCTGCCGCTCAATACTCAGAGATTTCGGTTTACTTCTTGCGTTTACGGTGAAAAGTAGCAGGGTGAAGAGATTCCTCTTTAGCAGGTAGAAGTTTGTCGTAAATAAAACACAGTAGATGTTCCAGAAACTGAGAACAAGTTTTTGTCATTTTTCGTTCCTTCTGTGCAGCCAATCGCTCATCGTTAGCTCCTATATTTGTCCGTGAATGCCGTCATGGCTTGCTAGATACTATGTATCTCGCACGTTTTTTACTTGCATGGACCGACCGAATTTTCATAGTAACTGTTGCGAAGGCCACGTATAAGGAACATTTCATCACAATAGGTACACGGTATTATATTTTAACATATCATACAAACAAAATAAATCATATGTTTTTTGGATGATGCATATGTCCGAAACAATATATTTGTTTAAAATACTTTAATAATTTTGACCAGTATTATAATTCTGTCAATATTCTCCTTTGTAGAGAGCTACGTCACACTCCTTTACACATGTACTGGGTCTCACTTCTCTTCTTGTGTGCAGCACACACCTTACAAGTTCTGCAGGGTTTTTCTTTTTTATCAGTTGATGGAATACATATCTAGAGATCTTCTTTGACAAACTGTTCGGAGATTCCTACAGATTACTTATATTATTTGGACCCGGAGACTATAGTTGTTCTCCAGATTAATATATCAAAATCTTCAAAAACTGACACTTCACTGCACATTCATGACGTGACCGAATTGAAATTGTTTAGCTAACCGAATTGTAGAACCTAACTTAACTTAACCGAATCGAAACATTGTTTAGCTAACCAAATTGTAGAACCTAACCGAATTGAAACATTGTTTAGCTAACCCAATTTTAAAACCTAACTTAACCGAATCGAAACATTGTTTAGCTAACCGAATTGTAGAACTTGACCTAACCGAATTGAAACATTGTTTAGCTAATTGAATCGTAGTCTCAGAACAAACTACCCAACAGTGTAGTGAGTGCTGTGATAATGAACTATTGCAAAAACTGTCTGGGCAAATTCCTGGACACAAACCCAAACATACTGTTTTAGTATTTTTAGTAGCAGTCAGAATGCCTCGGCGGAACGCCAACTATCATGGGACGTATGGAGAATGTGATATCATGTGATATGTGATATTAAATGTGATATCAAAAAAAAATCTCCTCAGATGAAGGCTTGGACACAGATCAACCACCATGCATTTGTGGTGACATTCAATCAATATTGTACCTGATGACTTGTCCACTATGCCGCGTAAACTGTACGGAAGAACACCTGCTGAAAGAAAGTCCCAATGCCATCACAGTTGCATTTATACGTTGTTGAAAGATCTGGTGTTGAAACAATTATAAGTAAGTAGTGATTTCTTTCTCTTCGCTTTCCCTCGTTATTATTTTTTAATATATGACAGGTTAACTAGATTTTAACACAATTCATGCTGCTTGTCTATAATGATAATAAAAATGAAATATACACCTTAATAGTACACCCCATGAGTGACCCCCTCTGATACCTCTGCAGCAGGATGGTGTAAAGCTTTTCCGGAGCCTCGGACATTTCAAACGGTTCTGTAACTCCACCAGTAAAGTCCTCCATAGCTTCACAAGGAAAGCCTCCTTCAAGAGCCTCGTACGAGCCATGCAACCTTAAAATTAAAAATGAGTGACAGAAATTTAATGCAGTAAATTCTCAATTATCCGGGATGGTAGGGAAAATAATCTCTGGAAAAAAAAATGAAACAAATCAAAAAATTATTCTAAAATCTCATATTTATCCTTTTATCTATCTATATAAATAAAAGTGTAAATGTTCGTTTGTTAAAAATCTTAAATCTCCGAAAGTTCTTCACCAATTGCTTTGAAATTTTGACACAACGTTGCATTTAAATACGCGCATGTTTTTATATACTTTTTGAAAATTAAATTTTCATAGATTTCGATTTATTTTCATTTTGATTTAATTATTTCGTGTGACATTCCGACCCAACGTTGCATTCGAATATGCGCGTGTTGAAAAACAGAGCCATCTGTTGGACGTAAAAACAACACATACTAAACCAAATATTTTACGGCAATGGGTGCGCCATTTCGTTGACATTCCGTTGGGATTGAGCTGTGTTGTTTACTATAGCGTTCATTTCGTGAGTAAAGTATTTTTTTTTCTTTTTTCATTGTCTTTTATTTAGTTTTTTTAATGGTGTCGATTGATTTTCATTTGAATTCAAATTATATCGTGAAACGAGCGGATTGAAATATTTCGTTACTCGTTGCGTTGGAATTGAGCTGTGTCGATTGATCTGCGTTTGAATTGAAATATTTCGTTAGTATTTTGTATTTTCTATGTTTTTTTAGTTCGTGTTCTTTCCTTTTTTAATGTTTCGCAATTTTATATATTTTTGTTATAACTTTCTTTTTCAGTGCAATCGATCTGCTTTAGTTCATCAAAATAATGCCTCGCAGAAGATCAAACTTAGGTCGTCGTACTCGCGGAGCGGAAGCAGTGCGACGAGTAATTGCAAATCAAACTGAGGAAGAACGGGCATCAGCAAACGAGTGAAACAGAAAAAGAATGGCTCAAATACGTGACGAGGAAGCAGCAGAGCGACGTGCAGCCAGACTTGAGGATGCACGGCGTTCGCGTTCTGCAGATTCAGATCTGCTTCGTTCTCAGCAAAATGAACGCGACAGGCTGAAAGACGTCAAAAATATTGTATACCCACAAGCAGGGGTCGGCAACCTATGAACCGCGGGTTACCGAGTGACCCATTTACTAATTTGAAGTGACCCACTTTAGTTCCGAAAAAAGTATATAAAAATAAATTATAAAACATAAACATGAAACGAATATTTTACGAATAAAAAAAAATCAAAATATATACTTTGTTTTTGCGCGCAAGTCAATTTCGTCCCTTACGTATCCGCCCTACCAACATGCGCCGCGTACTGCAGAGTAATGGCGGAGACGTAAGGGACAAAATTGGCTTCAACGTTATGGACGGATAAATTCAAGGAATTGCGGAAAGATTTGAAAAAAAACAGAAGATAATCATTTCATCATGATATCAACGTGTTGGGGCATCACTTCCTACCAAGTTTTCATCTTTGAAAAAAATTGGCTTTGCCATTTTGTCCACATTCAGTTCAACTTATAAATGTGAACAAATATTTTCACAAATGAAACTTATTTTAAGCAAGAACAGGAGCAGGTTAACTACCGAAAATTCAGATGCTTGTATTCGTCTTAAAACGACTGACCATACACTAGACTTGACTAAATTGACGTCACAAGTTTAACATCAGGGGAGCCATTAATATCGAAGATAACGTTTATAAATAAAGTTCATTCAACTATGTTTGTTTTTATAATAACCGCCGGGTACAGCTAGTTTAAAATATGAAAGCAAACATGTTTATTTTCCCCTTTATTCACTTTTCAGCAAATAGTGCTACGAAGATTTTGCAACATTGCTGTCGCTCTAAATAACTGAGTAGGCTTTCAAAGAACTGTATAGGAAAAAAATAGAACAAATAATGTCAAGTAGGTACATTAAATCCTGCTCTAATGGTTGACTCACATAGTTATCACCATGTGAGTCAGTCTTTAGAGCAGGGTTTCTCAACCGCGTGCCCGTGTGTCACGTGCGCCCGTCAAGCTATTTGCAAGTACATGCTACAAAGTATTTAATAACGAAAAAGCATAATTTAACCTAAAAAGTATTTTTTAAATTTTTGAGCAGAAATGATGATCCAGGGTTTTTATCCAAGTTAATTATTTTCCCTACCATCCCGGATAATTGAGTATACTGTAATATAAAATAAAAGTAATGTGTCTACTGTAATGTAATAGAGAATCTACTGTAGTATAAATAAATTAAATTAAAATTAATATGGATTCTCTGGCGTTAAATCTGAAGACAAAAAGTTGTCGGAAATTTGATCTGCTTCAAGGCTATAGTATATGGCTCTGAGTCTTGGGGACAAGGCTATATGGCTCTGAGTCTTGGTGACAATGCTATATGGCTTTGAGTCTTGGTGACAAGGCTATATGGCTCTGAGTCTTGGTGACAAGGCTATATGGCTCTGAGTCTTAGTGACAAGGCTATATGGCTCAGAGTCTTGGTGACAAGGCTATATGGCTCTGAGTCTTGGTGACAAGACTATATGGCTCTGAGTCTTGGTGACAAGGCTATATGACTGAGTCTTGGTGACAAGGCTATATGGCTCTGAGTCTTGGTGACAAGGCTATATGGCTTTGAGTCTTGGTGACAAGGCTATATGGCTCTGAGTCTTGGTGACAAGGCTATATGGCTCTGAGTCTTAGTGACAAGGCTATATGGCTCAGAGTCTTGGTGACAAGGCTATATGGCTCTGAGTCTTGGTGACAAGACTATATGGCTCTGAGT